>CM031244.1:535799828-536255336 GCA_018340775.1 Taxus wallichiana var. yunnanensis
CATCTCATGCAAAACCCCCATTAGTGCCCATGGAAAAGCGGCCTCCCTGCGAGTCCCGGGAGGCGAAGCGATTGATCTGATCATCATCGTCAACCACGACAATTGTGTCTCGTGTCGGTGGGCCAGATCACACATATCCCCATACGCGATGCTCGTGGCGTGATCGTCGATGGCGAGCTGCGTCCCGAATCGTGTAGGATGCTATCCATGGCTATCTCTGTCCACTGAAGGCGCCTCTCCATCAATCGGTAATCGAAAGGATGCGATACACATCCTCCAATGTAATGGTCATCTCTCCAATCGGGAGATGGAACACATTGATGTCGCGGATCCCATCTCTCGATGAGGGCAACCATGTTGTGATCCTGCCGGTCGCTCTGCATGCGGCCGGACTCAGTTGAATCCCACCTCGCGCATGATACCCCAGCTCTCTATGGACACATGTGGCCACATCCGTCTCAGCAGGGAGGGCATCCTATCCTGCATCGTCGGGTGGCGGCGTGGCTCTGAAACCAACTCACTACATTAGCCCTACTCTTTATCACAACATCTACTTATACCCTCTATACCCCCTTTTTTTTTTTTTTTTTTTTCCCGTCCACACCCCGACTCTCTAACAAACCCCTCTACCCACCTATATTCTACAATATCCCCAACATCTTCACACCCAACACACAAAAATCAATCATAAACAACACCACACAACCCAACATGCCATCCCCAATAAGAACTTAACACCCAAAACCACCACAAAATGACGCAACAAAATCGAAAATCCTGTCCGAGGGACCAGTGCAGTTACCCTTAACCGAACCGGTCCCCTTTCCACCGGCGGCCAACTCCGACCGGCAATACCGGTCACCCCCACAAACCCGACCTACCCAAGAATTTAGCGACCGATGTCGGTCACTTAGTGACCAACATCGGTCACTGGAAAATACCCGAGCCGAACCCGACGCGGCTACCCCATTCCCTTTTTTCCTATTTCTCCCTCTATACCCACCCAAACACCCTAAAAACCTACCCACCCAGTCGCCTTGGCCTATTTAACCTATCTACCCTCTCCTTTTTTCAAATAACTTCCATTTATTAATTATTTTATCAAAATCTAGCATTCCTACCCAAAGCCCAAATACAGCATAATACACTCAAATCCACACAATGAGGGGTTTCAACCTACCGATATGACGACACGTCGTTGTGGTGGGATGGGTGGTGGTGGTCCAACTGGTCCAGCACCTCCTGCTCCTCCTGGCTGTGCCATAGCTCCACCTCTCCTCTGCTGGGTCCTCCACCAATCAACTGCTGCCTCCTACTCACTCGGGCCCACTAACCACTCACTCCTCCACTCAAATAGCGCCACCTCAACCAACAAATGCTCCAATCTCAACACTCCACCTCAGATAACTCAAATTGGTTTTCAAATTGACAATGTGACAATGACAGGCCGTATTTTTCTTTTTATAGGTTTTGACCTATAAGCGATATCGGTTTTATTGTGCCTAGGGAACCATTGATCGGTCACCTAACTTAGGTATCGGTCATAGACAATCGACACGGTTTCATCCCAACTCACTGCCCTTATTTACTAATCGCCCTTTTTCACAACATCGCTTTATATCAACCTTTCATTGAAAACCCTTTGTTAACATCATTTGGCCCGACCCAGGCCGCAACCCACCCATTTGGCCCGACCCAAGGCCGCATGACCCACCCATTTGGCCCGACCCAAGGCGCAACCAACTACTTGGCCCGACCTAAGGCCTCACCCCAACCATTTGGCCCGACCCAAGGCCGCAACCCACCCATTTGGCCCGACCCAAGGCCGCAACCAACTACTTGGCCCGACCCAAGGCCTCACCCCAACCATTTGGCCCGACCCAAGGCCGCAACCCACCCATTTGGCCCGACCCAAGGCCGCAAACAACTATTTGGCCCGACCCAAGGCCATAACCCACTATTTGGCCCGACCCAAGGCCGCAACCAACTAATTGGCCCGACCCAAGGCCTCACCCCAACCATTTGGCCCGACCCAAGGCCGATCCCCACCCATTTGGCCCGACCCCAGGCCGCAACCCAACCACTTGGCCCGACCCAAGGCCACACTCAACCTATCCGGCCCGACCCACGGCCCCCTACTAATCAATCGGCCCAACCCAGGTCAGCACCACTTAAATACCTCGCCCAAACCAACAAATTACAATTTTATCCACTCATCCTGTCACTTTTCATTCAATCGAGCTCACTTGTTCGTGTTTTAGCATGATTAGCGTGCTTGACTTGATCATTGACCAACTTTGCCTGACCTGGACCGTGACGTTTATCTCAACCAAACCAACCATTTGAGTGCTGGCCGAACATGCCTAAGCGTTCTCGTACCTTACCGTTATATCCCCTGGAGCTACTTCCTATGCCTTGGATACCGGATTATATCACCCTTGTTTGGATAAACTATCGACCTTTGCACTATGAATTGTTGGTTTGCTCATCCAAATCATGTACCTGGTTGGTTGCTATCTGCATTTCAACGCATGTATGCTTCCTTGGACCTACCCCACCATCTCACCATCATCTCCACACCATTTACCCTTTATCAACTCTATCCCTGATCTCACGCTATCTCAATCTGTGATAGATTTGAGGGGGATTACCTATACCCTTAATAGGGGAAACCACTTCATATTATTGTCCGTGCAGCTTTACAAAACAAACTACACGACAATAAGGGGCTAATGTAGACACCAAATTTGTGCCTTACGACCCCCTGTGACCCGCATCTCATTTCGCAACCTAACCTCATCACCTAAACCTTACACAATTATTTATTAATTACCTTATAATTAATAAATCCACATCGCCTTACTACACCTTACCTCATCTTGCCCGACTCATCATGACCAAGTCCTAACCCTAAACTAACCTAATTAAGACCTATAACTTAGTCTACATCCACACCCATGACTAATGACCCCTTACTCGCACCCAAAACCGACCTTGTAGTTACTTGACCAAGCCCGCAACTAATCCCTCGGGAGAAAAGGAGGGAAAGTTGGCTATTTTACTAAAAATAGCCCACTTTTACCCCGACCGATAAATGCGGTTCTACTCGACCGCCGTCGGTTACCTAACATGCCATCGGTTCCCTGTAAATGGGCTCCCTAACGAGAAACAAAGGTCAAAGGATTTTTGGATCGATCGAGATCATCAGAAGCGATCGAGAGAATCCAGATTTTCTTGGCAAAGCATAGATAGTGAAGAAAACAAGAAGAGTTTGCGAGAGAAGGACATCAAGCCCAAGACTGCAGCTTGCACAACCGAGCCACAGTGACACTCGGCGATCATCGTGCGGGAAGAAATCTCATCTTCCATCGATTGTCGGGCGTCTATCGAGTTACGCCTTTGTCATCACAGTTCTTGGACCTGCATTCTCGTCAATAAACAGTAAAGTAGAATCTTGTATGTTCTCTTTGATAACATTTCTTAGACTTTTGAATCACAGCCGTCATAAATCTATTCCCAGATCTACTACCCAACAACACATTACATCTAACTATCATTCTTCTACCCTCTCATCACCCCGTTACCTAATCCCACTCATTTACTAGCCTTACAAACAACACAACCACCCTACAACCGACCCTCACCAACAGCCCCTAAAACATAGAACCTACCGATATCGGTTAAGTAAGAAGTAAATCGGTTACCTTGACTCAAAACCAAAAACCAGCCTTTCCCCCTACTTGTTTCAACGAGGTAATTAAATTGTTATTTTACAATCTTTTGTGTTAATTCATATTAGCAGGGGAACTGACCACCTTCGAAAGGAAGTTTTATATTTCCTGGGCCCAAGGTAGTTCCCTCATTTATTGTCTAATCAAAATCTTGTGGTCTTGTATTCTTATTTGCAGGTAGTCCTTCCAAGACAAAAAGGAGTTCTTCGCAATCGACCTGATCTCTCTCTATGGTACGCGCACACCATCTCGACATTCAATAGGTATTCCTCCTAGCCCTAACCCTTATCTGTTTCTAAAAGGAATGAAAGGATAGAAGCAACTCTATTCCCAAAAGTTGAAACATTCCGCGCGAAACACATACACATGATCTATAATACCAACTCGATCTGAATGCATACGCTGAAATCCATTCATATAGTTTTACTGGAAAACAACATAAGAATGTCTCATACAACTCATGGTATAGGTTATCTTCTACCCATATATGCGCATTGAACTCGGGTCCAGTCTTTGAATCGTGAGAAAATTCATCCTTCATGTTCGTGAACCATGTTTCAATACTTTCTAGGGTCAAACATTACTGTCATCATGCATCATAGGGACAATGATATATACCATTTCTCACAACAAATTTTAAAAGAGGTCCCGAAAACGGAACCAAGATGTAGTCATTTTTATACCCTTAGAAAAATAATCTAATCTCATGCGCGCCACCTATCACCGTGGGTGTTGGGTGCTCACTCAAGGCACGCGTGGGCGCGAGCCCCTCCTTTATGTGATTCTTTTGAGATTACATTATTTTATGACATATATTCAAATGCAAAAGAATAGAAAAGGGTCGTGCATCATTCTGAGAACCTAGGATGAGTTATCATATTAATGCATCCATAAAGAGAAATAACAAGCAACATATAGAACTGATTCATAATACGAAGGAAATGCATTAGGCTTAAGCTCATGAACACATATATACTTTAGAACAAAACCTTCCATTTATATTAGTGAGTTTAGTAACCACATTACATTCCTTGAGGTCATAACAGACCCATATAACAATGCAGAGAAAGGTCATGCATCAGGAACTACACTATGTCCTTCATATTACAAGGATAAACATAGACCCATCCCTCTAAATATGCCATCACTCCTATATTTTCACTAATCCCAACCCATAGAATCCTCCATGATATTTCTGCAGAGCTTTGCCTCTTTCCCACCACCTCTACTTTCTTCGGATCATCCGCTTTCTACTATCCGTGCACCTCTATATATATATTCTCTACCTTCACTACCATGCCTCTTGAGGTAGCAATTCGGTTGCTAAGTGTCCAAGTGGTCCTCCATAGAACATTCCTCCTTTGATCTTATCTCTCCACTATGTGCAAAATGATGTTCTTTTGGAACCTTCCATCGTATACATGAATATCCCCTTTTTGATCCTACATCACCGAGTTGGCACCTTATCCAATTGCATCTTTAGAAGGGCCACGGTTTTCTTGTGTGTTTCTTGGGATGACAAATATGGCTAAGTCCCAAAACCTATCTTGCCTTGTGTGTGTGCAAGTGTGTTCTATAAAAACTGATAGAACCCTTCCTGCGCACCTTCAACATGCGCACCCTTCTTCAAATAGATCTCATGTGCCCACGTGCCTTCTTGTTCTTAGCCAATATTTTAGGGCCCAATAGTGTTATGCATGTTTTGAGTCTAAGTAATTTAGGCATTGTTGAGTTTATGTGATTTTAGGCATGGTTGAGTTTAGATCGGTTAGGCATGATGATGTTGGTGAAAGATTTTTTTTTTTAAAGGTAGGTGTCGATGGTCGAGTCCCAAATAGAAGAATCAACAAGTAATGAAGAAGGTGAAGGGTAAGAGGTGGTCGAAAGATCCACCTAATCGGCAAGCACCATAATAATTCTACCATACCAAAGATGGGCTTATGAACATAAGACCCTAAAGGCGTTGTATGATTGACTATTCTAAGTGTGAAGATAGTCACATGGTCATGAAATGTTGCATTTGCGGTATGTCCCTTGAACGGGAAGAAATTTAGGATGAAAAAGGTGATGAGGTTAAAGCGGGTTGGTTTTTATCGTAACCTAGTGTGAAACAACATGTCAACTTGGAAAGAGACACAATATCCCAATATATAAGTCTATGATGAAAAATTTAATCTTTTTCTTTCTTATTTTTATTTTGTTTTTATTTTGATAGACTGATCGATGCGGGAAGTCTATGTGGAATGAGTAGATTTTATCCTTGAGGTTTTCATGAAGCTGATTGATGTGGGAAGCTTCTAAATATTTGATTTTATTGTTTGGAAATAATATTCTTCTTATTATTATAAACCATGTACAATATGGCTAGCTTGGTATAATTGTCCTTGACGAGCAATCTATTTATAAGCGATGAGATAGAAAGTGTAGATGTCCATTTTGAGGGAGTCATATTTTTTGCTGGAAGTTTGACTCAAGAAGTTTTGAATTTGAAATTCCCATATATATATATATATATATATATATATATATATATATATATATATATATATAGACTTTTAGGTCATGGACAAGACTATAGATAAGGATAGGCTCTATTAGGAAGACAAAACTATATTACAGGGGGTTAACTATGATAGATGGGTTTTAAGTGATGAGTGACCATGGGATTCCAACTTGGAACAAACGAAAATTATCCATGATAATCATGCCATGAGTAGAGCCGTGGTACTCATATTTAAGATAAGGTTGAAAAGTTACTATTAATCATGAGATTCTTGTTTATTCATTGATCCTTAAAATAGGTAAATGGAAGGTGAGCGGTTCTCGAGGACAAGCATTTAAATAGACAGAATGTGATATAAGACTTTATTCAAGATTATAATGGTCAAAGATTCAAGGCATTGAGGAGCTCGGTTCAGGTTTACCTTCGAGTGAAGACAAATGATAAGCACTTGATCCATAGGTATGAGTAATGATATATGCTCCAAGCCAATTAGGAGAAAATTTGACCCATTTACTTTTTTCCTCTTTTGTTATATGTTTCTTTTCCTTAAGGATGAGGTCATCGACCTAGAAGGGTTGTTTATGGACATGTTTATCATAGGCACATTTGATACGTTTTTGGTAGATTTGGAGATGGTCAAGAACATTGAGACGATGCTTGTCTAATAACTCGAGTTGTCTAAATGGTCTTGGTGAAAGTCATCATTGTTGAGCATCTCTTTAAGTGAGATACAAAGTGACGAGGATCTCGAACCTTAAGATGCGAGAATAGCCTGCATGCCGTAGATCAAAGAAAAACGTGTGGCAATAGTTGAAGTACAAATACTAGTGTGATAATCCCATATGGCAAAAGGAATGTGTGTATGCAAATCCTTTCCAAGATTGTCAACAACTTTCATAAAAATTTTATTTAAGGTTTTGTTGGTTGATTACTCGCTGGCCATTTGTTTGATGGTAGTGAGGTGAGGAAAAACTAATTTGAATGCCAAATGCATCACGAGCTTAGTAGGGTTTTTTTAACTGTTTTCCATTATCGGTGATGAGTGATGAGGAACTCCAAAGTGACAAATGATATGATGGTTAACGAATTCACATATTTTCTCGGCTTTTGTAGAAATAAGAGGTATGGATTCTACCCATTTAGTGTAGTATTCAATAGTGGTAATAATCCATTGATGACGTTGGGAAGACCGAGGATTGATCTCTCTAAAAATATCTAAACCCCATTGAGAGAAAGGCCAAATGTCTCGTGCGACTGTAAGTGTGACTAGGTGTGTGATAAAGATTAACATGTTGCTAGAACTTCACACAATGTTTGACATAATCAAAATCATCATGGTTTAAGGTAGGAAAATAATATCCCAGGAAGATAATGCATTTAACGAAAACTAAATCACTGAAGTGACCTCCACGAATTCTATCGTGAACTTCCTTGATGGTGTAAGTAATTTTAGAAATCATTAGGCATCATAAGAGGATATCGTCAAAGCCACATTTATAAAGAAGACCACCCATGATGACATAGCGAGAGAAACTTTTGAGAAAGGCTCATTTTCCATTGCAAGTAAGATCTGGAGGTAGAATTGAAAGGGAAATGTAGTCAACAAATTTCTTATACCAATGGTCATGTGGGTCAGTTTCAATGGTTCCAATAAGGTTGATGTCTTGAAATAGATAAGAAGCTGATTACAACCTTTGTACTATGACAAAGATTTTTGAGTCGGAGGGTGAAGTAGGGATCTGAGAAGCAAGACAGGCCATGGTATCCGTAAATTTATTAGTGGAACACGATGTGGTTTGAAGTTCATAATGGTCAAAGGTAGTCAAAAGTATGTCAACATGATGCTTATAATTTTGAAGTATTTCATTATGACATTGGTATATACTATTGACTTGATTTACAACCAAGATCTGAGTCACCAAAGATATTAATTGAATTGACGTCTAAGGCAATGGCGGTTTGAAGGCTTAACATGAGTGCTACCTATATTCGATGATATTGTTAGTACAATCGAAATCTAGTTTGAAAGATAATGACATAGGCTCACTTGTCAATAGGAATGAGGATAAATTTGGCACCACCCCACACTAACATTTGGAACCGTAGAAAAATAAGGTCATCGGTAAATGGTATCATCTAAAGAGAGAGTAATGATGGATTTATCTAGGAAATCAAAGTTAGAGGACTGATTTCCAGAGAGAGGGTGCGTCGCAAGTTGGTCAGCGATGGTTTTTCCTTTGACAATTTTTTGATGGATGAATTTGAGGTCTAGGTCTACAAGAAGCATGAGCCAATGTGCAACACATTGATGTTGGTAGGGTTTGGCGTACATGTAATGTAAGGGGTCAATATTGGTGATGAAAAATGTTGTGTTTGAGTAGGTAATGTCGAATCTTAGTTGTAAAAAAACTAAGGCTAAGCATATTTTTTCAGCATGGGTGTATCTAGTTTTGTAGTCTAGAAGTGTACGAATTATATAGTAAACCACTTGTTCCCTATGTTGCTCATTGTGATGAGTGAGCATGGAACCCAAGGAATGATCAATGTAGTAGAAATGTAAAGGTAAAATGGTTGGTCATCCTTAGGGGAATGAGCATAGGTGGTTGGAGGAGATATTGTTTTAAGGCCTCAAAGGATTTGTGGCATTCATCATCCCATTTAAAGGAGACATCCTTTTTGAGGAGATGATGAAATGGGTGGTAGCGATTGGAAAGTTGTGAAATAAAATGACGAATAGATTGCAAATTTCCTTGCAAACTATTCGAGTTGATGAAGGTTAGTAGGTGGAGGCATTTTGAGAATAGCCTTGATTTTAGCGGGATCAACTTCTATGCCACGCAAAGAAATAATAAAACCAAGGAGTTTTCCAAAGAGAATCGCGAAGACACACTTCTTAGGTTGAAGGTGAACATAATACTTGATGATACGATTGAAGATGACCTTAAGGAATGTAAGGTGTTCGGCCCAATTTTTGGATTTGGCAAGAAGGTCGTCAATGTAATCTTCCAATATGCAATGTATGATGTCATGAAAGATATAAGTCATAAACCAGCGATATGTAGCACCAAGACTCTTAAGGCCAAAGGGCATGGCTTGATAGCGAAGGTTCCCTAAGGAGTGACGAAGGTGGTTTTGTGTTGATCTTCTAGGGAGAGTAATATTTGGTTATAACCCAAGAAACCATCCATGAGTGATAACATCTCATGGTTGGCGGTAAGATCAACTAGTTGGTCAATACTGGGTAGAGGAAAGTCATCTTTAGGAAAGCTAAGTTAAGATTGTGGAAATTCGTGAAAATGTGAAATCCTATATCACTCTTATGATAGGAACGATGTTAGAGATCCATTAGGGATAATCAATGGGAAGGATGAAGGAAACCAAAAGAAGGCACTTGATTTCTTCTTTGACAAGAAGGGCAATTCAAGGATACATTTTTGAAACTTTTGTTTTTACGAGTTTGGCTTCCGAATAGTGACGATATTGTGGACCACAATGTTTGGGTCAATACCGGGCATATTAGCATAGGACCAAGAAAAAGTGTTGCTATGATCCTAGAGGAAAGAAGTAAAGATTCATGTTCAACAGTATCTAAAGATTGTCCTATTTTTAGAATGTATAGGTCATCTTGAGTGTGAATATTGATTTCGGTGGTTGATTTGTTTAACATGGTTTGTGTCTCATAAGGTAATGACTGGTGAATATAAGAATCTTCCGCACCAAGGTAGGTGAGAATAGACTCATTGTCCTAACATTGAATGATGTTAATAGAAGGTGTATTATCATCGATCATGTCAGGATACAAGAAGGGAAGAGAAGAGGGAGCCTCTCCATCTCGTTGATAAGTCGAGAGTCCTAAGGAAATAGTGTTCACGATTTTTTTTTTTTTAGGAGGAATGGATTCTAGATCCATAGACTCCGTAGAGTGAAGGTGGTGAAGTTTGCGAGATGGGGTGAAGGAAAGTTTTCATCCTCAATGAGTTTGATGCGGGATTTCTTGGAAGATGCTATGACAAAGCCAATACCACTTTTTATCTTGTGTTTATGAATGGTACATGAGATGACAGTATGGCGGCCTTGTTCATAGAACCCAAAGCCAAAGCCTTTCCATGCATAATGGTGAAGGAAATTATGGGTGAGCGGCGGTTGGTGAGAGATTACAGTCAAATGAAAATGGTCACTTTTGGGAAGGTGGTTTGAATGAGTATGTAGAAGCATCAATTCCCCCATATGTTAAGTTGGTATGAAGGTGGGGAGGACCATAAGGGAAAACCTCGCCTATGCGGTGATCATAGCGAGGATGTTGGTGAAGGTTACCATACTCTTGAGGAGTAAGGAATGTTTCGATGTTATATAGGTGATACTCCCCCAGAGTGAGATGTTGAAAAACACCTTCTAAGGGATCAGTAGTTGGTATATGGGTAGTAGGAATAGATGAATCACTAGGTGATTGGGAAGAAGAAGCATTGGTTGGTTGAGAAGTAGATGGGTTAGCGGATGGGCTCATTGTAGAAGATACAACGATAGTGGGAACAAAGGAGTTAGGTGTAGGAGAGATAGTTGTAGCATTGGTGGATGGGGCTGTGGGTGAAGGAGAAGTGGCGGTGATGGTAGATGCCGTGGCTGGTACATGTACATCATTAGGTTGGTTTAAAATATTACGGGTTTTGAATGGTGACGGGTTAGCTAGAATGGTATAGCTATGTCCTTCATGTTCAAATTTTACATAGAGATGTAAGGTTGAAGGGACAAAACCCATGACATAGATCCAAGGTCATACAAGAAAAAAGTTGTACTATGATTCCCCCTCTAAGACAGAATAATTCCACAACGATGACGGGGCCCCACACAAACATGGAGAATGATGGTGTGAAGGGTAGAAGTGATGGCATCATTGAATGAACGCAACATAACTAGGTTATTATGCATGCAATTGGTAGGGATGTGCATTTGGTTGTACACATGGGAGGAGATGATGTTGATGTTGGCACCGCCATCGATCATAACGCATTGAACGCGTATATTATCAATGTAGACGGAAATGAAAAGGGTAGGATTAGGATAATCTGATTGGAGAGGTACAATCTCATTGTCAAAGAAGCGAGGGTAACTACTTGGTGAGTAGTAGCGGTGTAGAGGAAGGGGATGAATTGGTGAGAGAAACCACATGGTGAGGGGTTATAATTGAGGCCATAGGCATCGGGTTATTAGGTAAAACCTTGATGGATTTCGAGAACCTCCATGAGGGCTTTGTTGATGGGATTCATAAGTTTAGACAAGGTCATACAAAGAAATTTTTAAAGGGATTGGTGCAATTATTTTATCATTGTACGATGGGAGACCCCTTAGAAAAAGGGTATGTGGGTCCTCGACTAGTAGTTTTGCTTTGGGTGTAGATGGTATATTGGGCACGGGATTGGGGTATGAGTGGTTGTTTTCTCTTTTCCTTTTTCATTAAGGGACAAGTGACAATGCTAACCATATTAATATGGGGTGAGGGAGCACACAGTCATGATAAGTGTAGAATAGGATGGGAAAAATTAGGTTGAAGGCATGTATTGGTGTTGTGAAAAGAAGGAAACACATTGGAATTTAGGCAGATTTTTGGCTAACTCTCTTATACGGAGCATAATGATCTCAAATTTTGGAGGAGGATAAATGGGTTGTGGATGTGGTGATACGAGTCACTTGAATAGGTAGTGGGCAAGGATGTGTGGTGATAGGTGGGGGTGGAATAATGTCCTCATCTAGAAGATCATCATCGTCAAATTTTTGTTCGGAGGACAAAGTTGGAAAGAACGGTTTTAGAGCCCTTACAATTTTCTACATCATGTCCTGGCACATGATGGTAGGCACAAATTGTAGTATCATCAAACCCTTTTGGTTTGGGTTTGAGTGGGTTGTAAGGTCTAAGGAGTGACAATGTGATGAAAAATTTATTTAAAAGCTTAGCTAGAATGTTTGTGTAAGACCACCGCGATGGATCACAATGTGAGGTGAGTGTGGGTTTGGATTGAAGTGTAGGTGATTGTGATGTGTGAGGTACTACAGGAGGTGGAATTGGAGGTGGGATAGGTTTGACCACTAGTTTGGTAGGTGGTATTGTTTTAGGCTTGGGTTGTACTTTCTTGGGTAAAGGTGTAGTAGATGAACTAGTGATAAAAGGTGTTGTAGGCTTAACTACCTCTTTTGAGGGTAGTGGATTTTTTCAATTTTGGTTTCTCCTTCCGGGTAAAGGTGAAGGAGGAGTACGTGATGTAGAAGGGAAAGCGGATGGTGGAAGAGGATGAGTTAGCCAAGGTGATAAAGGAGGCATGGTGAAGGTTGCTAGTAGAGGCAAGGTGGAAGGTATGGGTTGAAGAGAATGAAATCTCATAGGTACTAATGGAGTTACTGTAGGTGGTGGGGGTATAGGTGGTAAGAAAGATGCGGTGACGGTGAAGGTGTACATTGTGCTAGTAGGTTGGGTGTAATAAAGGATTGTGATGAAGAGATGGGCTGTTGCACTTTTTATTTTCCTTGTGTAAGAGGTTGCTTGACCAAGGTAGATGGGTGAGGCCCTAGGATAGACAGAAGAGGCGAAGGTGACAAAGGCATAGTAGGTGAAACTGGTGTGTGTACGAATTAGAAGGTTGGGTTTTCTTTTTAGGTGGAGGAATGGTTTTTGTGTGGGTTTGGGAAGATGTGGCTAAATCTAATTTGATAGGTGGATGGACTAGGCTTGATGTTGGCATGACACCCAAGGTAGTGATGGATCTGGATGTGGGGGACGGTGTAGATATAGGTAGGTTCTCGGGCACGGGAATGGGTTTGGTTCTTGGTAACTATTTAGGTGTAGGTGAGGGTGATGAAGAACAGGCAGTTTCAATAGGCATGGTCAAGGTTTATTTGGTTGTCTCGAAATACCTTTGGATAAATTGTGGATGTATCAACAAATTATATTTGTGTTTGGGTTGAAAAGGGGAGTCATAGACGTCCCAAAGCATGGAATTATCAACATAATCTAAGCGGTATACCAGGCATGAAAATGACACTTTTGTAAGAGTCGATGATGTTGGTTTAGTGGAAATCCCTATAAAATATGTCTGCGAGACAAGGAACTGGTTAGCTTGAATCTATGGGTAAGAGAGCCGTGAGGAAGATCAACAGGATCTTGGATTAATAATGGGGAATTGTCCCCAACAAGTAGTGGCACATCTAAAGGATCCCTATGGGTAGGGGAGATAATATTTGGGATGAGGTAGTTTCCTCTTTTGGTGGAGAGGAAAGTGAGGATGAATCTCCGTGGGTAGGAGAGTTAATACCATAGGTTGTTCGTTAGGTTGTGAGGTAGGTGGTGAAAAGAAATTGGCGAAATTGTAGACTCCTCCATGGGTGAAGGGGGAGATGAAGGGGACTACTCTATGGGTGAAGGAGTAGATGAACTATGCTCCTCCATGGGTAAAGGATCTCATGCTAGAATATCCTCGATAGAGTGGATTGGAGGAAATTGGGGAATGACTTGTATGACTTTGAAAACAACATGGAATTCATGGACATTGTTGTCATTGAATGAAGGTTCACCACTTGGGTTACATAACGAGGGTATGATTAGGGAATGAATTATTGAAGATATGTAAGTTTTGATTTTTCGTGTGTTCGGGTTGTCCAAGATGAGATTTCCATTATCTAAGGACAATTTTCTTGAAGGTTATACAATTACCATCGCTATGGCCTTTTATGTGATGATAGTTACAATAGTCGTGTTTTTGGATGAATTTGCTGATTTTACATCTGCATGCGAATTCGAGCTCCACTTCTTAACCTTAATAACCTTGCATTTCTGAATAGACTTCTACAGGTTCTTCCTTTTCCACCACTAGTCTCTTTGTACAAGCTTTCTTGGGTGCCATCTCCTTTTTCTGTCGTTCTTCCATGCCCTAGGTGCTTCCAACTTTTCCTTCATCTACCCTAACTTGACGACCTCCACACTTCTCTCTCACACAACCCCCTCCTGCTCTGTTGTCTTCTTCCCTACTTGCTATACTACAAGATCACACCATAGCTCACATAATTTTATTGGTTCGTGACAAGTACCTCACTTTTCTTCATAAAACCCTCATCCCACTTCAAGTCAGGAGCACAAAAATTTGCTAAGGACAAAGTAGTCGAAATGACTACCTTTACCCTCTATTTATACTTATTCAACACCTTAAATTTCCTTGACCATGTGTACTAACGTCTCTTTCTAATAAATAACTTTATTTTAACTTAAATCAACTTTTGTGACTCTGTTTGTGCATAACATTTATAAACCTTTGACACTCCAATACTATTTCACCGCCACAAATATCCTTCGCGTGCATCATGGTTTGAAGTACATAACCTTTCGCGTTGTCCACCAAGTAGTTCCACATGGTGTCGCCTTCCTCTTGTTATACTGCGCAATAATTGTTTCTCTTCTACGTGGTCTTTAAAATTTTCTCAACACACCTTTATAACCACACAAATTCAAACACCTTATACACCGTACCACTTATTCTTCTACCTTTGCGCTAATCATTTAGAATGAGTCTCCCAACAGTCCATCTTCTCAAATAATTTTTCAACCATATCCAAACATATCTGCCAATCCATCCACCCCACACTAAATTTATGCATGGTCCTCTATGCATGGAATCACTTACAATGTAATTAGCTCTTTAGGTGCACCAACACGCAAAGATAACACCAAATTCGAGAAAACAAAGAAAAATGATGAAAAAAGGAAAAACACAAAAGGGAAATAAACTAAGGGAAACCTAATCTAATTAGCAATACTACATTTTTTACAAACACACAGAATCCTTATTTATAGTAGGGTTTCAACGTACTTCCATTGAAATACACGGGAGAGACGCATTTTGTCTAGTGCCTCGTAGTTGGCAAGTGCCTAAACCAAGTATATGGGTAATATAATATGGTCCCAAACAATGGACCTTGAGCTTCCCAGATGGCGCAAAACTTAGAATCATAAAGTAAAACCATTTGCCCAACCTCAAATTGTTTATTCTTTATGTGATGATCATGCCAGGCCTTTTGTCTTGCCTTCTCAGTCTTCTGACTCCACTTAGCAAGTGATCACCTTTCGTCTAACATCATTAGCTTGTCAATGCACTCTTGTAATGCTTGTTCATCATCCAATCCTCTTACGTGTGCAATACACAGAGAGGGTAACATAAACTCTACCAGCAAAACAAATTCCGTGTCGGACACCAATTGGAATAGTGTGGCTTTGTTCAATCTCTTGTAAGTTTTTATATACGCCCATAGCATGGCTGAGACTTTGTCATCCCAATCCTTCCTTCCAACATCAAACATCTTGGTAAGTGTATGACTCAATATATTTTTAAATGCATGAGCAATCCCATTAGCCTGAGGGTGATAAGGAGTAGTCTTGTGATGAGCCACCATGAACTCTACCAACAAAATCTTGACTAGCTTATTCAAAAAATGAGTACCCCTGTCACTAGTTAGACTCAGAGGGAACCCATACCTACTGATTATATTTTCCCATAAGAATCTTACTATTGTGGCCACCATGTAATCCCTTATAGGTGCTACCTCTACCCATTGTGTTAGATAATCAGTACAAGTAATGATATAGTGTGAACCCATGCTTTGCATGACAGGTGAAATAGGGCCTACAAAATAGATTACCCATTTTTCAAATAGTTCAACACTAGCTATTGGTCTTAATGGCATTTCATCCATTTTCCTAGCTTACCAAGGTGTTGGAAATTATCACAAGCCTTGTAATATTCAATACAATCTTAGTAAATGGTTTCCCACCAAAGTCCTACCATTAATATTTTCTACGCAATGGAATTTCTGTATAGTGTCCTCCTGTAATCCTACTATGTGCTTCCTCCATGATTGTAGTACGCTCATGTTCTAGTACACACCAAAGGTGCAAGATCTCATCTTGGCCTAATTTTTACAAGCCTCCATTGATTAACATGTAAGGCATAGCGCGTACATGCTAATTGTTTCCTCTCCAAGGCCTTCATCCCTTTTGGCGCCACACCCATTCTTAAGAACACAAAAATATCTTCAATATCGGAGGGCACACTGTAATCTAAATAGTTGTACATCTAGCATTGTATCCTCAATACCCCACACGTTCTCTCCTATGTCAATCCTAGATAAATGGTTAGGCCCCAAATTACTCTTACTCGGTTTTACAATAACTGTAAACTCAAACTCTTGAAACAATAGGACCCACCTGCATATGCGCCCTTACAAGATAAGCTTGTTCACCAAGTAATTTAATGCCATTTGGTTCATATAAAAGATAAAAGGTGTTAGTAAATAATACCCGAATTTGTGTAGTGCACAGATCATCGATAATGCCTCGTGCTCTGTGGTGGTATAATTTTGTTCTGTTGGGGTTAGCTTCCTACTAGCAAAGCACAAGGGATGGTCAACAATTCCCTCCCCAAGTTGTGTTAGGACTACTCCAATCACCATCTCGAATGCATCAACATGCACATGAAAAGGCTTATCCCAAGAGGGAAAGCATAATATGGGTGCAATAATGAGTCTATTATTCAGTGTGTCAAAGGTTGTCTACTGCACCTCTCCCCAATAGAACTTATTCTTGTGTTTTAAAAACTCCTCCAACGACGTGAAAATATTGGCATAGCCCTTGATGAACTTCTTGTAATACCTTGTATGTCCAAGGAATCCATGCACTACACTCTGGCTGGTAGGCTCCCCCAATCCCACAATAACTACAAATTTGGCAGGATCCACTAGCAATCCTTCTTTACATATGATATGTCCCAATAGGGTGCCAAATGGAGTAGCAAAAACACATTTCTTAATGTTGAGAGATATACTCAACTATCGACATATCTCAAACATCAACCTTAGATTATCACAATGGTCCTTTACTAGTCCGTAAACTGTCCAATCATCTAGGTAGACTTGAAGAAACTTATGGATGAAGTCCTGAAATGCTTGAACCATGATGCGTGAAAACACAATAGGCACGCTCTTTAGTCCAAAAGGCATTACCGTATAGGCAAAACTTCCCCATTCAGTGGTGAAATTTGTCTTCTCTTGGTCCTCCTTTGCAATTCTAACGTGATGATACCCCAAAAATCCATCTGTAAATGAGTAGATCTCGCACCCGGCCTTCCAGGATCTCCTCAATGAATGGGGTTTAGAAAGGATCAATGACACACACCACATTCAAATCCCTAAATTCAACATAAATCCTTATCCTCCCATCCTTCTTAATGTTGATGAATATCAAACTTATCCAATCTGATTCTTCAACAACCTCAATGATTCCTGATGTGATCATCTTGTCAACCTCCTCCTTGACCTTGATGCATAGATTTAGAGATAAGTTCTCTTCTAAATTGTATCGTGTTCCCTCCTTCACTTGATCCAAATCTCTCCTAAAGAGTGTTGAACTCCCTTGAGTTATTAGTACCCGCGTGGGAATAAATCTTGGAATTCACGTATGCAGATCAATAATATCTGAAACCTCCCTTTCCGATCAATAATCCCCAATAGTAGCTTCCTTGGGTTACGCCTCCAAGATAATGTTGAGCTTCTTAGTTTTCGGGGTTCGTGATAAGTGCACACTTCCTCATCAATACTATCCATAACCTCACGGTACCCATAGTATGGTTAACATCTAAGTTCTCCACCTCGTCTTCATCTATAACGTAGACCAACTTTCCTTTCTCCTTTTCCATGTAGGAACGCTCAAGATGTACCACCTCTAATTTTTCCTCACCGTAATGTACCTCCAAACCAAGTTCACCCAACAACTCCAGTACTCTATCCTCCACCATGACACTATCTCCCATAGTTAGGTGCTTAACAACCTACAACACCTCATTCACCGATGGATTAGTACTTTGATACTCAAAAGTTTTAATGATATCAACTGTCAACTCCTTCTAGTTTCCAGTCTAATGGCACAACTCTGAATGAATGTACCATACATGCATGCACAACCTTGTAAGGTGGAGTAAAGCTTATGCACCTGTTACCATTTTAATCTACCTTGAGAAGAAGACTTTGAAATGAATCAGGATTTTTTTTTTGAAATAATATTCACACAAAAGATATCTAAATTTTGAATTTTCTCCAAGTCCTGAAGTCTCGAAAGTTCGATTTTAGACTTCGGGATTTTTCTCTTTCGGGGTTTAATTGACTTAAATTTGAAAATATGTTTTCTAAGTTCTTAAGTCTGAAACCCCATAAACCATGAGCCAATCAACACCCAAAAAGGGGAAAAGGTAGACCCAAAAGACCCATACAATTCCAATTTTTTTTTCACTTGTTGTTGGGAGCTCATCTCTTTCCAAGGCTCCGTTCCTATAGTCATGCCTCCTATAGCACTTGTGATAGAAATAGTTAAATTCATTAATTCTCCTAGTGTCCCACCAGACCCATCATTTCCCCTTTCTCTTCCATTTTCACTTCCTACATCAGTTCCTTCCACTTCTTCAATCATCTCTTCTTTCCCATCTCCTTCTATGGCCCAAGTATTCTCATCCCTTCTAGTTCTCTCAGCTAGAGAAAATATTGGGTCACCCATTTCTACTTCACTTCCCCTAACACTTCCATTTTCTTCCATCTCATCCCCTAACATCATTGTATCAACTCCTATGGCTGTCCTCACATCCACCCCATCCATTACTACCACTACCATTCAAATGCCAAATAATGTTGCTGGTACTCTTATTGTGGCTAATGTTTCGGGTAATGATTCGAGTTTTCTATCCTCGTCAACACCAACCATTCCATAATGTTTGTTCCAAATAACTCCAAAGAAAAAGAAGAAAGTGCCTCTAGGAGATGTAATAGATATGAGCATATTGGAACATACCCCAAAGAGACAGGCCAAGAGGCCAAAGATTGTTTCAAGCTTGATAGTGAATGCATCTGGGGAACGAGTTGTGGAGGTTGTTACTCCCATTGAGGGGAAAACTAAGGAAATAATTACACATGCAGATTATTAGATTTCTAGATTATCATTGGGAAAATCAACTCATCAAGGAGCAAAACAATATGTACACACTTTGCTCGTGGATATATGTTGGAAAATATGATAAGGATAAAGCTTCTAAGGATGAGCTTAAGGCCAAGGTCAAGCAACTCACTTGCATTACTACGGAAACTAAAAAAGCCAACTCCATCTACTTGAAGTCTTAACTACTACGGATATGATAGTTTCATCTACCATTGATGATATTTCCTATCACTAGATTGAAAAGATAGGCTAGAAAGGGAGATTAGTAGATGGATGGATGGAATGTATACTTCAGGAAGCCAATCCTTTAATTAAAGAATCTGTTGAAATTTATAATGATTTGCAAGTTGGAAAAACTACTATTTACAAAATGGATGAAGCTTTTTTAGAGGACAAATACAACCTAAATTTGAATTTGGAAACATGGAGTGAAATCAGAGAATAAGATTCATATCTACTCCTTCAGGAGGATGTAATCGATGATAATGCAAAGTTCTTTGAATATCAGAATGCCATGGAATTTCGGTGTCAAGTGCTATAAGATTTAATTAAGAAGTTGGATGATAAACGAGTGGAGATTACATATGCTTTGAATGAAATATCAGAAGAATTTGATATTGTTAACTGTAAATTCTTCAATGAAAAATATCGATGCTCTTCTAGTGGAGCTAATCAAGTAGAATTTCAAAGATTTAGTGAGACATGGTGATGAAGTTACTAAACATTTTGGTAGTGAATCTATTGACAAGTTGGTTTTATGCCAAAATTTCATAGGAAGATTGAAGAAAGTTGTAAGCAAACTTAGAAGAGTCCCATCCAATATCACGAGGGAAATCAAAATAGCAGATGTGGTAAATCACTACACATGTGGGCTAGGGGACAAGGAAATTCAAGGAATCATTAAACACTTCATCAAATATAAGAATCGAATGGCATGGGAGGAAACACAACAAAAACATGCAAAGGAAGAAGGCATTGTAGAACCAGGACAAAGATGAGCAGCCATGAAAGGACAAATCCAAGCTCTGGATCGGTCAAAGTTGTAGGGTTGATTGAGTCAAACCCTTGAAAAAACTTGCTATTTTTATGGGATCCTGTTCCCTTGAATTAATGACATTTATATTTTTAGTAAAATGTTAGTTGAAGGCCCAACTGTAATGGCTCAGCCTAAAGAACTTATAAATAGTTAGGTTTATGGAGTCATTTGGGAGATAGATAGATCATATTTTGGTGAAGTTGCTCTTCAAGCTTGGAAGAGTGCTTCAGAGATTTAAAAACCTTTTAATTATATTCAGAGAGATATTTTCCTTAAAGAACCTAATTTATTGTGCTAAATGGTTGATTTATATATGCTTTGTGAATGTATGATTCCTTAGTATAGATGGTTAGCTTGCCTTTATTTCATATTATTTTGTTTCATGTTATGGAAAAGTGATATAATATCTTTTATGTCAGTTGTGGAAAGAGTATTTTCCTTATGTTATTTAAAGTTATATTATCATTAGCCATCATCAATGAAATGAATGTTTGACATGTGCATGTTTTTATCCTCATGGTTAGTTAATTGTGTGTTCAATCCAATTTGGTCTCTCTATTTTGTATGATTCAAGTTTTAACAAAGGAACATATGCTTCTGGTTTGTGGTATTTTGTCATGCCCTTTCTAGGTTGCAATAGGTGAAGGTGACTAACGGTGTTCGCATCCTACTCACATTAACCCTTCCTAAGATTCAACATATCCTTTTATTCGGTGCATCACCATCCCTAGTATAGTTTCCTTTTGCAAATCCTTTCCCTAAAACCTAAGAAAATGTTAGCCTAGGATTAGATAGCCATTTTATTGCACTAGGAGTAGTACAACACTTAGTTTAGGAAAAATGAAGTCGGCCTTCTCCGGAGGTTCACCTCCCAAGTCCCATAGCTTGAGAGGTGATCCCATGTGTCCCAATCACACCGAACAACCTGCTTATAGCCTGGCCATTCGGGGGTGCAATGATTTGGTGACAATAGTTTTGGCACACTTGATGGGACTGAGAGTTGGTACTTCTCTTCTCATTTACAAAAATCAAAGTACTTAACTCTATATCTCTGGATTCCAAATCTCAGTGCATTAACTTATGTGAATAATTCAGACAAGAGCTTCTTCAAAGCAAGGAAGTTATCAACATATCAAACTTTCCTTGTCTCCTCCAAAGAGAAGAAGAAGAGGTGTTTCAACTCCACCAGCTGCAACTTTATCTCATAGGGGTCATTCAACTCCTCCATACAGAAGGTTTCCTCCACCAAAGAACAATCAACCTCTTGCTGCTATGGCACAAAACCAAGTTTTTCCCCCTTTCAATGCAAGTAGTCCACTTCTATTGGCTCAACATGACCCTATACCTATTGTAACACTCAAAATTTTACCCTTTTACATAAGGGAAACTCATGTTACTCTAGTAGAACACATTCTTGATGTAGCCAACATTTACGCAGTACATAACATCACGGAGGATAATGTTGTTGTCAGACTTCTGGCCACTTCCTTCAAGGGAAAAAAGCACTTCAATGGTTTTGAGGGTTACGTGTTGGCAATATAACCACTTGGGATGAGTTAGGAGAGAAGCTCTGTAAATAGTTTGAAGACAAGAGTGATCACCTATCACTCTTAGAATAGCTCACTACCATAAAGAGAGCTCCCCAGAGTACATGAGTGATTTCAACTTCCGATTTCATAGAACTTGGAATAGGATTCTGACACTCATTAAGCCTTCTCCAAATAATGCATTCTTGTACTATTTGTGAGATTTGAATAGTGATGTAGCAGTTATGATCCAATCCATGGGGGATACATTACCTGATGCTTATGACATAGCCATAAATGTGGAAAATTCCTTAATTCAGGATGGAAAGATAGCTCCTCGACCGCCATGCCATTTTCTCTGGATCTTACAAATAATCAGCCTATCATTGCTCCTATTCCAACAACCTCTAATCAACCAACTCAATCTGCCCCTACCTCTTCAAATGATCTATTTGAAGTCAAATCGCTGCTACAGACCTTCAGAAATGAGCTTGTAGTGATTAAGAGGAAACAATCCCAATATGCTCGACCATTCCAATCCCAATATCAAGCAAATCATCCTCCTTTTCAAGGAAATAATCAGCCCAGAACCAGGTCACTAGCCAAGTAGCAAGTGTGAAGCCTTTAAACTTTAAAACCCTTCTACTACCAGTTCATCCAAAGCCATAGTACCAGTCCAAAATAACCTCATTCAAGATTACGAATGGTGTTATCCTTGTTCTCAGCCTCACAACTAGAATCTTTTCCCAAATGGAGTTTTGAGTCAGGCCCTTATGGTCCAAAGCATATCCGCCCCACCTGAATCATCCGCTAGACCATCCACCTAGGAGATCAAGACCAACCTTCTGATGAAACTATGCTACTAAATTGGAAAATAGAGACTTTTGTGGTTTGAATATGAATCCTCCACTGTAGCATCCAACACACATTCCAAGAAGAGGGAAATAGACCCTCAATCTCCCAAAACTGATTAGGCATCTATTTCACAGCCTCAAACACAAATATCAGATGATAAGGACACGGAAAGAAATCACCAGAAGTATCCACAGATCATTCTACAAAGAAGGATGGGACTTCAAGTATCACAATGCCCAATAGGCATTTTCCAAAAGAAGACTCTAATGCCCAAAAAGGTATTAGCAAAGTTGGGGCAATTCCATTCAACATTGTGGAGCAAATGAAGAAGACCAATTTGAGCATCACGATGTGGGATGCGCTCTCAATCCCTTCTCAGAGGAACTTTCTACGAGAGGCTTTGAATAGTTTTGGTACTACCAATAGATCATCAGGTCATGAAGTAGCAGTGGCAACCAACCTGTGCCAACTAGAAACAAAAGTGTTTTCTAAGGCCAGCAAACCTCCACCATTCTATATCTCATTGATTATCGGTGATCATTTGGTGCACAATTGTATGATCAATTCTAGAGCCAGTAGTTCCATGATGCCCAAGAAAATTATAGATGTGTTAAGAATTCCATATACTCCAATCTCAAGAGGAGTTGTCTAGTTAGATGGTACTGCAGTCCAAACTGTGGGAGTCATTAAGGGCTTCAACTTACTATCCATGCATGTCCTAGCTTGACATTCACATAAGACATATTTGTTATTGATCTCCCTCCCCTCTTTTCCATTTTCTTATCACGTGATTTCACTTGCCAAGATGGGTGGTTATTTGTCATCAGACTGGTCACATATGATCCTTAGAACTCGGTATGGGATGAAGGTGACTATAAGAGTAGAACCTATTTGTCATAATCATGTGGAACCTTACACCACTAAACCCATAAATGGGAATTATGCCATTTGTGATCCAGATGAGGAGGACGTAGATCACAAGCCAACTACTCTCACGGAAGAAGTTCCTAACACAGTGCTTGATGAGGTAAGTATCAATCACCAATATGATCCCTATGCTGATTTATTGGTGGATGAAGAATCTGGTTTGTTGTTTTGGAAGAGACTGGATTAGGTACATACTGCATACATGAAGAAGGTACAATCATACCTCAATTGGTTAAAACATCCAATAGTTCTGAGGGACTATGGAAACTATTCTTTGATGGTTCGAGGAGTAAAAATGGATCCGTAGTGTAGGAGTTATGTTGATTTCTCTAGAAGGAGATAAATATTTCTCTTCCTTTCGGTTGTAGTTTAGTTGTACTAATAATGTCACTGAATATGAGGCTCTCATACAAGGAATTCAACTTAGCCCAAAAGAGGAATCCAAACCTTGACCATCTTTGGTGATAGTGAATTGGTTGTGCATCAAGTAATAACCCATAATGCATCAAAAAATGATCTATTGAGATCATATAAAAATCAGGTTTGGGACCTGATAGAAGATTTCAAAGCTTTTGGAATTCACGCAATTCCCAGAAAGCAAAATCAAGATGCTGATAGGCTTGCTACTATTGGCTCACAGTATGATGTACCTATAGACATTATGAAAGAAGGGAAGCAGATGGTCAAAATGGTGGTCCATCCCATAGTACCAGATAATGTAAGTAGCTGGTAGGTGTTTGATAGTGACCAACAGATTGTCCTCTTCCTACTAGCAAGAAGTGAAGTTCATTTGCCAAACATCAGGATAAACTTCAAAACTCTTATGGTGATCAAATTATATAGTTGAAAGGAAACAAGCTGCCAAAATTCTAGTTACACTTGAATCCATCTTCAATTCGGATGATCAGGCCAAATGAAAGAGCACTAATATGGTGGTCAAGGAAGAGGATTTTGAAGAAGTTGAGGTGGCAAGTGAAAAACTTTTAAAAATTGGTAAGGTATGCACTGCTCAAGAAAAGAAAGCTTTCATTGAACTATGTCAAGAATATCATGATATTTTTGCATGGAGTTATAAATATCTGCGTGGTTTCGATCTCGGCCTAGCTAGCTCAACACACCATTGAGATGGATCCAAATTCTAAGCCAGTTCATCAAAAACAAAGGCCAATTAATCCTAAAATTGAGCCACTAATGAGGAAGGAGCTAACCAAGCTTATTGAGGCCTACATAATTTTCCCATCAAGCATTCCTCGTGGGTAGCCAACTAGTGCCCATGAGGAAGAAGAATGGAGAGATGGACTTCAAGGATTTGAACCATGCCTCATTGAAAGATCACTACCCTCTTCCATCAATGGAGAAAATCCTCCAAACCGTGGGGGGCTCAAAGGTTTTCTTTTCTTGATGGATATTTGGGATACAATCAGATTCTGGTCCAAGAATATGATCAATTCAAAATGGCTTTCACTACCAAGTGGGGCACGTATGCTTATAACAAAATGCCATTTGGGTTGTCCAATGCAGGGGATACTTTCCAAAGAGCCATGGACATGGCATTCAAAGGACTCATTAATGATATCATCTTAGTTTACCTTGATGATATAACTATGTATTCCAAACATGTTGAGGATCATATCACACATCTAAGAAAGTTTTTCGAAGATGTAGAGAATTTGGGTCTCACTGAATCCTAAGAAGTGCATTTTTGTAGTTCAAGAAGGAAAATTGTTAGGACATGTTGTTTCCATGGAAGGACTATCTATTGATCCAACCAGAATTCATTCAATTATGTCCTTATCTCTTCCAAGTCACAAGAAAGGTCTCCAGAGTTTCCTAGGAACCATAAATTTCATGCAAAGATTCATTCCTCAATTTGCAACATTGGCTAAACCACTCACAACCATGCTAAAAATAACATTCCATTCTCATGGATGAAAGATGGGAGGGAGAGTTTTGAGGCTATCAAAATGGCCATTTCCCAAGCCCCCACACTTGGTAAACCCCAGGTTTGACAAATATTTCATTCTCTATGCTTTTGTAGGTCAGGAAAGTATTTTAGGGATTCTCACCTAGCAAAATGACAATCTAATGGAACAACCAATTGCCTTCTTCAGTCAGTCTCTCAAAGAATATGAGCTCAAGTATTCCTTCATTGAGAAACAGTCTTTACAGTCATTCAAGCTCTGAAAATTTAGGCACATGTTGTCCAACAACAAAATTCACTTGATGGTCTCTCATCCTGGCATCAAGGATTTTTTGTTGAACAAAGAAATGAATGAGAAGCATGTGCAGGGTGGATCATGAAAGTAATGGAGTATGACGTACACATTAAAGTCACTAAACTTGTCAGGGGAAAAGGGTTATGCCAATAGTTGGCTGCAGACATGGAGACCAAGGATGTAGAAGATGCTATGCTCCTAAACATGTCGATGAAAGTGACTATCAAGTTGATTGGTTAACAAAGATGCAAAATTTCCTCCTCTCGAGGCATATCCTTCAAATATGGATAAAGTCCAAAGATGTACTTTTCATCTCTAGACTATTCCATATGTCATCTCGATCAATAATGTTCTTTTCCAAAAGGACTTGAATGGTGTTCTTCTCGCTTGCATCAAACCGAGCAGAGCAAGTAATAATATTTTAGAAGAATTCCACAATGGTTTATCAGGGGGCATTACTCTGCTCAAAACAACCACCAAAAATTATGTGAGCTGGTTATTATTGGCCATATTTGTTCAAATATTCTCATCTCTAGGTAAGGAAATGTAAGGAATGCACCCTTTTTGTAGGTAAACAAAAACTAACAACTTCCCCTACACCCCATTCAAGTAGATCAACCTTTCATTCAATGGGGGTTAGATTTTATCGGGATGATCAACCCTCCTTCTAGTGATGGACACAAATGGGTTCTTACTTGCAATGATTATTTCACTCGATGGACAGAGGTGGTGGCTTTAAAAGAAAGTAATGAAAAGGTGGTCCTTGATTTCCTGGAAAATATAATGACAAGGTTCGGAGTTCCATTTACCATTATCTCTGATAATGTAATGGATTTCCTTGGTTTAAAGTTGAGTGAGTGGGTGGTTACAAATGGGGTCTATCTCAAGACTTCATCTAATTACTATCCACAGGAAATGGGTTGGCTGAATCCAGTAACAAGAATCTCATAAGGATCATCAAACAAATGATGGAAGCTAACAAAAGGACCTGACATACACAACTTAAGACTACCTTATGGGTGGATCGAATCACACCTAAAAAGGCCATTGGAAATTCACCTTTTATGCTGGTATATGGGAGGGAGGAAAAGCTTCCACTCTCCTTGGAATTACCTTCTTTGGAATTGGCTCATCAGCTCAAAGTTATGGAAAATGACTCCTTAATAGTGAGGTTTGTTGAACTCATGGAGTGGAAGAAGTTTGAGACAAGGCTATGAAAACTTTAAGCCAACATCAGGCTCAAGTTAAGAAATCCTTCGACAAGAAAGCTTCTTGATAGGAATTTTCAAGAAGGAGATTTGGTTCTCAAGTGGGACAAAGACAAAGCCAAACCAGGCAGGCATGCCAAGTTTGATGCTCTCTGGAGTGGACCGTATGTTATCTCCAGTTGCAAAGAGGTGAATTCATTTCATCTATCTAGACTCAATGGAGAAGAACTACCCATTCACGTGAATGGGATACATCTCAAAGCTTTCTTTTGAGATTGTCTCACCCTTGTATGTGTTCATTTTTTTTTTTTTCTCCAAGTGCTTTGCACATTGTTTTTTTTTTTTTTTCTTTCTTTTTTTGGTTTTTTGGGTGTCCTCTGAATGTAGTTTTCTTCCAAGACTCCTTTTACCCAATGGTTTGTATAAGGCTACTGATCTAAAATCTTAGCAGGAAAGCATTCCTTAGAGGTCACAAAAATGTTACCATTTAATCTACCTTGAGAAGCAAACTTTGAAATCGATCAGGAAATTTTTTTGAAAGAATCTTCACACAAAAGATCTCTACATCTTGAAATTTCTCCAAGTCTCAAAGTCCAAAAATTTGGATTTCGGACTTGAGGATTTTCCTTTCGGGGTTTAATTGACTTAAATTTGAAATTGTGTTTTTCAAGTTCCAAAGTCTGAAACCCCAAAAGTCTAAAATTTTAGACTTTTGGGCTTTCGGGTTTGAAACTCTAAGTCACATTTTAGAAATTCCCTTTGGAGTTCCAAAGTCAAAACCTCAAAATTCTGAAATTTTAGAATTTTGGCTTTCGGGTTTTGGAACTCTAAGTCACACTTTTTGAAAAATTCTTTCGGACTTCCAAGTCCAAAAGTCCAAAAGTCTAAAATTTTGACTTTTTTTGGGCTTTCGGGTTTTAGAACTCTCCCGATCATTTTCGAGTCAATTTCTTTCAGACTTTGAAGTTCAAAGTTTGAAAGTCTGAAATTTTAGACTTTCGGGCTTTTGGTTTGGAACTCTTCCAAACCATTCCATGATTTTCATCCCTTGATCTCTGAAAGTCCAAAACCCCAAAATTTCAAATTTTGGAATTTTGGGCTTTCGGTTTTGAACTTCAAAGCTCTCTGCACATTTAATTCCTACCTACTTTTGTATGGATTGGAATTTTTCCATTAATATCGGTTTTTCTATTTAAATCACATTTTCACCTATCATTTTCACTTGACACTTTGCTCTAAAACCCAATTTTTACTTGTATCTCATACTTTTCACGTCATTCTCAAGGTATTTTTATTTTGGTCATTTTATTTTTGGTTTAAGATCTTTTTTTTTGTTTCCTCCTTGTTTATTTTCTTTTGTTCCTCCTCTGCATACCTTGGGAAATGAAAAATTCATTTCCCCATGTTTCCATGATTTGAGTTTCTACAGGCACTCAGAGTTTGCAAAGATCCTCTCGAGTTCTCCAATTTTCCCTCTCAACACCTCTTGTTTTTTAGATTTTGGAGATCAACATTTTTGAGAGAACTCTCTTTTTGGTATTTGGAGCTTTGGGTTGTTCAACGCTTCTCATTTTTTGGGGATTGTGCCATTCAGACTTTGGAGTTCTCTTTTTGGTATTTCGAAGTCCTTTCTTTGGAGGTTTTCACTTCTTTGATTTTCAGAGGTTTCTAACTTTTGGGTTTTGGGTTTTCAAAGGTTTCTCAATTTGGATTTTAGAACTTCTCTTTTTGGAGGTTTCACTTTTGGTTTGTAGGTTTTCTCCACTTTGGGTTTTTGGAACCTGTCATTTCAGACTTCTCCAATTCGGGTTTTTGGAGGTTTCAATTTGGGTTTTGGACTTCTCCATTTTGGGAGGTTTCTAATTTTTCTAATTTTTCGGAGTTTTGGAGATTTTTGGGTTTTGAACTTCTCTTCTTCGACATTTCAGAACTCAGAATTTGATGTCTACTTCCACATCCAAGGGCAAGGAAAAGATGAAATACTCATTCCTTGGGGTTTCCCCTCACTCTTGCTTATCTTCTGACTTGGGAAACATAGGGGACACCAACCTTGGAAAAATTGATTTTCCAGACTTTTGGGCAAGGGTGAAGGCCCCAAATAAGAAACCCTAGATGCAGGCCATATATGACAATGGGCTTGCTCTTGCTTCTTGGTTTTCCCACATCCATGCATTGCCCAAAATTTTTTTTGGCTACAGCAACCCACTATGATGAAGAATCTATTTTAGTTAAAGATGTCGATGGAAAAGTTGTGATCCGCCTGGACCCAGATTTCTTTGAATATTTTCTCAAACTCCTGACGTTGAAGATTATGCCACAATTTCACTAGAGTCAGTGGTGGAACATTGGGACAAAGAAGCGGAGTTGTGCACGAGGGTCATGTTGAAAACCTATCTAGCCAAGAGTGTTGCCAAATTTCCAAAGACCATGTATCGGTCAGATTTCATTCAGAGGTCAATGACCTTATTGTGCTACTAAGAAGAGTCTCAAGTCTTCCCTCCATGAAGGAATTTCAGGAGTGGATGTTCTTATATATCACTACTATCAAGAAGAATAGGAATTTATCAGATGGGGGAGCATATCAGTAGCTCCATTTTCTATCAGTTGAGTAGAGTGCATTCTTCAAAGTGTTTCTATATGACATCCTTCTTGGTTTATGCCATACTTCCATGGGAGATTTCATTGGGTTGAATACCAAGGGTATTCAAGCACCTCTCAAATCTATGATTTCTATCCTCAACTCACACTAGATGAGGGAAGAAAACACTTCCGCAGGATCAATGATGCCTTCTTTGTTGTTATCCTCTACCATTTTGATAAGGAGTTGTATAATCGGAGGATTTATGATGAAGCCTTCAAGGAAGTGCATGAGTGGGGAGCTATCTACCTTTAGTTCCCCACATTTACTTACATTTGGATTCCTAGCTTCATGGGTGCTCCCAACAAGCTGCCTAGATGTCCCACTGATAAGTGGGTCTTGTTAGAATTGGTTCGAAATTGCTAGATTACCACAAGATCCAGAATAAAAGGCACAAAGTGGGAATGCAATTCCCTATTTCAATTGGTAGATACACTTGCCCAAATATTTACAAGGCTAAGAATGTAGATGTGGAAATGGCAGAGGTAACCTTGTGGACTTTCCATCCACAACTAATTTTGACTATTGGGGTAAATTTAGCAAAAACAGTCGAGTCCAGTTCCCATGTACCCTAGTTGGAAGATATCTAGATCCATTGTTGGGATGAATTCATCATCCAATAGAGAGACTATGAAAGGCTAACTTTGGATGAGGTTTGGAATTTGGAATAGCCGACGTACCCAAAAGACATGCAGGATGATGATGAGGTTTTGGATGAAGTGTATAAAAATAATAATATTGCCAATCAACCATTTCCATGGATTGATTGGTATGTGGAAGAATGTTGCAACACAAAGGAAAGGGTGGGACCCATTCTACAAAGAACTCACAGTTGGTTGGTTACCTTGGGAATCTCACCCAAGGGGTTAGAGAAACCTACAAATACAAAAGCCCCATCAACCATGAGCCAATCAACACCCACAAAGGGGAAAAGGTCAACCCAAAAGACCCATATAGTTCCAAAAATATTTCATTTGTTGTTGGGAGCTCATCTCTTTCCAAGGCTCTGTTCCCAAAGTCATGCCTCCTACAACACTTGTGACAGAAATAGTTGAAGTCAGTGATTCTCCTAGTGTCCCACAAGACCCATCATTTCCCTTTCTCTTCCATTGTCACTTCCTACATCATTTCCTTCCACTTCTTCATCATTTCTTCTTTCCCATCTCCTTCCATGGCCCAAGTATTCTCATCCCTTCCAGTTCTCTCAGTTGGAGAAACTATTGGGTCACCCATTTCTACTTCACTTCCCTAACACTTCCATTTTCTTCCATCTCATCCCTAACATCATTGTATCAAATCCTATGGCTGTCCTCACATCCACCCCATCCATTACTACCACTACCATTCAAATGCCAACTAATGTTGTTGGTACTCTTGTTGTGGCTAATGTTTTAGGTACTTGAATCAACTTTTCTATCTTCATCAACATCAACCATTCCAGAATGGTTGTTTTGGAAAACTCCAAAAAAAAAAGAAAGTGCCTCTGGGAGATGTAATAGATCTGAGCATATTGGAACATACCCCAAAGAGATAGGCCAAGAGGCCAAATATTGTTTCAAGCCTGATAGTGAATGCATCTTGGGGAATGAGTTGTGGAGGTTGCCACTCCCATTGAGGGAAAAACTAAGGAAACAATTACAGCTGTAGATTATCAGATTTCTAGATTCTCATTGGGAAAATCCACTCATGAAGGAGAAAAACAAGATGTACACACTACTCTTGGAAATCTACTGGAAAAATATGATAAGGATAAAGCTTCTAAGGATGAGCTTAAGGCCAAGGTCGAGCAACTCACTACATTGCTATGGAAAGTAACAAAGCCAACTCCATCTACTAAAGTCTCAACTACTACGGCTATGATAGTTTCATCTACTATTGATGATATTTCTTATCACGAGATCAAAAGATAGGCCAGAAAGGGAGATCGGTAGATGGATGGATGGAACATATACTACAAGAAGCTAATCCTTTAATTAAAGAAGTTGTTGAATATATAATGATTTGTAGGTTGGAAAAACTACTATTTGCAAAATGGATGAAGCTTTTTCAGAGACAATAACAACCTGAATTTGAATTTGGCAACATGGAGTGAAATTAGAGAAGAAGATTCAGATCTACTCCTTCAGGAGGATGTAATCGATGATGCTTTGCAAAGTTGTTCGAATATCAAAGGCCATGGAATTCCGGTGTCAAGTGCTACAAGATTTAATTAAGAAGTTGGATGATAAATGAGTGGAGATTACAGATGCTTTGAATGACATATCAAAAGAATTTGATATTGTTAACTATAAATTCTTCAACAAAATATCGATGCTCTTCCAGAGGAGTAGATCAAGAAGAATTTCAAAGATTTGGTGAAACATGATGATGAAGTTACTAAAAATTTTGTAGTGAATCTATTGACAGGTTGGTTTTATGCCAAAATTTCACAGAAGATTGAAGAAAGTTTTGAGTAAACTTAGAAGAGTTCCAGCCAAGATCACGAGGGAAATCAAAATAATAGATGTGGTAAATCACTACGCATGTGGGCTGGGGATGAGGAAATTCAAGGAATCATTAAACGCTTCATCAAATATAAACATCGAATGGCTGCATGGGAGGAAACACAAAAAAAACTGCAGAGAAGAAGGCATTGTAGAACCAGGCCAAAGCTGAGTGGCCATGAAAGGACAAATCCAAGCTCTGGATCGGTCAAAGTTGTAGGGTTGATTGAGTCAAACCCTTGCAACAAATTTGCTATTTTTATGGGAGCATGTTCCCTTGAATTAATGACATTTCTATTTTTAGTAAAATGTTAGTTGAAGGCCCAGTATGATGGCTCAACCTAAAGAACTTATAAATAGTTTGGTTTATGGAGTCATTTGGGAGATAGATAGATCATATTTTGGTGAAGTTTCTCTTCAAGCTTGGAAGAGTGCTTCAGAGATTTAAAAAACCTTTTAATTATATTCAGAGAGATATCTTTCCTTGAAGAACCTGATTTATTGTGCTAAATGGTTGATTTATATATGCTTTGTGAATGTATGATTCCTTAGTATAGATGATTAGCTTGCCTTTATTTCATATTATTTTGTTTCATGTTATGGAAAAGTGATATAACATCTTTTATGTCAGTTGTGGAAAGAGTGTTTTCCTTCTATTATTTAAAGTTATATTATCATTAGCCATCATCAATGAAATGAATGTTTGACATGTGCATGTGTTTTATCCTCGTGGTTAGTTAATTGTGTGTTCAATCCAATTTGGTCTCTCTATTTTGTATGATTCAAGTTTTAACAAAGGAACATATGCTTCTGGTTTGTGGTATTTCATGCCCTTTCTAGGTTGCAATAGGTGAAGGTGACTAACGGTGTTCACATCCTACTCACATTAACCCTTCCTGAGATTCAACATATCCTTTTATTCGGTGCATCACCATCCCTAGTATAGTTTCCTTTTCAAATATCTTTCCCTAAAACCCAAGAAAATGTTAGCCTAGGATTAGATAGCCATTTTATTGCACTAGGAGTAGTACAACACTTAGTTTAAGAAGCCTAATAGAGAACACAATTCTCACCTTGCGCCACTCTATAAGGTTATCACAATGGTTTTCCCACCAACATGTTCTAGTCCCACGTAATGTATAGATAAGCATACGTCTTCTTTATATCTCACATCTCTAATGGGTCTCCATTTCTCACATGAAAACATCGGGTTGTCTTCCCCATTGTAACTCAGTAATTGTCTTCCTCCTAGGTGCCTAACGAGCACACCTTTGTTACTCTCATCATAGAGCCTCTTAACTACCTTCTGACTAACTTATATGTCATGTGCACCCAATTGTCACATGCCACACTAGTTGTATCACTTATAGATTGAGCGTCTTCAAATTGAATAACACATTCTTTTGTTGGATGCACAACCTCAGGGTCTCTGATAGTGCGCACATAGATCTAGTCTAGGTCTTCTTCTCCCAAGGGCTCAGTATAGGGTGCTGAATTTACATCCGTCAAAGGAATGATAACACATTCCTCCTTGTTCTCAAAATTTATATACCCCTTATTGAACCATAATTTAACATTGTTCTTATAGCACTAGGGGTGCCCAAGTAATGCTAGAAATTTATCTTCCTCAGTAAGTGCCAAGACTTCAAAGTCTCTAGTGAATTTCACCCCTTGGATAGTTATAGTAGCATCTTTTAAGACACCAATGGACATCACCTTTTTCTTGTTAGCCATATACAACACATTTGAAGATGACTGTAATGGAGGTCTTCCCATTTGATTCCATGCGTCCAAGGTGAGAACATTAACTTCCATGCCTGTCAATCAAAATATTACTTAGGAGCCATCCATCAACAACTCGCATTCAATGTAATCTCCTTATCATAGTCAATACTGTGAGGAGGTAGATTAACATGCAAAACCTACCTCTCACGCCCTCCTCCGATGCTTGGTACTTTTCCTCTCAGCCACTCTCCTAATAGAGGGATGATATTCTCTTGGTGCAGCATCTTACATACTTCCCTGACTTCATCTATATCTACCTGAGGGACTTCAATGCTTTTCTTCTACTCCAACTTCCGTGATTTCTCCTTCAAGCACTGAATCTCCCCTTGAAGAATCCTAATCACCTCCATGGTCTCTTGATAGACTTCCTTCGATGATTTAGGTTCAGATACTTCCCATGTATCACCTCTTCCCTTATAACAAGTGGTCTCTACTTTAGTATATCTCTAGCAAGTGGAGCCTTAGCCCACATCATCTCCAACAAATATTCTAATCCGGACTCATGTGCCACCCATGGCATTCATTGATGATTAGCACACTTACGCTCACCATCCCGACACTCTTATCCTTCCGCTGCTTCTAGCTCATATTCTTGTATAACTCCCGTAACTCTTCATATTTGTGCTTCTTCCCACACCAAGAGAACTACAGAAAATCAGGAAACTCCCACTTGTAATGTTTTGTAGACCCATAGTTATAACAGGTTCCATAGGGAAATTCACTTCTCCCCCCTCTGCGGTTTCCATGACCTTAGAATCCACCTTGAAATCCTCTTCTGTAGCTTCCTCCATTTGAGAGCCCCTCATAATGACGACCATAATCTTTAAAACTAGTGGCAACACCGGTTTGGTGCACACCAGTATCAATGACATCATGGATATGGTCTATCAACCTACAATCCTTTGTGTCATGAGTAGTAGAGGTAAAAATCTTACAATAACAAGATACATTATTCCGGATCACACGTTGTAACAATGAACACCTACTTGCATCATGATCTCCATGGAAAATCTCACAATCCACCGACATGGTGCACACCGATCTTTTTGGGTAATTGTCCCTCGTATGTCCCTTTACTTTGTAGTCATTGCACTATAGCCCACTGCGAGTCTCATGAGCCAAGTTCACAGATAGTTTCTCCAGCTACTTTTCCATGGCAGTAATATGGGCTTCAAGAAATGGACTAACGCTGGTATAAACACTTCTCATGGCCTCAGCGAATAAGGCATCCTCCGTGGCCTCGCATGGATATGTGAAGGTCTTATGTGAAAGTTCCCTCCTAAATGGAGTGATCAACCCTCCAAAAACCATTGAGCATGCTGAGATGGGTGAATATCATAAGATAACTTGGACATGAGAGTTTTGAAGCGTGCGTCATACTCCCTCACACTCTTTGTCCTTCCTTGTTAAATATCCTTCTGTTGCTGCAATTTTTGACCTTGCACCATGTTGCCCTAAATTTTTAAATATGTATTTTCTCAAAAAATGTTTAACCCTTTGATTTGATGGTCTATAATTCTTCCCTTCCAGTTGAAATGCTTTAAAAATGATCACAAACTTGTTGTTTTGCCCTAATTTGAAGGAATAGTCCAAGTGTTCCCTTTTCTATGCCCTAGTTTTTCCAATTTTGTGGGCTATGTTGTTTTTCCCTTTGCCAGATCGTGGAAAAATTGAAATTGATCAAATCATAATTGTGTGCAATTGAAAATCCAATCCCAAGGTCAAAAATGTTCGAAATCATGCTTCAGTTGATTTAAAATTAAAAAAAAAGCTGCCATCCTTGGTAAAAAATTGAATTCTATGGAATTCTTTGAATTTTTACGTTAACGGTCATACGGGCGTCATTTGCCCGTCAAATTCATCCTCAGAAGGTATTGGCAACGTGGTAGGTTTTCATTGGTGAGGAGAGGCGGGGAGTCGGATCTCCTTTGAAAATTTTGGCTTTATTTTGCAAAATTTCCTAAGTCAAAATTTTGCCCGAATCCCCACAACCAGAAGGGGACACATGTCATGTTCTTATACAAAGGTGGAGGAGTGGGCGGCGGGGAACTTAGGCATTTTTTTCCTTTTGGAAAAGGGGAAAAAAGGCAAGGGAAGGCCCGTGGGTCCGCAAAGGAGCCACAATTTGACACGTGGTGGATGTAGAAAGAAGTGCGGGCCGTGGAGGTAAAGGGGATTTTTTCCCTTTTTCACAAAAGAGTTCAGAATGAAATTTTTAGCATGCCCCGTGAACAAATCACAGGTGGACACATGTCCATGAAGGGTTAGAGGGAAGTGCGGGCCGTGGAGGGAAATGGGAATTTTTCCCCTTTTTGGCAAAAGGAGTTAAGGCAAAGTTTAAGCCGCAGCCCGCAAGTAAATCAATGAGCGACACGTGGTAGGGGAGAAATCGGAGGCGTGGGCCTGTGGAGACAAAGTTGAGAATTTTCCCTTGGCTTAAAGGGAGTAAAAATGAATATTAAGCCCGTGGGTCCTCAGCAAAAGAGAGATGGACACGTGGCAGAGGACAAGGCGGGTCGGCGGGCAGCGGAGGCATAAGAGAATTTTTTCTTTTCTTTTACAAAGAAGGCTCAAAATCAAAATTTAAAGTGATGGCCCATAGCGAATCATCGAGTGTCATGTGGTAGAGGAAAAATTGGGTCAGCGGAATGGCGGAGGCACGAGAGAATTTTGTTTCCTTTTGTTAAGAAGGCTTAAAATCAAAATTTTAAGTGATGGCCCGCTAACGAATCACAAGGAGACATGTGGCGAGGAGAAATCGGAGGTGCGGCTGCTGGGGCAAAAAGTGAAAATTTTCCAATTTTCCAAAAAGGTCAAAATGCACAAAATTGAAGTGCAATCCCAATGGGACCCACCATGTGCCACATGTCAGCTTTGAAATTCAAAGGCGGAGCGGCGGAGACAAAATGAAAATTTTTCCAAAATTTTCAAAAGGTCATAAAGTAAATGTTTTAAAACTGGGCCCGATCCAACCATTTTTTACCACGTGTCCAGCCTTATCCAAAAATTAAAAAGGTAACTCAAGATTATTTCTAAGTCCACATCTTCCATGTGGAGGGCCTTGATTAAAATATGGATAAGATTGACCAGGTTCTTATGCATCCATTTGTTTTTACCACCATGTGAGCTCCGAGAAGCTCGGAATCACGATTTTTACATCAAAATTCATCAAATTTATAGTGATTTTGTGTCCTCTTGGCCTTCCAGGATCATTGGCATCACTTTCATGGCTTAATTCTTTGATCTGAGGTGATTTTGAAATAAATATTGCCCTAATCCGTCCAAAACGTGAAATGACAAAATTGAAAGTTGCAGAGGTAGTTTTAAAAGGTGAGAAGGTGAAATGATGAGAGGAAAGGCATTTGCATGCCTTGATGATGAAAAATGTGCCTCCAAGAAGGATAATGATCCGAATATTTGTAATGATTCACCATTTTAGAAACACTTGGCAACTCTCGTTGCAAATTTGTTAAGTGTCATTTTCAGTAAATCATGAGAAATGGTTGTAACAGAATTGATCCCTTGGCATATTATTTTCTTGGGAAAGAAGGCTCCAAGATGGAAAGAGATATATAATGCATGTTTTGAGACATGCAAGAGGTCGGGAAAAGTTGAAAATCACGAGAAAATTCTGAGAGAAAGCTCATTTTCTGAGAAACCCACCAAAGGACCAGAATAATTTCTTCTGTGTTGGATCTTCATGTATGTGAGTTGGTTACAAGTGTATAGCCATCACACAGCTCTGAGATTGTTCATAAAACACTCCTCTTGCTGATGAATCTAACAAGAATTTGAGCTAATCTATTTTTTTCTCGGGCAATATGATGTTTGTTATCATTTTTAAATACCTGCAAATAGTTTTCATTGTTCTTGTTTATTTTTTTGATATTTAAACGCTTTTTACGAGTTATGAACTCGGGGGATAGACCCCAACATTACAAGAGGAAAGAGAGGAAGAAGGGAAGAAAGGGGAGGACATGGAGAAATAAGAAGAAGAAAAAGTTGAAGGGGGGCAATAGCCAACGATGTGGCGAGATAGCTAAGAACAAAGAACTCAAGCAACCAAAACAACGTAAAAAAGGAGGAGCGCGGGATCCTGCGCATCAACCGGCCAGAAGCGTACCGGCTCGATGGTTGGACTTACGTAGAAGGATCCTATATACACTCTTATCCCTATCCTTTAAAGCATTCCACTGATCGATTGCAGAGTATACAGGGAAGTCAGCAGCCTCGATATCCACTTTAGGCAGAAGACGATGATCGAGCCTTCAGATCGTGGATAGAGTGTTGATGCTTTGGGCATGGTTGAGAAGGTCCCTATGCTGGCCGCAAATCCACTTGATACCACACTCTGAGCCGATTGCAAGATCATCAACCTCCTCAACCCAGAGGAGTGGATCTGGTAGGGAGAGTCAATCGCGGTTCATCACGGAGGCCCGCACGATGAGTGGGAAAGATAACAGAATTGGCAATGAATTGCATGAAGACCAAATCCTCCTCCAAAAGTAGGAAGAAGGAGATGAAGGCAGCAGTGATGTCTACATTTGTGTGTGCTTGGTGAGAATGAAAATGATAAGAGTCTCCCAAAATAGTCTCAATTGTTTCGGCTTCTGGAGTGAAAAATATTGGAAGACTTCTCACGGATGGGAGTGATCAATCTCCAAAGTTTAGGTGACATTTGGCACTTTGTGCTATGAAGGGTAACAAAAGGGAACCCAAGAAATGCCATTGTAAGAAGGGTGGAGAACAAGCGGTGTAAACCGAGACCAAGAGACACAAAACAGAGAGTCGGTAACCTTCTCCCTTAAATGGAGTGCTACACGCGTGTGAGGCCTAATCCGAATTGCCGAGTCGAGCTAGCCCACTCATGGGAGATTAGGCTTGACAGTCCATGCCAAAATTTATCGGTACCTGAAGTGACGATGGCGGTGGGGTAATCAATTGCATAGTTTGCCAAAAAATCAGCCGCTTGGTTTGTTTCTCTGTAATTATGTGTAATGTACCAGGAGCCAATTTTTTTCAACCAAAATAGAATTTGGGGGATAAAGGTATTGATTTTCCATGTTGGGGATGTGCCTCTAGAAACTGCACATATAATAATTTGGGATTCCCCTTCAATAAATAGATGTGAACAACCTAACTAGGCATCCATCTTGACCCCTTCTAGTAGCGCTTGGGCTTCAGCAGCGTTGCACGAGCCATCTCTGAGAGGGTAGGAACCAACCTTGATGAGATTACCAAATTCATCCCTAAGAATAAAACCTACACCTGATTTACCTAGGTTCCCTCTAGAAGTGCCATAAAAATTGAGTTTCCACTTAAGAAACTGAAGCATGATTTTACAACATTTTCGACCTTGGGATGGGATTTTAAAATACAAACAAGTATGAATTGATCAAAATCGATATTTTTCACGCTATGGAAAAGGGAAAAACAACATAGCCCATGGAATTTGGAAAAATTAGGGCACAAAAAGGGAAAACTTGGAATATTCCTTTCAAACTAGGGCAGAACAACAAGTTTATGGGCATTTTGAATCATTTTAACAAGGGGGAGAAATTGCAGGTCACCAATTCAAAGGGTAAAATGTTTTTGAGTAAAAATGGACATGAAAAATTAGGGCACACTATGCCAGCTCAGAAATGGCACCAACATCGGCTCTTGCTTGGGGATGGGCACTCCCAGTGAGTGCCACAAGGAAAAAATGTAGACCAAGTGCCAAAATATCCATTGGGCAAAGGATTCAAGAGCCAAAAACACCAAAACCAGCCAAGAACCTGATAAAAAAGGTTGCCACATAACAAGGCAAACCACAAAACTGAAAAAACACCAAAAACAGAGCAAAAAACCAAACACTATACACTGTACAAGCTGGTGCATACCTCAAATTTGGGGTTTAATCCAAGAAATGTTTCAAATGTCTACCATTAACAGGCAGCTCTAGCAATTCCCCATCTAAATCCTTGAGAAAGAAAGTATGTTCACCAATTCTTATATCAATGGCATAAGGGCCCATCCATAATGCATCAAATTTTTCATGCTTGCCCTTGTCTTGATGCCTACTATCTCATAACAAGACCAAATATCCAACATTTAAGGCTCTAGGAGTGACCTTCTTATCAAACAACCTCTTCAATTTTTCTCTAAATCTGACATGCCTTTGATGGGATGCTCTTCTCTCCTCATCAAGCTCAATAATCTGATTGGTCCTTGAGTCATATGGGCCAAGCTCTTGATCTTCACACTATTGGGCAAACTGAAATGAAGACAAGTGTAGGTGCAAGGGAAGAAAAGCCTAAGTTCCATACACCAATTCAAATGGGATTTTACCAGTAGCTCTTTTAGGAGTTATCCTATCATCCCAAACTACAAATTTCAATTGTTCACCCCATTTCTTCTTGTTTTGCTCCAAGGTTCTTCTAATGATCTTCAATAAATTCTTATTGCTGGACTCAGCTTGTCCATTCCCTTGGGGGTTGTAGGTTGAAGAATAAGTTAGGTTGATTCCATATTCATTGCACATTGCCATTAAAGGTTTGGCTCTAAAGCACATGGCATTATCAACTACAATCTTGACTGGGACTCCAATTCTGCATATGATATTATTACACAAGAAGTCCATAACTATTTGGTGTGTTACTTTATTGGTGGGGATTTCCTCTACCCACTTTGTAAAATAATCGGTGGCTACAAGGATCCACTTATGGCCAGCACTATAAGGATCTGAAATATCACAAATGAAGTCCATCCCCATTGCTTGAAAGGAGGTTCAATGATACAAAGCTACAAAGGAAGGGATCCTGAAGCTTTCAGTCTTCCCGAGAAATGTTGGTAACTATCACATTTTCTAACCAGCTGGGTTACATCTTTGAAGAGAGAAGGCCACCAATAACCAGCCTCAAATTCTTATGTGTTGTTACTCTTCCAAAAAAAGTGTCCTCCAAAAAATCCCCCATGGAAATAAGCAACTATCTTGGGAGCTTCATCTTCAGGTATGAATTTCAAGAAGACACCTTCAGGATTCTTCCAAGCTAGCCCAAGGTCAGTGATGATGTACTTTTGAGAAGCCAGCTTGAGGGATCTTTTCTGATTTTTATTTAAATGATCAAGACAGCAAAGGTGTCTAAGGTAAAATATTACATCCTTGTACCACTCAGAATTTACCAACTTTGCAAGCACATCTATCCTTTCTTCCTCTAGCTGATTCACTTCCACATTCTGCAAGTTGCTCTTAGCCATGAGCTTAGCAAGACCCAAACCTCTTACCAACTTTGTGGTTTGGATGTCCATATCATACTCCTATAGTTTGTTCACCCATCTACATATTTTTCTCGAGACCTTCATCTCTGATAATATGTCTTTCACCATGGTGTGGGGAACATAAGCAACAACTTTTGAACTCAATATATAAGGCCTGAAAACTTTTGTTGCTTTCACCAAGGCAAATGCTTGTTTTTCCATGATTGTATACTTTAACTCGGCTTCTTGTAAAGCCTTGCTAAAGAAGGCAATAGGTCTCTTAGCCCCATTCTCATCCTTTTGCAGCAAAACAGAAGCAATGGTATACTCAGAGGCAAAGGAAAAGATTTGGAAATGCCTCTTATAGTTTGGGGCTGCTAAAACATGTGCATGTTTAAGTGCATCCTTAATTCCTTTAAAAGCTTGAATGATATCCTCCTCCCATTTTGATAACTTGGTCCTTCTTTAGCATGCTTGCGATTGGAAGAGTTAACTCAAAGCAAAGTTGAAACAAACCTTCTAATAAAATTAATTTGACCAAAGAAAAAGATTGGATGCCTTTCTTGGTTCTTGGGATACGTACTTTATTGATTGCTTCCACTCTCTCGGGGTCTATCATAACACCATCTTTTGAGACAATGTGGCCAAGTAGCTTGGCCTTTTCAGACGCCAAAATGACACTTCTTTGTATTGAGAGAAATTCCATACTCCCTATATCTAATCATCATCTTCTCCAAGTGTTGCAAATGATCACATATCTCACCTTGAAAACACAAATACATCATCTTGGTAAACCGTAATGAACTCATTGATGTAACCAGCAAAAGCAACATCCATTGCTCTTTGAAAAGTGGCACCAACATTCATCAAACCAAAGGGAATCCTAACAAAAACATATGTTCCCCAAGGAGTAGTGAATGATGTCTTAAGCCTTTCTTATTCTTTAACTACCACTTGATTATATCCGGAGAAACCATCCAATGTAGAAAGTAATTCAGACCCTATCACAAGCTGCAACATATTTTCCATATTTGGCAAGGGATAGTTGTCCTTCATGGATGCTTTATTTAGATTTCTGAAGTCTACACAAAGTCTGATATCTCCATTCTTCTTTCTGACTGGCATAAGGTTTGCAACCCAAGATGAATATCTAGTGGGCTGAATAATACCTCCATCTCTCAACTTCTTTAACTCCTCTTACATTTTCATGGAGAGAAGTGGATTAATTGGCCTTTTCCTCTGTCTAAATGGTTTGGCACTTGTTTCAAGAGGGATCTCATGTTGAAACAAGTCTTCTCTATATGCTTTTAGCTCTGAATAGGACCAAGCAAGGCAGTCTTGATATTGTTTCAACAATTGGAGGTAGGACTATTTTTCTTCCTTGTTTAAATTGCTGCCCAACCAAACTTTTCTTGGTTTGTCCTTTGTACCCAAGTTATGCTCTTCCACATCCCTTGAGGCAGACATGTTTCTATTTATGATGCAATCAGCATTGTTAAAATTTGACTCAAGTGCAACAAGACCTCTAGGAATGGTGTTTGTTTTCAATTGGATGATATATTTTCCAAACAAAGTCTCTCTTCCTTCAGTCATACACACCATTGGCTCCCAATCAATATTATGATTTGCAAACTCACCTTGGTTTTGCAAGAACCTTAGCACTTGAGAATCATCATCAAACACTTGCCAATGCTTGATGTTGTCAGGGACAGCAGGCCTAGTTAGCACTTCAATGTTGTATTCACAATAAGGTGAAATGGTGCAATCTTCAAATCTTGACCCCAACACTGCCAACTTGTCAGCAGCAGCATTCAAAATTCTATCATGGTGCATAATATTGAAGGAATCAAACATCTCAATTAAATCCCAAACTGCATGCTTGTACTATTTCATACGTTGATTTTTTGTAGCATACAGTTTTCTTATTTGTTTGACAACCAACTTTGAATCTCCCTTTGCAATGATGTCCCTGACACCATACTTCCATGCAATCCTTAGACCCAACAATAAGGCTTCATACTCAGCAATGTTGTTAGTACATTCAAAATTAATCTTGAAGGAAAAAAAAAAATTCTTTCGAGCTAGCAGAAATCATAATTACACCAGCACCATTTCCAAATTTGGAGCAAGCTCCATCAAATAGCAAGGTCCAAGGAGAACATACCTTATCAAGGCACTTTGACCATCCATGTTTTGATCTTTTCCATCAAGAAACCAATGAAATTATCGAGATCAACATCAGCAAATAACACCTCATAGGAAGCATTATTTGGATCCTCAATTAGATGTAACATTTTATTTTCACCATAAAGTTTAACAAGGCTGCCCTCAATGGGAATGGTGACAAAATAAATATCCATCTCAACACTTGCCACCAACACTTGTAGCCCATTTTCTTGACAAAATCATACCCCATTTGGCAGGGCAGTCAACAATTACAACATCAAGTTTTAAATTCTTTCCCAGATAGGCTACAAGTTGCACTACCAAACCTTTCACACAACCAACCACCGACACTTCCCTTGATTCCATGGCAAGACACTTCCCATAGGCGGCGAGTCACTTTGATATCCAACTGATTCATGACTTTTAAAGGCATGACCTTACATGATGCACGGAATCAAACAAACAATTGTGAAGTATCCTATCTTTTATGAGCAAAGTTGTAAAGAATGGATAAACATTCAATTTGGAATCAACCAAGGATGTCCCCAAATATACCTCGTGTGTCTCTCCAAGATCTTCCACGTCTAGTGGTGTTTCAAGGTCAGCAATGATTTAGAGAGGAGTCTCAACAACATTTACATTCATGTTTGGGGTTATCTTCTCTTCTTTCAAGCCAAAGTACTCAAATGCTCTCTTCTTATGCTCAGGAATTCCAAGAAACTCAATGATTGGAACACTCATATTGCAAATAACAACATAATATCAAGTTGTAGGGATTATTAGCAATACATACACTCAAAATTAGACAAAATTATATTAATATGAATCGTAGCATCCGGAATCTAGTTTCTAAAATACTAATATTTGTAAAAATGGACAAGATTAGCTATATTAAACACTCAAAATTCAATGACTTGGTTTTTTTTTTTTTTTTAAAACGCCGATAAGATTATAGTCCTTTTGCCCACAATTTGGATGACCAAAATTGATATATATATTTCTCCTTTGGTGAGAAGTTATATGCCACTATCTATCTTGGGATGGATTTTATTTTGTATTTTTTGAGTAATATTTTATTTTTTATGATTTTTTCCGTGAAAGTGGTATGAAAACATAAAGAAAACAGTACTTTCCGTTTGCCGCCATAACTTCATCAAAAATATTGAAATCAAATAATTTTTTTTTTTTTTCTAACATGTATATAATTTCACCACAGTTGGGATGGTATAAGTTTTATCACATTCGATAAGTGAAACAAATTTTGCGATTTTAAACGTAGACATAAACATTCACGGGAAAAGTGTCTTAAAGACCTACTATTAGTAAAAAATTATAAAATGATAATTATCCTCTTCTATTCACTTTAAAATCAGTATTTCTACAAAGCTAATAGTCTCCCTATGGAATGGTACCATTTTTAAGACATATTTTTACTTTTCAGCATGGTTCAAGTCTCAGTAGAAGACTAAATTTGATGTTTTGTTGTTTTTAATGTAAAATTCAGGATTTGATGTCCACTTAATTGTCCCCCAACTTGGTGCACTTACCCAACATTGGAAGGGATACAAGATGATTCATCAGATGGAAAATGATTCTTGGCAACTTGGGCATGATGAGGACTATAACTTTTGCTTGGGACAACGAGCTTTTAGCAAGTGTTTCTTTCTAGAGCTTATTTTGGAATGCTTGTGAGAAAGGGTGTTTTAGGTTTGGCTTTGTTGGTCCAAAAATATATCGGGTGGGCAGCTCTATGGATAGATAGGCCAATAGTGCGCGAGGCATAGCCCCTCTTTGAGACAAAGAAATTGAAACTGGTTTATTGCTATTTTACTACAGCGAATCATGCAAGTCTTATAGTATTCTACCTTCAGGGGTTTGGGATCTTATCCTAGTAGATTTATTTCCGAAAAGAATGGAAAGGAATGAAGGATGGAAGGAATGAAAGGTAGATCTGAAGGGAGAAAAGAAATTAATTCCAAAGTAGAAAGGTTGAAGGGTTTATGTTTTGGGCCGGTAGAAGAAACAACCAAAATTACTCGCATAAACAAACAAATCAATATTGATAAACACATGACAAAAGCACAGGTGAATCCAATAGAATAAGCATGCAAATCTAACTTAAGAAAGATCTAACACATAACACAAAATTCAGCACAAAGTGTCAATCTTTGTATTAATAAGTTGTTATGTTCCAAGAAAGCTCAAAGTATTTCTCTCCTCACTTCTATCTTTTATACAAATTTTCTAACCCCGAATACTACAAGTATCCAACTATTTATAGAAGGAGAAGGAGAAAGAAGGAAAAAGGAGCCAACAACTATTTACAAAATATCTAAAAGTCAAATATTGACTTTAGGGCAATTTTTGATGACAACATCTCATGGTGCAACATGGATTTTGTCATCATTTATGCCAACATTCTTTTAAATATTTTTACATTCAATGGGATTTATCCTGGAGGAAGGAACATATTCGTCTTCATCCCTCGGGTGGAAAGGAGTGTCCTCTGTCGCTTCGCTCAGAGAGGAAATGTGAAACTGAGCTCAATACTCCATGAACTTGTTGACCATTGCTTGAAGTTGATCTTGAGTGGACCCTTGGTGTGATCCCCGATGACTTCGTAAGTTTCCCATTCATCTCTGAGTCTTTCTGGGAGTTTGAAATATTCATTACCTACCTCCATCAGGTATCCAACAAAGTCACGGTAGGCCAAAAGGTTGTTGATAGATTCTTTATCAAAAGTGGCCTCTGACGCTAAACCCTGCGACATGATTTCCTTGAAAAGCTGAATAGTATCATCTACCTTCCTCAAGGCGTATGATGGGCTGAGAAAACCTGGAGACATCCTTAAGATGATCTGCTCCATTTGATGCATTGCATCCAGGGCTTCCTCCTTGATTTTGTCTATTTTTTCCAAGACAAACTCCATCTGGTCAACCCGATAGTCTAAAGCAGCAAGGACTTTGTTGGGTGCTTACGGGTGATCAAAAACACCGAATTTCACCAAGTCATTGACTGGGTAGTTGAGCATCTTCTGGAATGTCTCGTGTTGCAACCTAGCATGGTCTAACTCTTCGAAGATAGGTCCTACTATTGCCTGGAGTTCCTTGTTAGCTTGATCTATATTTTGATAAAGCTATGTGAACTTTGTAATCACTTCCTCACTATCTTTGAGGATTTTCTCTCTCCAAGCGGACACTGCTATACCTTGCTCGCTGATCTTGGCGTACTCATTTATCTTCTCCTGACTAAGAACTTCGGGAGGGTTGCAATAGTCATAGGAGGGGCATTGCCCATCTTTTGCAGGGCTTGGAGAAGATGCTTGTTTTTCTCTTTTAACATTCTCTTCTCTTCCTTTACTTCTTGAAGCTTCTTGCAAAGGGCATCCACTGCATAAGGCTTCTCCTTGTAGGCTCTCTGATGATGTTCCCATCGTGACCTGAGTCACTGTAAAATCTATAGGAGACATATCTTCTTTCTTCTTTGTGAGATTATGCAATCTCCATAACCATTTCACCCGAAGTGCTTTGAGAGAAGCAGGTTATATCTTTTTGCTTCTTAGGCCCTTTAGCTGGAATAACGAAAAATTCCATAGGTGCAATAGGGACTTTCCTCTTGTCTTGGCTCGTGTGTTCTGGAGATCCATTCTTAAGGGAGTGGGACTAGAGGAAGAGGAGGAAACAAGGGTGGAAGAAGGAGCAATTGTAGTGGACACGGGGAAATGTGTCAAGACACTCGGTGGCGGCATCGAAAAGAAGCCAACACTCCAATACCACGGCGGTAGGAGTGACTATAGGAGAAGAAACCATGGGGGGAAGGGATCCGAGAGATGAGGGAAGCAATGTTGGGGGACAGATCCATGAGGGAAGAGAAGATGGAGAAAGAGGAAGGGGGAACAGTAGAAGACGGGGAGAAGACACAACCAAAGGAGTGGTTGGTTGAGCAACATGAGGAGGGGAAGGAGGAGTGGGAGATGGGACAAAGGTGGGAACCTCACCAGTTGTAGTAGTGGCAACATCCTAAGTGGATGTGCCCATTGGAGCACTTACCACTTCTTCTTCTCCTGGGGATATTAGGCTTATTACCTACTCCTCGCGGCGGAAGGAGGGCTCTCAGGAATTTCCTCCTAAGCGGTGCTTGTCTCTCCCTCTTTATCTTTTCCTTTTCCTTTAGGAAAGTGCTTCGGCTTGGTGGGTGCATTACCCAAGGGAGACGTGGTAAAGTCTACTCCAAGGTAGATGAGACCATTTTTCTTGCACCAATGCTCAGTGCACTACGCATTGTTACTTTGACCCTTTCCTCAATAGTCTGAGGTGCCTTGTTTCTATCAATTTCAGCAAACGGCCAATTGTCCCCATCCATGTCTAGATAAACTTGATCAACTTCTTGATCAGTTGCTTGGAAACCCTTTGGGACGATGGCCACACCATATTGAATGATCTCTGCCAGGGCCAAGTGGGAGTGATCCTTTCGTCTGAGCTCGACTTCGTGATATAGATCGATGTAGATATCTTCGATTTGAGGGACGTGAATTGGATCAATCTTTGCTCTTGGGAGGCAATCACGAAGATAAAATGTTGGCCTCACCAAGAAATTATGCTTCAAATTGAGAAATTCAAGCTCTGCAAACATCTCTCAGGCTTTTCTATGTGAAGTGAAGGTGTACCTGCCACCGTGAGGGGGAATGGAGTCCCACCCTTCTTCCTTTTCAAACATTTCTCATGGTATGTGATGAGCTGTCTAGAAAGCTCCAACAGGATCAACTTGGGTCCCGCATACCTTGGCAATTTGGTGGGCTCTCCCAAGAAGTTAACGGCTCTAAGATAGGTGAAAGTGGGGAATTGTGTGAATAACGCTCCCCACTTCTCTGTGGTAGTGACCACGCTTTTGGTCATCCGACCGTGAGTCATGTTGGGCCTCAAGAGATAGATGACGCCATAGAAGAAGACGTCGTTGACTTTATTGAATTGGGCTATGCTATTTTCCAGTCTTAACTCTGGATAGTACTCGTATATTTTGACCTGGGGCCATACCCCATATCGATTCAATGTTGGGTAGTCCCTCTCTGAGGTAGTAGCATATACCACATAGGAGTTCATATAGAACCTCCCAGTTGTTGAAATTTGTTCAAGATATTCCGAGATCGTGCTGCTAATAATCTCTCCCCATTCAAACGTTGATCAGGAACATTTTTACTCATGGTTTCTAAATACTTGAGCATCCACTTGTGAAAGTAATGGGCATTGGGAAGCCCAAACACCCTGCTCAGAAAGTAATGGTGTCACTCAGTTCCTCTAAAAATTCACTGCGATGAATGACTTATGGCCACCTTCTTTTTACCTTCTTGTTCTTGAGGTACACCTCATTCATCAGTTGCACGCATTTGTCTTCGTTTTCATTCCATGTCTTCATGTAGTCCTCTTGGTTTATCACAAAATGTCGGTGGTAAAAGATACCCAACATGATCTCAAAATGTCGAGCATTGAGGTTGATTATTACCTTTCCCTTCTCATTTTTGACACATCTTATGTCCTTATTGTAACAACGGCCCACCAACATCATGAACTCATTGTTGATTTCACTTACGGGGATCCCTGCAGCAAAGTGCATACCACTACCAACTAATTTATCCATCCATGGGCTACATGTGACCTTCTTGGTTCTAACCCAGAAGTCCTCCATGTCAATGTGCTCGAGTTCTGAATCTCTGATATCTAGATCACATTTTGTAAGAGATTCAGCATCTTGACCCTTTTGTATTTATATTTCATTTCTTCTTCTATTAGCCTGACTTTACCCTTGGACTTAGTTGGCTTCTTACTCGATGAAGACATGTGTGAATCTGAGTTCAGCTTTGTTGATCTACAAGAAGAATCAGGGAAGTCCATTGCAAAAGAGCCATGTTAGCTGTTAAGTCATCCATCAAAGCTTACAGAATGAAAAGTTATCAATTTACAAGCCTCTGGGCGCAAGGCGCAGTTCTACTGCAGGCTGCAGGGTCTTAGAAAAGTAAGGCACACTTTGGGAAAGTGTTGCATGGGAGAAAACAACGCCAAAAGGGGCGCAGGGCGGGGAAAGGCTACACACAACATTCAAATGTTGGTGTCGAGGGACATGCACCTGTGCCATTAGAAGTCCTTTTAAGTGGGGCACAGATATGGTTGGTGTTGCAAGGTCCCAGGATGCACCATTGGTGTAGATGTGGTAGATGTTGCATGAGAGTGAGGTGCGCCAAGGGTTTAGTTTGCACGGCACGGGAAAGGTTTACACAACATGTAGTGTTGTTGCTATTGTTTTAATGCTAGCGCTTGCACCTTGGGAAATTTATAATTTTTATAAGGTGCGAGAAACATTTATGCTTTGCGTGGAAGGACAATTCACCTGTGGCGCGATGTGTTTGGTGTAACAAGAATGGATCTTGCAGAAGGAAAAAGCAAAGGGGTTTGATTTGTAAAAATTCATGATTTTCACTCTTTTGGCTCGATTTTGATGGCAAGGGGAAAACACAGTAAAGTAGGAAATAAAGGCCAAATGAGTCCGAGTTGTTTCATGACAGAGGTCTTCCGGATTTGTAGATCCGGAAGGAGGATGGAGAATAGTTTGAAGTGGGTTGCATGAAATATATTGGGATTGTGTTATCTTCTTAGGTTCATGTTTATTAACAATCCTAACCACCTAAAACAACATAGAAACCACAACAAATCCACAAGAAGGGAAAGGACCATTTACCAAGAATATATAATGATAAAGGAGATGATGTGGGATCCATGAATGTGATAAATGGCAACACGCAGGAGGTCGATGAATGCTTGACATGTATAGAGGAATAAATTTTTCACATTTTTTGACTTGTGAAAATGACAGGTCAGACACGCCTATATATAGAAAAAGGTGTAATAAATGTGCCACCAAATTTTCTATGGCACACTTAGGGAGATGTCAACACGAAGATATTTGTGCCATAGCGCAACTTTGGAAGTGTCGACACTCAAGAATGCGCCAAAGGAAATGAGGGGCGCAGTTTTGGTAAATGTAATGCTAATGAAAACTACGCCCAACCCAAAAAGGTTGAAAATGACCAAGTTCTAAAAACTAGATTTTCCAGAAAGAGATTTTATGTCTTTCTCGAATGCTAAGAGACCTCAACAGGGAATCAAAATAGAAATTTTGGTATGGTTATCTCATGAAATTGCCCTTGTCAATTTTACAGGATAACAACTGGCTCTTTCTGGGGACTATCTTTGAGAAAATTTTAAGGGGAGAGAATCGTAGATCAACATGTGCCTATCCATTGGGTTACAGAGTCAAAGAAAAGGGTGATGAAAAAAAAAAAAAGGAAAACACACAACCAACAGGAGTAAACACACACTAAGAAACAACACACAACTACAAAGAAATCAGATAAAGAAGAGAGCAAGCTCTACTTCCTGAATATTTTTAGATGTTGCCCGCTATAGGGGAGCGGGAGCTCGGTTCTATCTAGATATGAGAGATAGAAGTTATTCTCTTTGTTGAGATACTTGATCTTGAAAGGCACTCTCCAAAGAGAGTCAAATTTCCGCTCATGCCCTTTGGCTCTCTTCGCTTGTCCCATAAAAGGATGAGATCTCCCATCTAGAAATCCCTCTGCTTAGCCTTTTTATCGAACAATATCTTGACTTGATTCTGATGTTCGGTGATCTTGTCAACCACTCTTACTCTCTTTTCTTCAAGTTCTGTTAGATACATGATCCTCTTTTCAAGAGAATTTTGAAAGTCTCATCTTCGATCGCTCGTGCCAAGCGTAGAGTAGGGAGTTTTGCGGAAATGGGGAGCTCAACGTCAATTCCATATAATACTTGAAAAGGTGACATACCAAGAGACCTCTTTGGAGTAATACGGTTTGCCCACAAAGCATCATACAATGACTTGTGCCAGACCACTTGATTCTCATCGACTAGCTTCCGTATGATGGTCACTAGGTTCTTATTACTGGATTTTGCCTGACCATTTCCCTGGGGTAATAATCTGAGGCATGGGCCAAGGTTATCTCGTATTCATAGAAAAAACCAATAACTTCCCATGAGGAGAAGTTGGAAGCATTATCAACAACTATCTTGTGTGGGATGCCAAATCTCACGATGATATTTTCTTTGATGAAGTTACAAACAACTTCAGAGGTGGCATTCTTGATAGGTATGGCCTCCACCCATTTGGTGAAGTAATCTGTTGTTGTTAGGACATAACTATGTCTGGCACTTGACTAGGGATGTAGTGCTCCGATAAAGTCAATTCCCCATTGCCTGAATGGCTTGTCAATAATGACGGGCTGAGGGGAAAAGCAGCCAATTTTGGTTTGCCGACAAACTATTGGCAGAGCTCACATTTTGCTACCCAGGTGGCTATATCCTAAAATAGTGTTGGCCAGTAGTACCTAGCCCGGATGATCTTATGTGCTATTACGGATGAGGAGAAGTGACCGCTGCAGGCCGAGTCATGAAAAATTTCAAGCAATTTGATCTGCTGCGGTTTATCAACACATCGCAAGAAGATGCCATCAATACCGCGCTTGTATAAACCGTCATCCCATATGACATATCTAGCTGCCCTGAGCTTTACAGTCTACTTCTCCTTTGAAGTTAGATGAGCTGGGCACTCACCGTAAGTGAGAAAGAAAGCAATGTCTAAATACCATTCATCGCTAGTCATAACAAATAGAACCATAGGTAGAGAATCAGCTTTCTCCAGCTGACCCTGCGCTCTATCGATGCAATCATCTTTCTCTTTGGGGACCTCTGAATCTTTGTTTTCAGCCATAAGCTAACATAGGCCCTTGCCTCTTACCAGCTTGGTTGGTTTTATGTCTAGATCATACTCCTAGACCTTTGCGATCCAATTCCCTCATAAGCTTCCTAACTCTTGTTGAGTTAGGATAGACTTAACTACCGTGTCAGGAACCAACACTACCGTATGAGAGTTTAGGATGTAGTACTGGAATTTCTTGACTACTTTGACTACTACGAAGGCATGTTTTTCTAACTAAGACATCTTCAATTCATGAAGCTTGAGAGGGGAGCTCATGAAAGCGATTGGAGATTCAACATCCTCAGAGTTCTTTTGCATTAAGATGGCTGATACAGTATGTGTAGATGCATAACTGTACATGATAAAATCCTTGGAGAAGTTGGGACATACCAAGATGGGTGCATGGGCAATGGAGGATTTTATATCCTCAAATGACACCTTTCCTTCTTCGCTCCACCGGAAATTTTGTGACCCTTTCATCATATTTGATATGTGACGAGTCTTTTCAGTGAAGTCGGGAACAAAGCGTCTGAGAAAATTCACCTTTCTCGAAGGAGTGAACACCGGTCTTGCTTGTGGGTAAGGTAAGGTTCTGAATAGCCTTAACCCTTTCGACATCTATCTTTGATCCTTCCTTAATGACAACGTGTCCCAGAAACTTTCCTTCAGTGACACCAACAATAGACTTTTTTGGATTTAGAGAAATCCCGTGTTCTTGACATCTAATCAATACTTGCTCTAAATGAACACAGTGATCACTTCATTTTTTAGAGAACACAGTTAAGTCATCTAGATAAACTACGATGAACTTTCCCATCATACCTTTGAATGTGAAATCCATTGCTCACTGAGAGGTGGCACCAGCGTTGGTCAAGCCAAAAGGCATCCTGCTGTAGGTGAATTTTCCCCAGGGAGTAGTGAATGTTGTTTTGAATTGGTCTTCGGGTGAGACCTCAATCTGATTATAGCCCAAAACCATCAAGCATGGACAACATCTCTAAACCGGTTACTGCCTGCAGAACTTGATCCATTATGGGTAGCGGGTAGTTGTCCTTTAAGGACGCCTGATTCAAATTGTGAAAATCTATGCATATGTGTATCTCATCATTCTTCTTTCGTCTTTGGTACAATGTTAGCGACTCCAAGTACTATGATGGATAGGAAAGATAATCCTCAAATCTAGCATCTTTTGTATTTTTGCCTGGATGGTACCCAAGATCTTGGGGTTATAGTGCCTCTATTTCTGGTGAAAGGGTTTGACATCATCTTTTAACGGGATGTCATGCTGAATGTCCTTAGGCTTGAAAGACTTCAGATCGGCATAAGACCATGCCAATACGTCCATATATTTCTTCAGCAATTTGACAAACTTCCACTTTTTATCGAGTGTACAACATTTCCCAATGTTCACAAACTGCGGATGTTCCACAGTACCCAAGTTGACCGATTCGGTCTTCGAGAGGAGTTAGGGTCATCTTGTCGCTTCTTCTTGACAAAATGATCATGTTTGTCAAACAATTGCTCTAAAGAGACTAAACCCTTTGGGATTTTATTTCCCTTGAGCTGACATATGCCATCACCTTCTTTTGATTCGTTTGCTTGACCAACGACAGATTCACGGCATGCAGAAGTAGATCCCTCAAAATGAAGCTTATTGAAGTTATCTATTTTTTCTAGAAAAACAACAAGTTGATTGTCATCATTGAATACCTGCTAGTGCTGAGAATTGTTTGGCACGCTTGGGCGGAAGACTACCTCAATGGTATATGTGTCTGTTTTTAACCCTGGGTGAGGGAGCATAAGAGATGCTGAGACGACCAATGAATTGGCCATGTCATTCTGAGCTCTTGGAATGAATTTTATCGAGAAAGCATCAAATTCCTCAATGTTGTCCCATACTGCATTGCGGTAGTGCTTGAGTCTATCATTCTTTACCTGGTACACCCCTTTTATCTGGTTGACGATCAGTTTGGTGTCACCCTGTGCTCTTAGATTCTTGATTCCTCTTTCCTTTGCAGCTTGCATGCCGAGCAACAAAGATTCATACTCAGCGGTATTGTTTGTATTGAAAAATTACAATTTGAAAGAAAGAGGAAAATCTCTTCTTCAGGGGATATTAGGACGGCTCTAGTACCACATCCACTTGTTGCACAACTGCCATCAAACTATAGTGTCCATATCTTGTTAAGGTCCTCCTCCTGGATGAGAACGTCCATTTTATCAGACTCAGTGGATAAGAAGTAATTCCCCATCCCTGATGATTCAAAGAGAATTTGGGCTTTGGGGTCGTTAGAATTGGTGACTAGGTACTTCTTTTGTGATTCAGGCTCCAATGTTTGCATTACACCCTTGACAGGATTCTAGCTTTGGACCAGTCCATATGAATCTCTCCACCAACTTCTCTACAAAAGATTCTTCCTAGTATAATTCCATATGTTGCTGGGATATCAGCAACGAGGATGGTCATCTTCACCCTTTTCTCTAGGGAACGCTGCAAATGCAAACTATGTGTCTTTGATCTGACTAATTAATGGAACCTATTTGGTTTCCATGGAGTAACATCTGCCGAAAGGCTTGGTAAGAGTGAGGCCCAAAGCATGAGCGACCTTCTCCGGCATGACATTATCGAAGCCCCAGAATCAATTATGCAGTTGCTTAGTTTGTGACCATTGATTAGGAGGGAGAGATAAAAAGGTTCAATTTTGCCTGATGCGAAGTCAAGGCAACATTTATGCGAGATGCGGGAGGAGTGGAAAGGATTCCTTTTGGGGAGACAGAGAGGGGATGGCAGCTTGGCTTTGGATATATTTGGTTAATCTTACAAGTTGCTCAGGGTTAGACTGAAGATATTTAGCTTCAGACATTTGAATCTTGGTCTTTTTAGCGTGATCGACTATGTCGAATGTGACCAAGGGTTGCGTTGATGAAGGAATGAGTCCCTCACTTCGTGACAATAGGGTAGGGTTATTGGTCTTTATGGAAACAGAAGAAGGATGATTTGGAGGAGAGATGGGAGGAAAATATTTCTTCGTAAAAGGCTTAATAGGAGGTTGAGCAGGAAGAGGATTACCTCTTTTAGCAATGGTTGGAGGTGTGTTCAACACAGACTTCTCTTTTTTATCCCGGTAACAACTTCTACTTTTTTACCTCTGGGAGCGGGTGAAAACAACATATGACTTTTCGTTTGCATACCCTTGGGTACCCTCTTCTTCATCATACTCTTCATCTTCAAGACCTGATTGTAGATTCGTCAGTCGGTTCACCGAAATCTTGATCATCTTCACCTTGCGATGAAGGTTCTTCATAAATTTTCTCCTCTTCTTGATCTCGACTGGGCATTGACCGAGGAGCCTCAAGTGCCAATCATGGAGCAGTGCAGAAAACGCGGCCTTTGTGTGGCGTTGATGGGAGTGAAGTTTCTCCGTGGGATATCCCAATATTGAGTGTTAGGAGAAGCTTGAGCTAATTGCTTATTTAATGCGAGCAAGTCATTTGCCATCTTCTGGAATGTCAAATTTGATGAAGTGGCTTGGGAAGGATTTGAAGCCTTAGGTTTGGACGGCTCTCATTTTAACTCACCAGATATAAGAAAGTTGTCTTTAATCCGAATGGCCACAGGCTTGAGCGAGGACTAAGGTGGTGATTTGTTCTTGTAAGATTAAGAAACTTACTCTTGAGCTCATGGCATTCACAAAGAAACACTTTTGATTTTTTGGTGTTGGCAACATGGCAAGTGGCACACGGTTAATCAATGCGAATTGAAATGGGTGATAAAATCACACATGGTTTCATTGGCTTCCTTCTTCAGGTGAGTGATCATTGACGATGTAATGAAACACATCCTCTGAAGGCTTATACCTGTCTTCAAACGTAGTTCGTAATGTGGCCCAACTGGTGATAGATCCAGCTGTAAGTGTTGGAACCACTTTGTTGCGGGTCCTTGCAAGGTCTCTAGAAAGAGGCGTACTGACACGTCTTCATGGGTCACATCCAGGATGTTGCATGACATAATGAATGCAGATATATGTGAATTTGTGCTTTGATTTCCACTCCCATTAAATCTTGGGAAATTCTTGTGGTTTCCATGAGGGAGCACATGAACTAGATGTGGTAATGCGAGAGGGCCCATAGCGTTTCCCCATGGTACTGCCATTTGAAAATCTAGAAAGAGGATGTGAGCCGGAAGTGTGGTTCCACTGAGTAACAGAGCACTGCAAAGGGATGTGGAGGCTCCTTGTGAAAACCGGTTCTTTCGTGGGGCGAGGCACTTCTGGCTAACCGATCAGCTGAACTCAGTGATGAGAAGCATGCTGGTGTAATACTAAAGTTGTGCCTTTGAAGTAGATCGAAAATAGGATCAACTTCTCCATGAGCTCTCCTGCTATGGGTAAATGGCTCACCCACCAGTGTATCTTTTCAGATCTACAATGATTTTTAGAGCAGATTTATGAAACTCTTTTTGTTTGTACTTGCTGATTTTTTTATTTTTTTGACAAAAATCAGCAGCATGTACTTTCCTAAATATTTAATTTTATCCCTCTTTTGAAAGCCGATTGCAGTTTAATGATGAAGATTAATGAGGATAAAATAATGGGTAACTTAGTAAGTTGATTTTCAGATCTTAGATTTGACTTTTTTGAAAGGGTTTGAAAATATTTGTAAAACTATCAGAATCTCAGATCTATGGAAATATACGGGTTTCTATAAAAACACAGTGAACTAAATGTTTCTAACTGGTCTAGATCTATGGATCTTTTAAGAAAATTTTCAGTTTGGGTCACTTTTGCAAAAGTTTTATATTTCAAGCAAAGAGCTAAGATTTGCAAACAGTAGTGACTTTTATAGTTTTATCTATTTTCTTAGTCACCCCGAAATGACTTTTAAAAACTATTAGTGTCTTTTAGCTGACATAACACTCACATAGATCTGGTTCTTTCCCTAGTAGAGTCGCCAAAAACTGTTGGTCCGAAAATCTGTCGGGTGGGTAGATCTATGGATAGACAGGCCAATAGTGTGTAGGGCATAGCCCCTCTTTGAGACAAAGCAGCGAAACTAGTTTATTGCTATTCTACCAACAGGAATCTATGCAAGTCTTACAATATTCTACCTTCAAGGGGTTTTGGGATCTCATCCTAGTAGAGTTAGTTCCGACGAAGAATGGAAAGGAATGAAGGAAGGAAGGAAGGAATGAAAGGTAGATCTAAAGGGAGAAAAGAAATGAATTCCAAAGTAGAAATGTCAGAGGGTTTATGTTTTGGGCCGGTAGTAAACAAAGCCAAACTTACTCGCATAAACAAAGAAAGAAATATTGATAAACAAATGACAAAAGCATAGGTGAATCAAACAGAATAAGCATGCAGATCTAACTTAAGAAAGATCTAACACATAACACAAAAATTCAGCACAAAGTCTCAATCTTTGTATTAATAAGTTGTTTTGTTCCAAGAAAGCTCAAAGTCTTTCTCTCCTCACTTCTATTTTTATACAATTTTTCTCACTTGTAAATACTACAAGTATCCAACTATTTATAGAAGGAGAAGGAGAAAGAAGGCAAAAGGAGCCAAAACTATTTACAAAATATCTAAAAGTCAAATGTTGACTTTAGGGCAATTTGTGGATGACAACATCTCATGGTGCAACATGGATGATGTCATCATTTGTGCCAACATTCTTTTAAATATTTTTACAAAAATGGGATTCATCCCAGGAGGAAGGAACATATTCGTCTTCATCCCTTGGGCCGGAAAGGAGTGTCACATCGCTTCGCTCAGAGAGAGAAATGTGAAACTCGAGCTCGATACTCCATGAACTTGTTGACCATTGCTTGAAGTTGATCTTGAGATGGACCCTTGTATGATCCCCGATGACTTCGCAAGTTTCCCGTTCATCTCTGAGTCTTTCTCGGAAGTTTGAAGTATTCATTACCTACCTCCATCGTATCCAACAAAGTTGTGGTAGGCCATAAGGTTGTTGATAGATTCTTTATTAAAAGTGGCCTCGACGCTAAACCTGCGCGACACGAAATCCTTAAAAATCTGAATAGTATCATCTACCTTCCTCAAGGCGTATGATGGGCTGAGCAAACCTAGAGACATCCTTAAGATGATCTGCTCCATTTGATGCATTGCATCTAGGGCTTCCTCTTTGATTTTGTCTATTTTTTCCAAGACAAACTCCATCAGTCAACCCGATAGTCTAAAGTAGCAAGGAATTTGTTGGGTGCTTGCGGGTGATCAAAAACGCCGAATTTCACCAAGTCATCGATCAAGTAGTCGAGCATCTTCTGAATGTCTTGTGTTGCAACTTGGCATGGTCCAACTCTTTGGAGATAGGTCCTGCTATTGCCTGGAGTTCCTTGTTAGCTTGATCTATATTTTGATAAAGCTATGTGAACTTTGTAATCACTTCCTCACTATCTTTGAGGATCTGCTCTCTCCAGTGAACACCGCTATACCTTGCTCACCAATCTTGGCATACTCATTTATCTTCTCCTGACTAAGAACTTGGGAGGGTCAGCGACAGATCATAGGAGGGGCATTGCCCATCTTTTGCAGGGCTTGGAGAAGATGCTTGTTTTTCTCTTTTAACATTCTCTTCTCTTCCTTTGCTTCTTGAAGCTTCTTACAAAGGGCATCCACTGCAGATAAGGCTTCTCCTTGTAGGCTCTCTGATGATGTTCCCATCGTGACTTGAGTCACTGTAAAATTTGTAGGAGATAGATCTTCTTTCTTCTTTGTGAGATCAGGGTATGCGATCTCCATAACCCTTTCACCTGAAGTGCTTTGAGAGAAGTGTGTTATAGCTTTTTGCTTCTTAGGCCCTATAGCTGCCAACGAACGAAGAAGTCCATAGGTGCAATAGGGACTTAAGGGAGTGGGACCGAGAAAGAGAAGGAAACAGGAGTGGAAAAAGGAGCAATCGTAGTGGACATGGGGAAATGTGTTGAGATACTCGGTGGCGGCATCGAGAAAGAAGCCAACACTCCAATGCTCACGAGGGTAGGAGTGACTCAGGAGAACAAACTGTTGGGGCGGAAGGGATCTGAGAGATGAGGGAAGAAATGTTGGGGGATAGATCTGCGAGGGAAGAGAAGATGGAGGAAGAGGAAGGGGGAATGGTAGAAGACAGGGGAGAAGGCACAACCAAAGGAGTGGTTGGTTAAGTGACATGATGAGGGGAAGGAGGATCGTGAGATGGGATGGTGGGAACCTCACCAGTTGTAGTAGTGGCAACATCCTGAGTGGATGTGCCCTTTGGAGCACTTACCACTTCTTCTTCTCCCGGGATATTAGGCTTACTACCTGCTCCTCGGTGGCGAAGGAGGGCTCTCAGGAATTTCCTCCTTAGCAAGTGCTTGTCTCTCCCTCTTTATCTTTTCCTTTACCTTTAGGAAAGTGCTTCAGCTTGGTGGGTGTATTACCCAAGGGAGACATGGTAAATTCTACTCCAAGGTAGATGAGACCATTTTTCTTGCACCAATACTCAGTGTGCATCAGAGTGCCTTTGACCCTTTCCTCAATAGTCTGAGGTGCCTTGTTTCTATTAATTTCAGTAAATGGCCAATTGTCCCCATCTCAGTCCAGATAAATCTGATCAACTTCTTGATCAGTTGCTTGGAAACCCTTTGGGACGATGGCCACACCATATTGAATGATCTCTACCAAAGTGCAAAGCGGGAGTGATCCTTTCGTCTGATCTCGACTTCGTGATATAGATCGATGTAGATATCTTCAATCTGAGGGACGTGAATTTGATCTATCTTTGCTCTTGGGAGGTAATCATGAGGATAAAAGGTTGGACTTTCTCGGGAAATTATGCTTCAAATTGAGTAATTTAAGCTCTGCAAACATCTCCCGGGCTTTGCTCTGTGAAGTGTAGGTGTACCTACCCACTGTGAGGGGGAATGGAGTCCCACCCTTCTTCCTTTTCAAACATTTCTTGTGGTACGTGATGAGCTGTGTAGAAAGCTCCAACAGGATCAGCTTGGGTCCCACATACCTTGGCAATTTAGTGGGCTCTCCCAAGAAGTTAACGGCTCTAAGATAAGTGAAAGTGGGGAATTGTGTGAATAACATTCCCCACTTCTCTAGTGGTAGTGACCACACTTTTGGTCATTTGACCGTGAGTCATGTTGGGCCTCAAGAGACAGATGATGCCATAGAAGAAGATGTTGTTGACTTTGATGAATTGGGCTATGCTATTTTCCAGTCTTAACTCTGGATAGTACTCGTATATTTTGACTTGGGGCCATACCCCATATCGATTCAATGCTGGGTAGTCCCTCTCTGAGGTAGTAGTATATACCACATAGGAGTTCATATAGAACCTCCCAGTTATTGAAATTTGTTGAAGCTGCTTCGAGATTGTACTGCTGATAATCTCTCCCCATTTGAAACGTTGATCAAGAACATTTTTACTCATGGTTTCTAAATACTTGAGCATCCACTTGTGAAAGTAATGGGCATCGGGAATCCCAAACACCCTACTCAGGAAAGTGATGGTGTCACTCAGATCCTTTGAAAAGTCACTTTTATGAATGACTTGTGGCCACCTGCTTGTTACTTTCTTGTTCTTGAGGTACACCTCATTCATCAGCCGCATGCATTTGTCTTCATTTTCATTCCTTGTCTTCATGTAGTCCTTTTGGATTACCACTGCTCCAAAATGTCGGTGGTGAGGGATACCCAACATGATCTCAAAATGCCGGGCAGTGAGGTTGATTATTACCTTTCCCTTCTCATTTTCAACACATCTTGTGTCCTTATTGTAACAACGACCCACCAACATCATGAAATCATTGTTGATTGCGCTTATGGGGATCCCTACAGCAAAGTGCAGACCACTGCCAACCAATTTATCCATCCATGGGCTACCTGTGACCTTCTTGGTTCTAGCCCAGAAGTCCTCCATGTCAATGTGCCCGAGTTCTCGAATCTCTCGATATGAGATTGTTATGTTTTTGGAGACTTTTTCATGTTACAAAGGTGGTAGACCTTCTCGTGTTACACTCGGGTAATGGGTAATTGGTAACCGTTATGGGCTATTTTTGGGCCCATGGTTTTTCTACCCATTGTTTTGATACCCACGGTTTTTTTGCCCATGGTTTTGATACCCACGGTTTTGTATCAAACTACTTAAGCAATTGTCTATTTATATGGTCTTATGCATATGATAGATAGACAAGCAAATGTATTGCAGATGTGCTTTGAATTCGGGTGTGAATTCTATAGAGTTTATTGAGCATAGCTCCAAACGGATCTGGGTATTGTATTGAGAGAGTGGAGGCTTGTAATAAAATCTGAGCAAGTGATTCTTGGTGGACGTAGCCCATATTAGGTGAACCACGTTAAATATTATCTCTTTATGTTGTGTTATTTATTCTACATTTTTATTTGAGATCTGTAATATTTTCTGCATATTAGTTTCTACTGTTGCGATTCTATAAGGGATTATTCCACATTTTTTATTTCTTATTTACTAACATTTATCCATCCATGGGCTACCTGTGACCTTCTTGGTTCTGGCCCAGAAGTCCTCCATGTCAATGTGCCCAAGTTCTGAATCTCTGATATCCAGATCACATTCTGTAAGAGATTCAGGCATCTTGACCCTTTGGTATTTATATTTCATTTCTTCTTCTATTAGCCTAGCTTTACCCTTGGACTTAGTTGGCTTCTTACTCGATGAAGACATGTGTGGATCTGAGTTCAGCTGTTGATCTGCAAGAAGAATCAGGGAAGTCCATCGCAGAAGAGCCATGTTAGCTGTTAAGTCATCCATCAAAGCTTACAAAATGAAAATTTATCAATTTACAAGCCTCTGGGCACAAGGCGCAGCTTCTACTATAGGCTACAGGGTCTTAGAAAAGCAAGGTGCACTTTGGGAAAGTGTTGCATGGGAGAAAACAACGCCAAAAGGGGCACAGGCGGGAAAGGCTACACACAACATTCAAATGTTGGTGTCGAGGGACGTGCGCCTGCGCCATTAGAAGTCCTTTTAAGTGGGGCACAGATATGGTTGGTGTTGTAAGGTCCCAGGATGCACCATTGGCGTAGATGTGGTAGATGCTACATGAGAGTGAGGCTCGCTAAGGGTTTAGTTTGCGTGGCGTGGGAAAGGTTTGCACAACATGTAGTGTTATAGCTATTGTTTTAGCGCCAGCGCTTGCGCCTTGAGAAATTTATAATTTTTATAAGGTGCGAGAAATGTTTATGCTTTGCCTAAAAGGATAGTGCATATGTGGCGTGACTGTGTTTGGTTTAACAAGAATGGATCTTGCACTGAAGGAAAAATAGTGGGTTTGATTTGTAAAAATTTCATGATTTTCACTCTTTTGGCTCAAATTTTGATGGCGAGGGGGAAAACCCAGCAAAGCAGGGCATAAGGGCCAAATGAGTCTGAGTTGTTTTGTGGCAGAGGTCTTCTAGATTTGCAGATCTGGAAGGAGGAAGGAGAACGGTTTGAAGTGGGTTGCACTAAATATATTGGGATTGTGTTATCTTCTTAGGTTCATGTTTATTAACAATCCTAACCACCTAAACTAACATAGAAACCACAACAAATCCACAAGAAGGAAAGGACCACTTACCAGGAATATATAATGATAAAGGAGACAATGTGGGATCCACGAACGTGACAAATGGCAACACATAGGGCTGATAGGAATGCTGACAAGTACAAAGGAATAACTTTTTCACATTTTTTGAATTGTGAAAATGACAGGTCAAACGCGCCTATATATAGCAAAAGGTGTAATAAATGTGCCACCAACTTTTCTATGGTGCACTTAGGGAGATGTTGACATGAATATATTTGCGCCATAGCGCATTTGGGAAGTGTCGACACTCAAGAATGCGCCAAAGGAAAGGAGGGGCACGGTTTTGGTAAATATAACACTAATGAAAACTGTGCTCAACCCAAAAAGGTTGAAAATGACCAAGTTCTAAAAACTAGATTTTCCATACAGGATTTTATGTCATTCCGAACACTAAAAGAACTCAACAGGAACAAAAATGGAAATTTTGGTATGGTTACCTATGAAATTTCCTCTTGTCAATTTTACAGATAATAAGCTTGAGGCCCAACTCCCTTAACAACTTTGCTTCCGGTGTTATATTCCTTATCTTGAGCTACAACAACATTCATCACCAATTATCTATCTTCCTCCTAAGGGATACCACCATCATACTTCTTAATCATAAAAGCTCTCAAGTATTCAAAGTCATTGTTAGGAATTTTAAAAGCTTACACTAAATCAAATTCAAGAGCATGAGGGGGAGAAAGACTTGTACCCGTTGTATGCAATCCCAAAAGGTAGCAATAGCTTGTACTAGCACTTATTACTTCAGTAGATGTTTATCCTCCTCATGCGAGCTTGAAGAATAGCCCACCATGCAAATATCATCATCAGCTTTCATCCTCATTATCAGCTTCATCAACTTTTTGGTACACTTCACATGGAGGACGAGGAATAAAACATCTATCACACCAATCCATATCAGCAACTTCATCAACAAAGAACAACCCCGGCAGCTTAGAGGGTCAAGAACCAATCTACTTTCACGTGCTTGGGGTTTTCTATTTCCCCGCCATAGGTCCTTTACCTCTATCATCTTGTCTTTGATCGCCCCTAGGATGATTGCCAAATCTATCTTGTGTCTCAGAGCCTAGGCTGACCTTGTGAAGTCTACCCAATTCCCTTCTCACTCTTGCCAACTTGTATGACATTTCTTTGATGTACAGCCCCTACCAAATTTTTCACAACCTCTTCTAAATCAGCACCTTTGCTAGCTTGAGTTTTTTCAAGGTTTATCAATTTTACACCTTCTCTCTTGAGAGGTTTCCCAACAGCCTTGATATTGTTCTCAATTTGAAGTGTCATGGTGAAATCTTGTCTTATATTGGTTGGGTTCTTGTCTCTTAGGTAATAGGATGCCTTCTTATCAAATGCATCTGCATATTTGATTAAGCAAGATTCATCACAACGCCTCAAACTAATAGGTAGCCTTCTCAAAGTTTTGTTAAACCTTGTGTTGAAGTCATGGACTAATTCATTAGGGTTCTTCTTGATATTCTAAAACTACGATAAAAGAAATCTAGGATTAGTCCTGTCACCATATTGTAACCTAAATACATTTTTCATTTCACCCATGAATCAATAGAGTTATCAAGTAGAGCCTTGTACCAATCCCTAACATCTTCTTCTAGTGTATGAATAAACAACTTAATATACACATCTTCAAACTCTATCTCAAAATATTCCATTATATTATCAAAAATTTTGAGATGCTGATCACCAGTAATAGCATTGTTACCTTGGAATTTTGGCAACCTATTTCTGACATCTTGTAGGACAGCATTTGGGTAACCATGTATTCCTCTAAAATTTATAGGACCAAAGGTGTTAACAACAAATGGAGTTCTAGGCTGAGACATATTTTTTTGGTGGGGGTGATCTTAGAGGTGAGACAAGCTGATGAGGAGTGTTATATCTTTGGGGCTCAAGAATGTGATTCACAAGACTAGTATCCTCTAAGTGTTGATTTTCTTAGAAAGTTTTACTTGAATTAAAACACAGAGGTGTAGATTAGAGAAGGAACTTACTAGGTATAGTAGAAGGACCTTCACTAGCTAAGTCAAACAAGTTAACGAGAGGATTGTTGAATCGGAATCACTTGAAGAAGAGTGATAGTCCTCTACCAAAGGTTGATATCTCTCACCAATGGCTATATCTTTGCACGATGCCTCGATGCCCGAATCTGAGAAAATTTCTTAGTAGAGTCTCTAAGGAAGAGAGATCTTCTTCCTTCCAGTTTTGCAGAGGTTAGCAGCACAAAAATAAATGACAGAAAGCTTAAGACACTGGTATTTTCAAGATCAAATCAGCATGGAGTCGCCACTAAGGAATTTCACCTTAGTTGTGAAAGAATGCACTAAAATAATCTATCAAATATTTGCTAGCACTGAAAACCTTGCAAAGCCTTATAAATCAGACCTTCTTCTTCTTAAATCAATCAATCACAATGCACCCAAAGTGTATGAACTGCTAGTAAATGGAAAAAGGGGAGACAAAACTTGAAACCCTTTTTAAAAAAATTTGCAGATTTGAAGCATAGGATGATATTTTAACAATGTAGCAGCTCAAATACTTGAATACACAAATGCTCAAACTCTTCAAACACTTCAAAAACACCAAGAAATTCCAAGAATTCCCCGAAATGGCGTCACTCGTGTTGGTATCCAAATTTGTTCTCCTTTTCAATTTGAGCAACACCATAGATATGTCATGGAGCTTAAGGAAAGATAAGATCATGTTGTATGTCGTTGGTAGCTAGGGATATGGTCTAGCTGGAACTCAAGTTTGTGGAGAAATGGATAGGACTCCAATAGGACCTGATCTTGTCCTAGTTGTTTTAGGTTGTGCCTTGCAACCAAGGTAAGAGGACCTATTTTGTAACCTTGTAATGGTGAAGGAGGTGAAGATGTCTTTCTCTTTGCATGGAATTCTAGGATGGAGCCCTTCATGAAAACATGATCAACACCTCGAGATCTGAACTCTCTCGAGTTGTCACTTCCCAAAACATGTGTATGTTCTCTAAACAAGGCAAAGGTTACTTGTATGTACCCAAAATTGTAAGGGTATTGCGCTACCATAACGATGTTACACATGCCCCAATGATGATACAGGTCTCCTCACAAGGTGTTCAGGATCCGGAAAATCTCTCCAAGTGTATGTTAACATCCCGCATGCCCTGCTTAGCCTCCACATGCTCTGTTTTGCTCTTTTCCCCTCTTTTCCTTTGCATTTTTGTCTTCAGTGACAAAACCGCCGCCCGCTCGGTGGCGGACTCGTGACCGCCGCCTGTGCAGGCGGGTGGCGGTCTATAACCGCCACCCTGCTCAGGGTGGCGGTCCTTCATGCATTTTCTAGCATGCTTCTTTTAACGTGACTCACGTAAATTTTCAACTTTTACCAGCTTTCTCATCCATTTTTGCTTGTATTTATGATTTTGGTTCCCTAGAATAGTGTTTCTTCATTGTTTATAGTAAAAGAGTCCTAGTTGGAGTTACCTTTGGGTGAATGGGAATTCTATAAATAGCTGGTTTGATTACAAGCAAATGGCCCGTCAAAACCTCTCATCCTCTCATTTCAATAGTTTAGTCTTTCAGTTATTGTTTAGGAATTCAATAGTTTACATTTGTTGCATGCATAATTAGTCTTATTTTACTTGTTTAGAAGCCACATGATCTTCTTGTTCTAGTTTCATTACTATTTCATACAATCAATTGAGGTAGGATAGTTTCATTTTAGTCTGAAGCCATTAGAGTTGCAGGTTTTGTTCGTTAAGAAGGATAGTTTCAGGTTCTGGATGTTTTGTGTTGTATGACTCACAATAAATCCCGCTAGGAATTGCATAAGCCAAGCTCTGTTCTCTTACACTATCCCTCTCCTAGTCACATTGTATTCAGTCTACATCCAAAGATACCATTGTTCCAATACCTACTTCACTGCTGATGCTAACGTTACACGATTTTCTAGATTCACGTGAGCATGAAGGAACAAAGAGACCACACTGAGGGCAAAAAGCCACACACAATCAGATTCAATCACAAAATTTAGGTTCAAGCTATCAAAGTTCTAGTTAAAACATATCAAATAGAGTAGTGAATCATTTCATTTCATTAATCTCACTTTCGATATTACTGGGAAGGCTTTGATAGTTTCGAGAAACTATGATTCATTCCTCACTTCTAAGGTAAGATTTTAGAGGTTCAAGCTTTCAAAGTTCTAGTAGATTATATTTATTCACTTATTTAGTGTTATTCCACCTCACCACTCGGGTGAGTCATCTCACTTAGGTGGACATGGATCTAGGTGTCATCTTAGTTATGATTGTTTCTCTTACACAATCACGTCATATGTGTAAGTGTGTCATTATTTAGTGTTAGTTACAGTTCATCCACTTAGGTGGACATGGATCTAGGTGTCATCTTAGTAACTTCCTCTTCTCCACATTCCCATTTGGAAAGTAACTCCTCTTCTCTCTTCTCTTACATGGGAGTTACACATTCACTCCCCTATATGTACACCATCTCTTTTGATCTATGTTAAGCCAATACAAGCTAAGCTAAGGCTTCCATTCCACTCCACTTTTCGAATCTTGAGCTCTCATATGCATGCACATTGCTTTACAAAGCTTGCTTGCTTTAATCTCGCAACTCCTACACTTTGGTGAAGTGCAACTATTCGATGCTCGTGAATTCCTTCCAGGTCTTCGTCCTACACTCCTTCATGGTATCAGAGCGTGGGGACCGGAATCACGTTGCTCACCATCATTGCTCCACCGTGTAGTTGCTTGTGCAAGCTCTTGCTTTTGCATGTGCTCTACTTGCATATTTTGAGATTCTTGTGGGTGTATTTTTGGGTGTTATACCTCTTGTAGAGTTGTTCGTGTGATCGTGGTTTTTGGGGTGTTCGTGGTTTTTCGGCTTTTGCATGCGGACTTCAGAGGTGATCTACAATTTTGGGTGCTATTTGAGGGCTTAGATCTGAGTTTCATTTTTCTGGATTTGGAGGCTCATCCTTGGTTGCATTAACTCTGCACGTATTCAACTCAGTTTCTCCTCTCAGACCTTGCATTTGGTCTTTGAAGCTCGGGTTTTATCTCTGCTTAGTCGTACTCACTTGGGTTATGCTCGTGCTTGACTCGTGCCTTGGAGTTTCACCATGCATTTTGTGCTCATTGCTGTGGCTACTGGTTGGGATCATGTTTTTTCACGGGTGTTGAGTGCTGGTTCGTGCCCTGTGCGGTGAGTTCGGCCCTTTCCAAGCTTCCGTCTCCTCCATGCCCTTTGCTCCTGAGTCCTAACTGTCTCGCAGCCTGTACTTTTTGGCTCGACATGGACTGTATGCATCTCTGGTTTCCACTCGTTGTGTTTGGCCCTTGGGATCTGCATTGGAGTGCACTGGTTTTTTTTTTGCCATCGACCTAGCCCGGTAGCGGTGAACTTGCCTCGTCTGTTGGTTTCCCGAGCCACACCTCCTCGCATGTTTCACATCCGGTGTGGTTTCTCTAACACAGGCATGAGTTTCCTACTATTCCCTAACAGGTCCAAATTTCTCTAACGTTTCCAGTGGTGTTTCTCTAACACTCGGTTTCCTCCCTCTTTTTCCGAGATTGCTGTTGTTCCCTCGAGCTCGCCTTGGATCCTTCACTGCCTCCACCATAGCCAACACGTGTTTTGTGTTTTCTGTTTGTGCGTGCCAGGTTTTATTTACTCTACTGTCTTTAGCTTGCATTTTTTTTTGGGTCTTTGCATCCGGTTTGAGCCGTCTTGTGCTCACTCAGTGACACATGGTCACCACATCTGTTGGGAGCTCGACCAGTCCACATTCAAACCTGGTCCACATTCAAACCAACGACAGCAAGTTTCAACTCTGCAATCAGTCCTCTTGACCATCCTTCCGTTTACCAGTGTTTGCATCCTAGAGCAAACGGTTATGATACGCATGTGGCACGGACCCTTGACTCGGCAGACTTCCACCAACTTGGAACACGTGGCTTCCAGCTTGATCTACGTCAGTACAATTCGGCGTCCACCTTGTACTAGCATGGGCCCACTCCTTTCTTCCTTTTAGACATTCTTTAGAGGTTAAAACAATCTATTTTTTTTATGTTTTGACGATAAAAACACTCTTCATGGCATTGTAAATTATTTCAAGGCATTATTTTTGCTTGTATTATGCCCTTCCTACGCATGTCAAGACGGAGGGCAAGGTCCGGGGTTGGCAGGAGGCTAATCCCCCCTCGCAAGCAAAACAAACCCTTGCTAAAATTTGATGTCATTTCCAATGAGTAGTCACACGATACCCTTTGCACTTGTTTTGAGCACTTTTTTAATGCGTTTGTAGCATTCTATTGACTTTTTCCATCAGTTGCGGGAATTGTATTTATGCCATAACTTTTGACTCGCTGCTCATTTTTTAGCACTTCCTTGGTCAAAATTTGCATGATTTCTCACACACTACGTGATGGCATTGCCAATTTTGTAAACGCACTACTTTTATAAAGTGCCGCATTCTAGGGGGGTTGATTGTACTCTTGGGCCTACACACGCAGATGCATTATCGGCCGAGTCCGACATCTTGCTTTTTTGCATCTTGCATTTTTTCATCATGGAGAGTGCTCTTTCTAGATGTGAGCATCATAGGATCGCCTTACAGCCTCCACCACTTCTCACCGGGAGAGAGACCTATTCAGCGTGGCATGCTTCCATGGAATGTTACTTCGCCTATAAGGGTCTTTCAGCCTTCTTGCTTGGGCCAGTTCCTGCACCCTCTGATCATCATCATCTAGAGGACTTCCTCGACACTTGTGACCATGTTTTTGGTCACATGATGATGCATGTCTCTCGTTCTCTCTGGTTTCACGTGGCAGACTCAGATCCACCTCACCGTGTCTGGAGCATTCTTCAATCCTCTATGGAGACCCTTCACATACTTTGCCATCCATTGTTGCTGCTTTTTGATTGATTGTCTCCTCCATTTATTCATGTGATGACAGTTCCACTGACACACACGATCGCTTGGTTCTACTTCGATGACGAGGATTGTGCACTAATGTCGAGAGTACTACAGAGGACTCTTCTCCTCTTTCTCTCACTATTCCAAACATTGTTGTCACCCCCACATCTCATTAGATATCGAGCAGTCTCCTACTCAGTCTCACATCATCATCACACCCACCTCCTTTCCACTTCTAGTGTGTGAGGCCCATTTCACTCCTCTACCTTCATTGGATGACTCATACCTATCTGACATCGCTCTTCTATTTGTTGAGCCCCCTCATTGGGACGAGTATCTGCTTGACCTTAGTCATCTTTTCGCAGAGTCCACTTGTGATGCACTATAGGTCCCTCATCCATCTACAGGTGTTTCAGAGGAGTTCATCATCTCTTGTTGTTGGAGTGCCCCTTCTAGGACTCATACCACTTCCACTTTTCCGAGACCTTCATTGATCCACCCTCAGTTGTGGATCCATTTTCTGTTGTGGAGGATGTTTTGTTCCCTTCACATCACTTGGACATCCTTTCTGTGGGTGTTCCTCTTCACTCTGACAGTTCTACACACGTGGCATTACCTTCGGTTCCTTGGCACTCACTCACTAGACCTATGTCACACTTGATGCACCAGACTCAGAGTTCTTCATGTTGTTGCCTTCAGTTTCCTTTGTGGAGTGGGTGGACTTCCAACACGTCATTTCTGTCCTTCCTAAGGGCAGGCACATAGTTCGTTGCGGGTGGCTCTTCTTCAGTCCAGAGGCAGAGGATCTCGTCATCGACATTCTTCTGGGAGACTTCTAGAGCTGCAGAGTTCAGATCCGTCCATGGCATCTTCTGCATTCCTCTCGTCTCCCTCTTCTTCTCTCTTCTTCTTCTTTCTGAGAGATTGCCTCTTTGTACATGGGTACCCTTTCAGGCTCGTCTATGGCCGGGACCCATTTTTGGCATCTTTCTTAGATTAGAGAGTGTTTTGTTCTCTTGTGGTGGATGTTTTTCCCACTGGGTTTTCCTTCACTGCTTGGGACTTCTTTTTGTACATGGGTGCCTCATCAGGCTTTGTGTTGGGACCCATTTCTTGTTTCTGACTTGCCACCTCATCCTAAGTTACGATGAAGGGGGGGTGTTGGTGTAGGTGGTATATTTATTCACTTATTTAGTGTTATTCCACCTCACCAGGTGAGTCATCTCACTTAGGTGGACATGGATCTAGGTGTCATCTTAGTTATGACAGATTCTCTTACAGAATCTATCATATGTGTAAGTGTGTCATAGGAGTTACATTCCCATTTGGGAAAGTAACTCCTCTTCTCCATTATGGAGGAATCTTCTCTTACATGGGAGTTACACATTCACTCCCCTATATGTACACCATCTCTTTTGATCTATGTTAAGCCAATACAAGCTAAGCTAAGGCTTCCATTCCACTCCACTTTTCGAATCTTGAGCTCTCATATGCATGCACATTGCTTTACAAAGCTTGCTTGCTTTACCCATGGGTCAATCGATGTTGATGTTGGTTTACGCACATTAGTATTCAGATCCTCTCCACTTCCACCAATCATTATCACACAACTATCCTCACTAGACGTAGCAGCTAATCAAGCTAAGGATTTCTAGACTAGACCAGAGAATCACCCATAGAATCCACCATACATCCATCATCCATTTTTCATGACCCTATTGGGGATATCTACGAAGCACCCACAGGTTATCTTCCATGTATCCCACAACCTATAGATTAGATCACGCCAGAGATTGATATTGATTGGTGCCTTCGAGCAATCATCCTCGCCGAATGATCTATCACACTAGTTCAGGTTAGGAGGGCCTTCTTTGCCTTAGATTCATAGATTCCATTAGTGTGTGTCGAAGACATAAGATTGCCTAACTAGTTTTTCTGCACCCCACATATATTCCATCCCCACCAGCTATCTCAGCATGACCTCGGGAGGTCAGGTGTGAGGAAGAGTTACTTGTAGATTCCCATGCTCGCTTGTCACTTTTCCATCATACAAAATTGGTGAACCCGACGTGAAATTCCTACTTTCTAGTTCGGAGTCACATTTCTACTTGTTCTTCCAATTGGTACTTTTCATCTTTTCCACCTCATTAGCCTTTCACATCAGCTTTACCAACAAAATTGGTGAACTTGACGTGAAAGGAACAGTTGCTTCATTTTCACCTTTCCCCTTTTAGTGTTTCATTTTCTTTCATCCATCTTCGCTTCTTCCCATTATTTTACGGGTATTCATATACCCCCCGAATATGTCGGGATTCGATGCATATGACAGACCTCTCCTAGGTCTTGAAGCATACTACGATCAACTGAATAGACAACCATCACCCTCACTCTTAGCATGGGGTGACAACTATTCAATCAACTAGTTTTCAACACAAACTCCACCTCAAAGGACTAGATATAGTTCTTCTTTCCAAATAGAGGAGTTGGATCAGCTCACTCAAACGCAACAACCAAAGCCTTCAGGCTCGAATAACATGATGCTCACTGGAGAATCTGGTTCATCTCCTCAGGTGTTGCTTAGACCACAAATCAGTAGACAATTAGATCCATATCTATTTTTAGATGATGAACATTTAGCACATTACGCTAGGAGTGAACAACGCTCTCAAAGCATGTACCCACCAATAGGAGGTTTACAAACACAACCTAAGGTCTCTTTTCAAGAAAACACCTCCATTCCTCCACCTATAGGAAATACCCTCGGTGAAACTTGGCAGGGCACCGATCAATTTATAGTTGGGTACCATATGCCTATACAACCTCAACAAACACCACTAAGGAAAAATATCGTATCTTCACCAAATGAGGTCATCTCAGCCTTAGTTGAGAAAGTTAGAGGGTTGGAACTTTCTCAAGCAAGTCAAAATTTGCAATTCATGCAGGCAGGAAATTCCAATCCTCCACATCATCCTAGCCAAGTAGACCTCCTCACAAGAACAGGCACGTTGGGCATGCCTCCTCAGTATTCACAACAAACACCAACTAGAACCACGTTCTCTAACGCCGCTCCAATGGAAAATATGATACCTCCCGGTTTAGTACAAAACAATCCATTTCTAAGAAATGCTCCTCCATACTTAAACATGTATTCCAAATCACCACAGGAGATATTTTCTCTTCTCCCGGAGTGTTCCCTCAACCATAGGGATTCCCTTATGTCCCCGCATATGCTATACATATGCTACACCATATCACCTCCCCCTCGTAAAACACCATCAATGGTCGAAACCTATGTGATAGGAACTTATTCAGAATATTTGAAAGAGCCCTTAGACTTCACTATACGAAGCATCATGCTTCCAAGACCTCTTCCCGATTTTCCCAAGTACAAAGGGGAGGGAGATCTGAATGCACATATTAAGGCCTATGCCACAGCCATTCGAGAACTACTCCCTTGGGATGGAGTTGTTGCTAAAATATTCCCCAAAACTTTAGAGGGCATCGCCCTCGATTGGTATTATAGAATACCTAAAGCCTCCATCCATTCATTTAAACAACTTGTTTCAGAGTTCATCAAGGCGTTCGACATGAACAAATTGTTGAGAACAAGAATTAGGGAATTCTTACATATTAAACAAGAACACAATGAATCTGTTGCTCATTTCATCCAAAGATGGTGTATAGTCCTCTATTCTTCAGCAAGCGCTCCAAACATGGATCAGATGGAACTATGCAATTTATTCCTTCATTCTCTCAGTAGAGAGATAAAGGAAGAATTCCAGAAGTTCCCACTAAGAACTTACGATGAAGTGCTTGAGAGCGCCCTCCGAATAGATCAAGCTGTAATAGATAGCGGTCATAAGGCATATGGAACAAATGGGAGGTTAATCATCCCCAACCAAAATACTACGACTTATCCTACTACCACAAACGCCAATCAAGGACCTAAAATCCTTAACAAAAACTGTGGGGTCACAACAGATGGAGTAACTGACCAAGTAAAAAGGCAAATGTTGTAAATGCTCCACCGCGGTTAACAATCAACGAAACAACAATTTTACCCCAACAATCAACACGGTGGATTTTAATCATCCACAACAACAACAACAACAACAGATCTAGACACAGGGTCCAAGTCAAAACTCAACTAGATATCAAAACCAAAGGCAACAAACACAAAACTTTAATCTTAATAGTCAACAATTTAATCAGAGTTTTGGACCACAACACATGCCAAACCAACAACCTAGGAATTACAATCCCAACTCGTATTGTGGTTTCCACAAAATTTGAGGCCATGACACTAGGACTTTCCGTGACTACAATAAATTCATGCAACGTTTTCCAGAGGAACAAAGACAACTTTTCATAGATATGTTCTTAGCTGATCCTGCGTCACCTGCGCCAAGTACTTTCACAGGGGTAGTCTCCCCTCAAAACGCACCCCTCAAGATCTTCAATGATCCGCTCCCAAATCACAATAATAACAAATTAAATCCAAATGGGATGAACAAGGGTGTAATGATAGGAAACAATGATCATGAAGCCTCAACTTCACTAAATCCACCTGTCGCACCACAATTAGGAAATCAGCCACGAACCAAGATAGTTGGTTTAGTGGAATTAGACACTGAGCTACACGTGGAAGCCATAACAAGGACATGAGAGTATTCCTCTCAGCCAAATCCAAGTTACCCACTAGAGCCAGATAACATTCAACAAACATTAGTAAAACCCGTAGGTGCCTATGATTTAATTAATGACTTAACAAAGACCTTCTCTCACATCTCCTTTTTGGACTTGCTGAAGAACTCTCCTGCCCATAGGGCTGCTCTTTTAGAAGCATTAGGTTTAGGTCATTTAATTAACATCACTCCTCCTCGAAACACAAGTAAACCATATAGACTTTGATATCCACCCTCCGGGGCAGCCGGATAGGGATACCGAGTTCATATTCGACATAAGAAAAATGCCAATAGATGCTCATTGAGATTGCATGTAGAGGTGATCCAGCCTTACATTTATAAGTGTGGGTTTATAACAATTACGTTAAACGTGCAATGGTTGACGATGGGGCAATAGTTAACATAGTCCCCTTCTCTTTCCTTCAAAATCTAGGGTATGGAGAGATAAACTATTCCACGACTCGGAATACACTAAGAGGCTATGATAGCCTTAAAGCCACTTTGATTGGAACTATAATACTACCAGTCACCTTAGGACCCAAAACAATCCTCACTGAGTTTTATATTATAGATCGGAAACCAACTATAATATGATCCTCGGCCGACCATGGATACACCGTATGAAGGCAATCCCTTCTACGTTATTTCAGGAAATAAGATTCTTGCACTTAGGAAAGATATTCGTAGCAAAAGGTGATCCGAAACCATTCGATATACACCTAGCAGACCTGAAGAAAAGGCCAGGTGTTCACTCTGAGTTTGAACTCCCAACAAACCAACCAACTCAAAACCAGAAGAAAAATTAATACCTACAACAGAACTAGAGATTACGAACCTAGTCAAGAGCATCCCAGCCCTCAAGGATGAAGCTAACATTGTAGAAATAGTGTCATTAGGAACTACTACAAAAATTGTTGAGTTGCTAGAACAAGATCTACCAATTTTCCTACCATTTGATTCCACAGGTATGGGATGTACCCTAGGAGTTGGTTCTCTTCCAGTAGAGGAACTCTGCATGGTAGAAGTAACAAGTAGAAGAAATAGACGTAACGAATGTCCCAACATCCATCTTCCCAAATAAACATTGGACTCTCCACTTTGATGGAGCTAGATGTCATTATGGGGCTGGGGCAGGTGTGATCTTTACTTCTCCCGAGGGAAAGATCCTACCATTCGCCTTTAAATTAAATTTCGAATGTACAAACAATGGCACTGAGTACGAAGCCCTCCTCCTTGGTCTCATCATAGCTAAAAGGCTCGGTGTTAATGACATCAGAGTGTTAGGAGACTCTCAGTTAGTAGCAAACCAAGTCTCTGAGGTGTATGAGACTAGAGCTGAACATTTACAGCTCTACAAAACAACAATATTAGATTTGAGCAAAGGATTTAACTTCATATCAATTGAAGCAATCCCGAGAACAAAACCTTCTCGTAGATTCATAGCAACCTCAGCTTCACGTTTCACTCCAAACAGTGAGTTGGAGGACACCCGTTTCATGGTATCCCTTCGTACTGAACCATTAGTAAAGAAAACGTCAACAAACCCTCTTCTAATGCACATAGCTGAGAATACATCTACTATCTTAGGTCACGTTGACAGTGATAGAGCCACTCTTGATTACCTAAATGCCTATGCAGAGTTACATCTCACCCATCACATGGTAGATTTGTCCTTAATCCCACATTCGTCTTCTTACTTTGGAAATCCCATGGTAGAGCTTCCCCCACAAAAGGAACTCGACATATACATGGTAGAGAATGGAGAAGATCTTGGAACTACCTCCAGCCCCACCTGAGTTTGAAGAAGGTAACGCTTCTTTAATAGAAGAAACCATTGATATAAACATCGGAACGGAGGAAGAACCAAAGATCTTGAAACTAGGATCTTCGTTAACTCCAAAAGAAATAGAAATACACACTCGAATCCTCAAAGAACATCAAAAGGATTTTGCATTTAATTATAAAGAAATGATAGGAATTGCACCACACATCGCGGTACATAACCTCATCACCAAATCAGATGCAAAGCCAATTAAACAAAAATCGAGACCAATGAAACCCAAGGTAGCTCTCATGGTGAAGGAAGAAGTAATGAAGCTCCTCTAAGTAGGGTTCATCAAGCTAGTGGATTACTCTCAGTGGGTATCTAATATCATCCCCGTTCTCAAAAATAATGGGAAGATACGCATCTGCATAGATTTCTGAGACATTAACAAGGCGTGCCCCAAGGATGACTTCCCATTACCATCCATTGACGTCATCATTGACGCAACAGCTGGATTTGAGATTTTGTCCCTCATGGATGGGTTCTCGGGATACAATCAAATCAGAATATCTAAACAAGACCAAGCCAAAACCACATTTATAACTCCTTGGGGAACTTATTGCTATGTTGTTATGCCATTCGGTCTCAAGAACACTGGCGCTACATACCAGCGGGAAATGACATACATATTTCATGATCTTATTCATAAAATCATGGAATCCTATGTAGATGACTTGTTGGCCAAGGCCAGGAAGCGTTGTGATCACCCAAAAGTGCTCCGCATCATTCTTTCACGTTTGATCGAATACGGAGTCACACTAAACCTAGAAAAATGTGTATTTGGTGTGATAGGAGGGAAACTCCTAGGTTACATTATATCATCACGAGGGATCGATGTAGACCCAGCCAAAATCGGGTTGTTCTTGAGATGATCCCACCATCAGATGACTCTGGCATTAGATCGTTTCTTGGAAAGCTCGGTGCAATCTAGAGATTCATTCCGACTTAAGTTTTGTTGTACATCCGATCAACAATTTGTTGAAAAAGGATTGCTACATTATTTGGACAAAGGAATGCCATGAGGCCTTCGAAGTAGTTAAATGCTTCTTATTGTCTCCTCCCATGTTAATGCCACCTAGACCAGATCATCCTTTGATCTTATATTCACGGGCTACGGATGTCTCGCTAGCCTGCATGTTGGCTCAAGAAGATGATGATAAACGAGAACGTGTGGTCTATTTTATTAGCCAAACATTGCTTGATTATGAAACACATTATATGCAGGTAGAATGAGAATGCCTTGCCATAGTCTTTGCAACCAAACACTTAAGACATTACATGCTAAATCAAGAAACAAGGGTCATTGTAAAAACAGACCATTTACGAACTTTCCTCACGCAAGGGTCTTTGTCTAAAAAGGTTGGATGCTTTATAACCTTAATGGGTGAATTCAAATTAAATTTTGTAAACCAGAAGTCCGTTAAGGGACAAATCATTGCAGATTGGTTAGCCGACAACCCGTTAGATGGAGGTGATCTAGTAGATCTGGATTTTCTTGATGAATGCATATATTACATCGAAACCAGACCTCCCATCTCTGAATGTCCTTGGTATACTGATATTATCAATTTTATCATGGACCATACGTATCCAGAGGGTGCTACACCACAACAAAAAGAAGGTGGTTACGCATTATCGTAGCTAAATACGTTATTATAGAACAAGTGCTCTATCGTAAAGCTTTTGATGGAATGCTTCTAAGGTGTGTTGACACAGAAGAATCCAAGAAGATTCTCTACAATCTCACAGTGGAATATGTGGAGGCCACTTTGGTGGTCACACCACCACTCATGAAAATACATCGAATGGGCTATTTTTGGCCCACTCTCGAACACGACACAGTAGAGTTTGTACGTAGATGCCATAAATGCCAAGAATTTTCCCACGAGATTCACATGTCGGCACAAGCTCTACAACCAATCGTGACTCCATGGCCCTTTTCTACATGGGGCCTAGATTTGATAGGGAAATTCTCTCCCTCGTCAATGGATGGCCATAACTTCATAATCACGGCCACCGAATATTTTACCAAATGGGTAGAGGCTATGCCTCTTACCACTGTATACCAGTGTCGTGATCACCAAGTTCATTTTGAACCAGATCATTTACAGGTACGGTGTCCCAAAAATCATTATCTCAGATAATGGCACGTCCTTTAAAAATGACGAGGTCCATGAGCTATGCAGTAAATTTAAAATAAACCATCATATGGCCTCCCTGTATTACCCTCAAGCCAACGGCGGTGAAAGCAACAAACAAGACATTGAAAGCTATTCTACTCAAAATGGTAAAAGAAAACAAACAAGAGATTGGCATTTAAAGTTATATCCGCCTTGTGGGCCCACCGAACCTCAATAAGAACACCAACAAGAGCAACTCCTTTCTCATTGGTATTCGGAGTAGAAGCAGTTCTCCCACTTGAGGTTGAAATACCCAGTCTCTGCATCTCACTACAAGGGATTCTGGATGAGGAAGCTTATAGAGAGGCACACCTCTCCCAACTAGAAATCCTAGATGAGGCCAGGTTAAATGCTTGAATAATGGCATAGAGTCTATGCTGACCGGATGTGCCGGCAGTATAACAAAAAGGTCTATGAATGAGAAATATATGAAGGAGATCTAGTTCTAAGACTAGACAACCGGATCGATAAGAAAATCGGTGAAGGAAGAAAGTTCCGGCCCAAGTGGTTGGGCCCATATCGAGTCATGAAGGACTACGGAAATGGTGTGTATCTCTTATGTACACTAGAAGGTGAGGAATTTGGTGAAACTATCAATTCCTTGCACCTTAAATGGTTTTACGCATGAAGCATCGGCACTATTTGTATAATTATATCTACATTGCATCTTCATTTAGATAGGTTCATTTTGTTCACTCGTTTCGTAAAATTTGGTGATCAAGGGACTTATTCTTAAGCAATTCATTACAAACTTCTGATGGTATTGGCAGAAGCATTCAAATCATACTTCTTCATTTTCATAACATCATCAACTTGTTTCAAAATCATGTCATCAATTAAAGCTAGATATGACAAAGTCTTAACGGTAGCCATACCAAGGCCTGCATGCTTGTTCTCACTTTTGTTTCTTCCTAGGATAGGTGTCTTGCCTATGGTCTATTCTAGAAGCTTCATGGTGTCACATCTATCCCGTATATAGATCTCTTTGGAAATAAGAACATACTGACATTTTGCTCAAATAAATAAGTCGAATATATAGATCAAACAAAAAAATTTTACTTTTACACATTTCCTTGCCCTACCAACCTTCGGTGATGAACTTGCGTCTCTTACTAGTGATGTAGGGTTGGGAAAGGATGGGAATGCCCTTACTCACATGTACCTTGTCCATGGTGATAAGCCCATGCTTCTTACTAGTAGCATGGGGCAAGGTGTAGGGGGTCCTCTTGATAGTAACGTTGAAGGTCATAAGCAAATAGTTCAAATAAACCTTTGAAATCTTGAGTCAAAAACAAATGAATCAGATGTCCAAAATTCCAAGAGAGTTCAAAACCTTGAAAACCAGATTTTGTCAACCAAGTGGCCATCTACGGATCTAAGTCTAGATAAACTACAAAGCAAGTCACATTCTAAACTATGGAGTCACTTGAGTAGGGTAGGTTTGTAGCATCCTAATTTGGTTCCACCAACTCTTTGTCTATCTCCCATCATTATCATTTCAACACTCCTCATAGCTTGTGCCCTTTCTAGCTCTCGGTGGTGAGCCCTCGCATCTTACTAGTTGCGTGGAGTTAGGAGTGGGGCAAGTTCATCTGCTCATCATATCAATTTATCATCACATTTTGTCAAAACAAATATGAAGTACCGAAAAAATTGCTTATAGAAACTAAAGTTCAAAATCACATTGTGTCTACATTATCATACATCAACATCACGAAATACAAAAAGGAAGAAAGCATTTGTATCATTTGTTCTCCATTGCATACATTCTGAAAAGCATATAAAAACAAGAATTCTAATAAGCATCTAATATACATGTGGAAATGAATCACAAAATCCTAGACACCAAGAGTCTGGTCCAAAAAATAAATATATATATATATATCAAGTTTTATGTACAATGCCATCATGCGCTAGGCATGGTCAAAACGCTCAATGAGCCCAGAAAATACAAAATGATCATATAAACAATCTAACAAGAGTCACTACAAAAAGAGCCAAGTGGCCTCTCAACCCCTATGAGATCCCTCGAAGGTGCACGACCACGTCTAGGACTCGGCTACACGGTGCACTCTGAGTGCACTGAAGGCTCACGGTCCCGAATAGTAGTTGTATAGCCTCGCTATGAGAGCGGCTCCTCATCAGGTGCTCTGTAGTCCTATACCCGGCTAACTCGGTATGGAGGGAAGTCACCATCTTGGCCACATGCCAGACAGGGGCAAAGACATCACTATGCCTACCAGCTGCTTGAAGGCTCCCCTGCATCCACCGACAACTCGGCGCGAGTCTTCTCCATGGGGAGCATCAGGGTATCAGTACATACCCAGTGAATCAAGTCTCACCACTCATCAGAGTCTCTCTGAAAGAAAAGAAGAAGACAAATTAGAAATAATCAAAAGATAAAAACAAAAATGAACAAAAGGAGAGATAGCAACTAAGGCAATCCTAGCTAAAAACAAATATTAAAAGAAGAGTGACAACTCACTCGGATCTCTGGGCCTCCAAGAGGGATCCCTAGGATCAGCACCTACCACAGATGCCACCATTGACTAATGTCCTCCTCCTATGTCTAGGGCAACATAGCGTCCTACTACGGACTCATCCTCTCCACCTAGGTCCTGAGAGGGAAACTCCTCTGAGACTAGAGTCACCCTCTCCACACTCTGCTCTGCCCTCTCGGCCTGTAGGATCTCTTGAGTGTCATGCCACTCGGGATCGCTATCCTCCTCTCCACCCGACTCGCTGACCTCCATGTCCTCGGTCTCCTCCTCCGTCTCTCCCCCTGTGAACTCCTCAAACTCGGAGTCTATATCAATAGGGTCATCATCGCTATGGGCAGGACCGGCGGCAATCTAAAGTAAAGGTGCATGAGGAGCACCGACTCTCTCTCGGGCACGTACCACCCGCCTAGCTGCAATAGGGATGCCAGGAGTAACAACAGTCCAACCCCGGCCTCTAGGACCTCCCCTAGCCTCCCAGAACTGATCTAAACACTGGCACCACTGGGGGAAGCATACCAATGTAGGCAAGGCCAAACTGCTGAGGCACTCGATCAAAAGGGTGTGTCTCTACCTTCCCGTCCTGTCCACAAGCTGCCCTGTAGTAGAGTAGGAAATCAAAGTGAGGGTCTCCTCGCCCCACAACCCTACCATGGCCTGATAAGGTGTGGCCTCCATATCATCAGTAGTCAGGGAGGCAACTGGCTGGTGGGGTGCTCTAAGCACCGACATCTCTGTCCATCCATGCTACCCCTCACGGCTCAGGGATCCGCCACCTCTATGCCTCTCCCATAGGGATGATACGCTCATAGACCCAGCTCATAACCAAGGTCGGATGGCTCAAAGACTATCCCTGTAAGTGGACCACCCTGTATAGGTCGTGGTAGGTGGTCCCAAGTATATCGGCTCCCCAGGCATAAATCCGGCCATGTGCCTCAATCATGCAATAATAGGGGACCAGCAATAGAGTAAGGTGTCCCCTCCCTTGTCCCCGATCAATCTCAAGGGCAAGGATCCCCATAATGGCCTGATGAATCAAAGGGATAGGCAAGCTAGGAATGGAATGGACCCTCACCCCCTTCTTCGAACCAGTGGAGACAACTGCATCTCCCATATATGTAGCCCACTAAGCTATCTGAGCCCGCGACCCCGTTGTCTCAAGTGTAAGTCATCTCCCAATGATCGGGACTCCCAAGATGTGGTAGACATCCTCCAGGGTGATAGTCCACTCACCCCTGACTCCTGGAAATCGGAAAGTGTTCCGATCAGCATCCCAATATGAAAACAGGTCACACAGTATGTGACTAGAAGGTGCGACATGAGGAACCCATGATATACGTAATATGCCGGCCCTCTGAAGAGTATCTTGCTCGGCCTGAGAAAGTGCATCCAACACTACTTTGGAAGCCAATCACACTCTCTCTCATGGCTCCATCTGATGTACTCTTCCTTCTTCTGCAAAACACACAAAAACACAAAAAAAAAGAGTAAGTTAGTACCAAAATCACATTGGGAAAAATCATTAAAACATATGAGAATACTAAAAATGCAAAAATGGGTTCAAAACAATGTTATTTTAGCGTTTTATAAAGGACCGCCACCTAGCGGTTCCATAACCGCCACTTTGAAGGGCGGTGGCGGTCTATGTAACCCACCACCTGCTCAGGGTGGCGGTCGTGTCCCACATTTTCAAACGGGTCACGTGCCCTAAAAAATGCTCAAAAACACAAAAAATGACCATTTTGACTAAAATGAGAGCCTACCCATTAGGCGTCCCCCTAAGGACACATTTAAAACTAAAAATTTCAAAAATTACCCCCCCATGGTGAAGATTTCATCATTTTACATTTTAGGTATAAAAATGGTAAATCGAGAAGAACTAACCTGAGATCTCGCGGGTCGATGTTCCGCTCATGGAGGCATGATCACTATCTCGTCATGAACGTTTCGACTATACTCTCATCAAAACCATCACCGTGGGTCCCAGAGCTCAAAATCAATCAAATCAACACGCGCAAATGAATAGGAAAATGGGCCCATTTTTATATATATAGCATTTTGACTCATTTTGGATGCCCCTTTTCACAGGTTTGGAGCGCCGACGGAGGTAAGTTCTTATCCCCACACAAATGGTAAGTCCTCACTTCATATTATTTTAGTATTTATTTTTTGACTTATTTTATCTATCTGCACTTGAGTCTTCTTTTCATTTTGCAGGTAGCGAGAATTTTGGATGGCATCATTTCGACACACGGACGTGTCAGGTATAATTTCTAATTTCCCATTTCGGGACCACCATACTCGGACCCACCATTTTACCTCTTCATGGCTAAAACACTTCTCTCGAGGGGGCATATGTACGTACCCAAAATTGTAAGGGTATTGCATGCTGCCAGAATGATGTTACACATGCCCCAATGATGATACAGGTCTCCTCAAGGTGTTCGGGATCCAAAAAATCTCTCCAAGTGTACATTAACATCCCGCATGCCCCACTTAGCCTCCGCATGCTTTGTTTTTACTCTTTTCCCCTCTTTTCCTTTGCATTTTGTCTTCGATGATGAAAACCGCCACCTGCTGGGCGGCGGTCTCATGACCCCGCCAGCGGGGCGGTGGTCCTGTAACCGCCTTGCTCAGGGTGGCGGTCCTTCACGCATTTTCCAGCATGCTTCTTTTAACGTGACTCACGTAAATTTTCAACTTTTACTAGCTTTCTCATCCGTTTTTGCTTGTATTTATGATTTTGGTTCCCTGGAATAGTGTTTCTTCATTGTTTATAGTAAAAGAGTCCTAGTTGGAGTTACCTTTGGGTGAATGGGAATTCTATAAATAGCTGGTTTGATTACAAGAAAATGGCCCCTCAAAACTACCTCTCATCCTCTCATTTCAATAGTTTAGTCTTTCAGTTCTTGTTTAGGAATTCAATAGTTTTCATTTGTTGCATGCATAGTTAGTCTTATTTTGTTGTTTAGAAGCCACATGATCTTCTTGTTCTAGTGTTATTATTGTTTCATACAATCAATTGAGGTAGGATAGTTTCATTTTCAGTCTGAAGCCATTAGAGTTGCAGGTTTTGTTCATCAAGAAGGATAGTTTCAGGTTCTAGATGTTTTGTGTTGTATGACTCATAATAAATCCCGCTAGGAATTGCATAAGCCAAGCTCTATTCTCTTGCGCTATCCCTCTCCTACTCGCATTGTATTCAGTCTACATCCAAAGCTGCCATTGTTCCAATACCTACTTCTGTTGATGCTAGCATTACACGCTTTTCTGGATTCACGTGAGCACGAAGGAATGAGGAGACCACACTGAGGGGACAAAGCCACACACAATCGGATTCACCACTGTTCTACAAAATCCAGGTTCAAGCTATCAAAGTTCTAGTTAAAACATATCAAATAGAGTAGTGAATCATTTCATTTCAGTTAATCTCACTTTTGATATTGCGGGAAGCTGTGGGGATTGATAGTTTCTGAGAAACTATGATTCATTCCTCACTTCTGAGGTAAGATCGGGGTCTTTCAAATAGATTAGATCAGTTATTTGGTTATTCAGAATAGATTCACAACTACACAGGTAGGTAGCTATACTCGGCTACTTTGTTTGTTTTAAATTCTGTTATTAGCTTAGTTGTCATTTTCTAGATATTAAATAATTTCTCTTTCAATTCTATTAAATAGTTGTTATCTTAATTCTATTAAATACTCTATCAAAAATACAAAAATAGAGAATTTATATATGTTGTGGATATACTTTACATAATTAGTTTACTTTGCTTTAGTTAGATTTATATTGTTTCTTTTGTATGACAATCACGGGACCTAGGGAGCCCAGAGAATACGTATTCGAGCCAATCGTGCCTCAACCCAATCTTGTTGCAGCAATAACTGACATAGACCAAAATCTCAAAATTCAGGTCTTCCGAACAACAACAGACCTACAAGAAATCAGCTCACAGTTAAGAGGATTAAACATAGAAGACAACAAAGCACATACATTTTGGTCAAACCAGCCAAACTACAGATTGCCTAAATAAATATCCACATGACTATAGAAGGGCTTGAAAGAGAAAAACGTTCGGTTGTGATCCTTTGGTCCCACAACCAGACACAGAGAGACATCCTCATTGACATAGACACTAGCTTAAGAATTCAAGTTGCCAGAATGCCTGTAAGGTACTCTGAGAAGATTGCACAACTTTTAGTTCTAAACATAGAGGCCGAAAAGGCATACGACTATTGGATATTAGGGATTAGGGATTGATTCTGCACATGACCATAGGAGGCCCGCAACGACCACGAACCTACGGTTGTGATCCATAGGTCCCACAACCCAACGGGCCCATAGGTCAATCAGACATTGATGTTGGTTTACGCACATTAGTATTTAGATCCTCTCCACTTCCACCAATCATTATCACACAACTATCCTCACTAGACGTAGCAGCTAATCAAGCTAAGGATTTTTGGACTAGACCAGAGAATCACCCATAGAATCCACCATACATCCATCATCCATTTTCATGACCAGTCGGGGATATCTATGAATGTACCCACCTATATTATCTTCCACGTATCCCTGACCTATAGATCGGATCACGCCAGAGCTCGATATTGATTGGAGCCTTCGAGCAGTCATCCTCCCCACCATCTATCATGCCAGATTCGAGGTTAGGAGGGCCTTCTTTCCCATGCCTTAGATTCACCGTACAGATTCCATTAGTGCGCATACGAAGACATAAGATTTTCCTAACTAGTTTAGCCTTTCTGCCCCACGTATATTCCATCCTACTTATAGATTCTTATACAAAATTGGTGAACTCGACGTGAAATTCCTAGATTCTTCCAATTGGTACTTTTCATCTTTTCGCCTCATTAGCCTTTCACATCAGCTTTACCAACAAAATTGGTGAACTTGACGTGAAAGGAACAGTTGCTTCATTTTCACCTTTCCCCTTTTAGTGTTTCATTTTCATCCATCTTCACTTCTTCCCATTATTTTGCGTATATACCTCCCGAATATGTCGATTCGATGCATATGATGACTTCCCTAGGTCTTGAAACATACTATGATCAATCAATAGACGGCCATCACCCTCGCTCTCAACATGGGGTGACAACTATTTAATCAACCAGCTTTTCAACACAAACTCGCCTCAAAGGACTAGATATATTTCTTCTTTCCAAATAGAGGAGTTGGATCAGCTCACTCAAATGCAACAACCAGAGCCTTCAGGCTCGAATAACATGATGCTCACTGGAGAATCTGGTTCATCTCCTCAAGTGTTGCTTAGACCACAAATCAGTAGACAATCAGATCCATATCTATTTTTAGATGATGAACATTTAGCGTGTTATGCTAGGAGTGAACAATGCTCTCAAAGCATGTACCCACCAATAGGAGGTTTGCAAACACAACCCGAGGTCTCTTTTCAAGAAAACACCTCCATTCCTCCACCTATAGGAAATGCCCTCGGTGAAACTTGGCAGGGCACCGATCAATTTATAGTTGGGTACCATATGCCTATACAACCTCAACAAACACCACTAAGGAAAAATACCGTATCTTCACCAAACGAGGTCATCTTAGCCTTAGTTGAGAAAGTTAGAGGGTTGGAACTTGCTCAAGCAAGTAAAAATTTGTAATTCATGCAGGCAGGAAATTTCAATCCTCCACATCATTATCGATCCTGAGACATGTTTGTAATCATCGAGGCATGCAAACACCTCTTACTCATCATTTTCACCTTTTTACCCTTTTAAACTACCTCTGCAACTTTTGATTTTGTCATTTCACGTGCTTTCTCAGGCTGGGGAAAAATCTACTTCAAAAACATCACAAGTCAAAGAATTAAGCCATGAAAGTGATGCCAATGATCCTGGAAGGCCAAGAGGACACAAAATCACTATAAATTTGATGAAATTTGATGCAAAAATGTGATTTCCAAACTTCTTGGAGCTCCCATGGCGGCCAAAACAAATGGATGCACAGTAACCATTGATCTTACATCAACCTTTAATATCAACCCTCCATGTGGAAGATGCAATCCAAAAATACGCTCAATATTACCTTTTTAAACTTTGGATAAGGCGGGACACGTGTCAAAAAATGATTGGATCGGGCCCATGCCTTTAAAAAATGCATTTGTGACCTTTTGAAAATTTGGAAAATTTTGCCACCTTTCCCGCCTCTTGGGCCCGCCACGTGTCCAAAAACAATTGGGACCGAAATTGGGATCATTTTTTACTTTTCCACATTTTTTGGAAAAATGGAAAATTTTGACTTTTTCTTCACCCTCCGCCTTTGAAATTTGGAGCTGACACGTGGCATATGGTGGGCCCCATCGGGATCGTGCTTCAATTTTGCGCATTTTGACCTTTTTTGGAAATTGGGAAAATTTTCACTTTTTGCCCCACGGGCCCGCACCTCCGATTTTTCCCTTGCCACGTGTCTCCTTGTGATTCGCTAGTGGGCTAGTGCTTCAAATTTTGATTTTGAACATTTTTGGCAAAAGGGAAAATTTCCTTCCGCCTCCCTGTCGGCCTATCGACCCGCCTTTCCTCTCGCCACGCATTCATCTCTCATTTGTTGAGGACCCGTGGGCTTAATCTTCATTTTACTCCCTTTAAGCCAAGGGAAAATTTTCCACTTTGTCTCCACGGGCCCACGCCTCCATTTTTTCCCCGACACATGTCCTCTCCTGATTTGTTGCAGAGTTTCGGCCAAAAATTTACTTTAACCCTTTTTTGAAAAAGGAAAAATCCCTTTTTCCCTCTCGCCACCCCACCGAACCACTCTGCGCCACCATGCTGCCACGTGTCCTCCTCTGATTGGAGTGGGGCAAAACAAATTTTGAAACCTTATAAAATTAGAGCCAAAAAACTCTAAGTCCCCCACGGCCCGCACTTCCATTTTGAAACTTCTAGGACACGTGTCCTCTTGCGATTGGTTGTGGGGCATCGGACCAAATTTTGACTTTAAAACCTTTGCAAGACTAAGGTCGAAAAACCTTAAGTGAATCTCGACCATCCGCCATCCCGCCTGCCAATCAGAACATGCCACGTAGGAAAATTTGTAAAAAACGGGTGCCCGAGCCTAAATGCCCCATTTGCTTGAAAAGGTGAAAAATGAAAATTTAGAGCACCTCCCCACCTTTCTCAACCAATGCAAACCCGTCACGTTTCCAATATCTTCGAGGATGAATTCGACGGGAAAATGTCACCCGTAAAAATGTAAAAATTCCAGGGATGCCCTAAAATTCAATTTTTTCACCAAGGATGGCAGAATTTTTGATTTTGAATCAACTGAAGCATGATTTTACAACATTTTTGACCTTGGGATGGGATTTTCAATTACAAACAAGTATGAATTGATCAAATTTGATTTTTTCATGATCTGGCAAAGGGAAAAATGACATAGCCCGTGGAATTGGAAAAACAAGGGCACAAAAGGGGCAAACTTGGAATATTCCTTTCAAATTAGGGCAAAACAACAAGTTTGTGAGCATTTTTGAAGCATTTCAACAAGGGGGAGAAATTGTAGGTCACCAATTCAAAGGGTAAAATGTTTTTGAGCAAAAATGGACATGAAAAATTAGGGCACACTATGCCAGCTTAGAAATGGCACCAACACATGGTGTTTGGTTTGTCCTATGGTATTTCATGTCCTTCTAGTATGCAACATATCCATATCGCTTCACAGACCTTCTCCCGTAGAACAATACTCAAACTTCTATGGAAGAGTGAGAAACGAAGTGTTGTTTCTTGCTTCCCCATGATATTGGTCCGTATGCCATAAAAATACAAATTCTAAAGTGGATTTTCTATCATCAATATTTCCTGCATGATCTGAATCAATATCCAATCAAGAAGAAGTTTTTGTTCTTCTTGTATTCTAGACCAAGATCCACTGATCCTTTGAGATATCTTAAGATGTGCCTTGCTACTTTCCAATGAAAAACTTTGGGTTCCTACATGAACCTGGATAAATAGCTCACTGCAAAGCTGATATCTGGTCTAGTGTAGGTCAAGTAAATGAGACTCCCAATCAACTGGCTGAAAGAGAGTGGCACTTACCTCGGAAATGGATCTAAATGAGATAACCGTAATCTATTCTCCATAGGTGTAGCAATTGGTGTGCAATCCACAATCCTCGAATTTCTTGAGCGTTGTCTTGGTATATTTCATCTGAGAAACAACGATGTGATTCTCTTTCTGCCATACTTCTAGCCCAAGACAATAATGCATCAGCCCGAGATCGGTCATGTCAAACGATCAATTAAGATCTTTCTTCATTGCATTGATCATCCTCACTGAATCAGTGATGACTAGATCATCGACATAGAAAACAACAATCACAATCTCCCCTCCTTGCTTTTTGAGGTAAAGATTAGGATCGTATGGATTTCTAACAAATCCATGTTGTACGAGATGCTCATAAATCTTGATTTACCATGCCTGTGGTGCTGTTTAAGGAAAAACAAAGGTTTCCTGAGTCTGCATACCTTTGCTTCTTGACAAGCTATAACATATCCCTCAGGTTGAGTCATATAGACTGTTGGTGCCCATTTTAATCCTCTGTTATATTGCCATTTTTCCCCTTTGGTTTGCATGCTCTAAAACATTTTTCTTCAAATTTGGTGGTCTGTAAGTTTCCACATCCAGATTGAATGCTTTGAAATGCTCACAAACTTATTATTTTTCCCCAACTTGAAGGAAATATACATGTATGCCCTGTTTTGTGCCCTAGTTTTCCAAATCTACGGGCATTGCTGCTCGTTTTTCCACTTTTCCCAAATTTTGGAGCTCAAAGTTGTTCGTTTCATGCATATTTTCCCTAAAAAATCTATCCCCATGGTTGAAAATTGCCTAAAATTACTTTCCATTTGTTTTTAACCAAAAATCCTTTACCCACGAAGAAAAAATCAAATTCGGGCATCTCTGGAAAATTCTATGTTTTTTACTACGTGCATGTGTCATCTACCTGTCAAAATTAATCCCAAACATCCCCTCATACGTGGTCATTTTTCGTTGGATGAGATTCGCTACTTTCTTTGAAAACTTAACATTTTTTGGTTTTGGGAAAAATTGTTAGGATAAATTTTATTATCCTATTATTAATTATGCATAGTAGGATTATTTAATTAATTTTATTAATTAAATAATAAATGGTTATACTTGTTGTATGGTTAATCAACCATATTTGTCAGTATGCACATTGTTATATTGTTATAAACAATATATTTGTTTTTATGTAATTTTGCTTCCCGGATGTTATTGGAAGCTTGTTTATTCTGGTTTGTGGTTGCACCTGTGCAACTCATTCTTCTGGATGTATATGGCTGTGCAATATCTATAAATATTGCAGCCTATTCAATGTACTGTTTACTGATTGAGATCAATAAAATCTACACAGGCTTCCGTCCCTGTTTCTCAATCAACATTTGGTACCAGAGTGAAATTCTGGCCCTGTGAAGGTGTGGAAGAGAGAGCAGCAGAGAGAGAGGAGATTGGAGACGTGTTTGCAGCATTTGAGAGCCTGTGCAGCCTCGTGCAAACTCCCAGCCCCATCCCTGCCTCCCCCACATCAGCCTGTTCCTTCCAGGTACTTGGAAGGCAAATTTTTTTTGCACTAGTGCACTCAGCACCAGGCAAAAATTGCTACAGGTATTGAATTTTTAAAAAAAAAAAAAAATTTCCCAATCAGGGTTTTGTTTTTACTGCATTTAGAGGTATATCTTGTTTTGGAGGTTTGCTTTGCTGTGTATATGCCCCTGCAGTGAATACACAGAGCAAAGAAAAAAAAAAAAAGAGAAGAGGCGTTTTTCTTGATCTAGCGCCTGTACGAGGAAAAAAAAAAAAAAGGTGTTTTTTAGAGCATACGTGCCCTTGGCTGTCCCCCACGGCCTGTGAATGCAAACAACAAGCAAATGAAGGCTTAGACTGTGAAAGACACGGCCAGAGGTGAAAGAAAAGGCATTTTTTTGAGCTTGCCCGCGCCATTTGCTGCCCCCAGCGCCTGCACAAAGAAAACAAACGTTTTTGTGAGCAAATACAATAAAAAACAGCGCCCCAAGTCAAAAAATGCGGCCCAGCAATTAAAAACGCAGCCATAAGCTCAAATCCGCACCATTTTTGTCTCCCACGGCCTGTCCAAAGGCAGACATCAGCAAAAACGCCCCCAGCAATAAAAAAACGCGCCCAAGCAAGCAAACAGCGAGAAAATACAGTCAAACACGCGGCCTGTACAGTGAAAAAACGTGGCCAAAGGAAGAAAAACGTGGCCTGGCATTCAAACACGCGCCCAAGAAGAAAATACAACAAAAAATACGGCCTGATCAGTGCGTGGGAAGGAGAAAATGAGGCCTGAGCAAGTAAATGCGGCCTGAGCAAAGAAATAAAGCCTCAGATCCGTTTTTTGGGCAAATACAACCCTAAAACGCCCCTTCACCAGCATGCGCCACGTGGCATTCATTTTTCAAGAGGTAAGTCAATTTATTTGACAATAAATACAAATTTCTTCCTTTCATAGTCCAAGCGCCCCAAGTGGCCAAGTTGGTTAGTGCATGTGCCTTAGGAGTGAGAGGTTTGAGGATCAAATCCCACAAAAACACTCAAAAACTCTCCTTTTGCATCTGGCGGAAATTTTGGCGGAACTGCTAAATTTAGCAGGCTTTTTTGAATTTAGTTACGACTAACTAAATTTAGCGGAGAATCCCTAATTTAGGGTAAAAAAAAAAAAATTCTCCCATCTGGTCTGTTTTCTCATTCCAGACATTTTTTGCAAAAGGAGACCCACCTAAAAATTGCATTTTCAGCTATTTTTTTGCAATTTTTAGCATTTAGGGTTCAGGAGGTCACCAGGACCCCGAAACTAAATTTTTTTTTGCCTATCATTCAAATTGTATTATATATTGTACTAATTTGCAGGTTGCCATAGTCAATTGCAAAACTTTGTAACTGCTCAGAAACTGGCAGAATTGTAATAAAAAAGTAAAATTGGTTCTGTAAAACTCACGAGATCCTAGATCTCATTCGCAGCTGCGTTCGGTATATACAAAGGTGCCTGCAGGAAGCGCTTACGGGTAAAGCCGTCGCGACTACTACTGCACTTAACGCCTAATATAGCTGCAACAACGTCGTCTGGGCATCATCCCTATAAACCGACGGGGAGTAATAAGGTCACAGTGCACACACTATGAGCCATCCCATCCGTCTGTGAACGATTGCAAGACATAAATCCAGACTGAGAAATTATCCGAGTATATAGCGAAGTTACGCGCGTATGAGGATATTTCTTTGAGCTGGTGTTAATAATCGCATAGACCCCATCAGTACTGTCTTGGTACCACGTATCGAATTCTTTCACATACGTTAATGCCTCTTTCACGTACCGCCGGGTATATAGAAAGGGCGAGCTTCTTCCACGTACTGACGGGTATATCGGAAGGGCGCGTATATAGAAAGGTTCGGTATATCGGACTGACGGTATATAGATTGGGAGACCTTATACCTGGAGTGATAAGAGCCAAACCCTGTCAGTGATCTCTGCAAAATGGGCACCAATGCCCCCAAATTTTTTCTTCCGGATTCACAATTGCTCAGAGGAAGCAACTATGCTGCTTGGAAGACAAAAATAAAAACACAACTTGAGTTTGAAGAAATCTGGCCTGTTGTGACTGGTACTCTAACTAGATCACCAACGGATGCAACACAACAATGACAATTTGATAGAGCAGATCAGAAAGCAAAGCTCATCATCTTGTTTGGAGTATCCGACGATGTGCAAGCCCACATTCGAGATGCTACATCAGCAAAAGAAGCTTGGGATAAGCTGAGCACAATATATGAGGCCAAGAACAAGAATGTCATACTCAATTTACAGAGTCAGTTACATACATTGAAATTCAAACAGAATGAGAAAATTGAAGCCTTCCTAAGAAGAGTTGCAGAGTTGAGGGCTTCACTTCTAGCCCTAGGAGAAGAGGTCAAAGATGAGTCTCTCGTTCCCATTATTCTGAGAGCTCTCCCTTCTTCTTACCGAATTTTTGTCACAACTCTAAACTTGTCAGATACGACAATTAGTTTTGACAAGTTAGTAAACCTACTGCAACAAGAGGAAGCAATGCACAACAAGGATGATGAAGAGGAGCAGGCACTGTCTTCACATCAAAAATGGAAAGGAAAAGGTAAAGGTAAACCTAAATCCTATCAGAAGTCCCCACATCAAAATCAGTATCATGGGGACAATCAACAGAAGAAGCGATGTCCCATTTGCAAAAGAGGACATGACTTGCAAGAATGTTGGTTTAACACATATAAGAAAGGTTCATCAAGCAATTCTGGACCACAACAACAACAAACTTACAAGGGACATTCAAACAATTATCACGGGCAGAAAAAGGGGAACTGGAAAAGAAGACCCCACCAAAGAAGGTAATATTCTTTGAGCAACAAGATCGATCGATAATGAAGACTTCTTGTTCACTGCTCGATCAAGTGAACCATCCACGTCATCTAGTGACGTCTGGTATGTTGATTCGGGAGCCACTCGACACATGACCAGCCACAGAGACTGGTTTATTTCAATGAGGGACACACCATCGAAAAATCATGTTTCGTTGGGAGATGATTCTTCATATACAGTTCAGGGGATTGGAAACATTTCTCTACCCCTTGGTTCACGCAAATGCAAACTATCAGATGTTCTATATGTCCCTGGGTTGACAAAGAATCTTCTTTCAGTCAGTCAACTCCTAGATCACAACCTGAAAATTGACTTTGATAGTCAATCCGGCAAGAAAATGTGTTTGATTCGAGATAAATCCAGAGGCTCGAAAATAATTGCAAAAGCCTCAAATGTGGGACGAATGTTTCAACTTGATTTCATTCACAAAAATGATCAAGCACTCGTGGCTAAAAACTCCACCTCAGCTCAGTTGTGGCATCGGAGATTTGGTCATGTAAGTTTCAAATATCTCGACACACTTCGCCGGTGTAATATGGTACATGGGCTACCATCTCTTCAGAAGGATACAGACAAGTGTCCTCACTGCTTAGCAGGAAAACAACACAGAGTTTCATTCCAAACAAGTACTTTTCGAGCTCATGGTAAACTTGACCTGGTTCATACCGATCTGTGCGGTCCAATGCAGCCAAGTCATTCAGGGTTCCAGTACTTCATGCTCTGTGTTGTGACTATTCACGCAAAATGTGGATTTTCTGTCTTCGCAAGAAAAGTGAAGCCTTTGAAACGTTCAAAAAGTTCAAAGTGGCAGTTGAGAAAGAAACTGGTCGTCACATCAGAACTCTCCGCTCAGATCGAGGGGGGGAATTCACCAGTGATGAGTTCAGAGACTATCTACAAACTCACGGGATTCGTCGACAAATGCCTCCTCCACACACACCGCAGCAAAATGGTGTTGTCGAGAGAAGAAATCGTACTATCATGGAAATGGTGCGATGCATGATCGATGATTCTGAACTTGCAAAGACATTTTGGGCAGAAGCAGCAAAAACAGCAGTGTATTTGTTAAACAGAGCGCCCACAACTACTCTTGATGGAATTACACCACAAGAAGCATGGTCAAAGAGGAAACCATCCATTGCACACCTCAAAGTATTCGGGTGCAAAGCCAGCATGCACATACCCAAACAGAACAGAAAGAAATTGGACATGAAGTCACAAAATCTCATCTTCATTGGATACAGTGAAGAGACTCTTGGGTACAGACTGATGGATCCTAAGACCAGAAAAGTCTACACAAGCAGAGATGTTGAGTTTTTCGAGAAGAAGGAAGCAGAGACTCCTCCTCCGGACTCGCAAGATGTAGATTTTTCACCAGTTATAAAAACTGAAGCAAATGTTCCCTCAGAAGATGAAAGTGATGATGGGGATGATGGTGTTGATCAGATAGAACCACAACCCATGGGAACAACTCAACGTATGCCTAAATGGTGTACAAGTACATTACGAGATGCAAGATTGGATGCTCCACCGATACATCCACCCCTGGACCACGGACTCGCAGTAAAGTAAGAGAAGAAGTTAACTTTGCTTTGATGAGTAGAGTCATTGAATCAGACGAGCCCTCTACAGTCCAGGAAGCCCTACAGTCAAAAGCTTGGAAAGATGCCATGGATTCTGAATATCAATCAGTGATGAAGAATAACACTTGGCAGCTTGTCGATCTTCCACCAGGGAAGAAACCCATTGGTTGCAGATGGATATTCAAAACTAAGTACAAAGTAGATGGGACAGTGGACAAGTGTAAAGCAAGACTTGTAGCAAAGGGGTACGCACAAAAAGAAGGCATTGACTATGAGGAGACATTTTCTCCCACAGCTAAGATCAAAACGATCAGGATGATCTTTGCTCTAGCTACTCAGTTTGGATGGAAAGTTCACCAAATGGATGTAAAAAGTGCCTTCCTGAATGGAGATTTGCAAGAAGAAGTCTACATGACTCAACCTGAGGGATATGTTGTACCTGGTCAAGAAGAAAAGGTATGCAGACTTAGGAAATCTCTGTATGGCCTCAAACAAGCACCCCGGGCATGGTACATCAAGATTGATGAGCATCTCGTACAACATGGATTCGTCAGAAATCCATATGATCCCAATCTCTACCTCAAAAAGCAAGGGGGGGAGATGGTGATTGTTGTAGTTTATGTCGATGATCTAGTCATCACTGGCAGTTCAGTGAAGATGATTGATGAAACAAAGAAAGATCTTAAGTGATCATTCGACATGACAGATCTCGGGCTTATGCACTACTGTCTTGGACTGGAAGTATGGCAGAAAGAGAATCACATCTTTGTTTCTCAGATGAAATATACCAAGACAACGCTCGAGAAGTTTAGGATGATGGATTGCACACCAATTGCTACACCTATGGAGAACAGATTACAGTTATCTCGTTCAGATCCATCTCCTGAGGTAAGTGCCACTCTCTATCGGCAGCTGATTGGGAGTCTCATTTACCTAACCTACACTAGACCAGATATCAGCTTTGCAGTGAGCTATCTATCCAGGTTCATGCAAGAACCCAAAATTTGTCATTGGAAAGCAGCAAAGCGCATTTTGAGATATCTCAAAGGATCAGTGGATCTTGGTCTAGAATACAAGAAGAATGAAAACTTCTTCTTGACTGGATATTCGGATTCAGATCATGCAGGTAACATTGATGATAGAAAATCCACTTCTGGATTTGTATTCTTTATGGGATCTGGACCAATATCATGGGGAAGTAAGAAACAACACTTTGTTTCTCGCTCTTCCACAGAAGCCGAGTATCGTTCTGCAGGAGAAGCTGTCTGTGAAGCGATTTGGCTACGTCGCATACTGGAAGGACTTGGAATACCACAGGACAAACCGACTACCATGTATGTTGACAACGAAGGTGTTCTCAAACTTGTTCGCAATCCAGTTTTTCACGAGAGAACAAAGCACATTGAAGTTCAGGTTCATTTCATACGTGAACATGTATTGAAGCACAACATCCAGCTTCAATTTTGTCCAACAGCTGAACAACGAGCAGATATTTTCACAAAGTCACTTGCACGTGACAAGTTCGAGTTGTTCAGAGCATTTCTCTCCTCATCTCTTCAGACAATGCACAATTAAGGGGGGGAATGTTAGGATAAATTTTATTATCCTATTATTAATTATGCATAGTAGGATTATTTAATTAATTTTATTAATTAAATAATAAATGGTTATACTGTTGTATGGTTAATCAACCATATTTGTCTGTATGCACATTGTTATATTGTTATAAACAATATATTTGTTTTTATGTAATTTTGCTTCCCGGATGTTATTGGAAGCTTGTTTATTCTGGTTTGTGGTTGCACCTGTGCAACTCATTTTCTGGATGTATATGGCTGTGCAATATCTATAAATATTGCAGCCTATTCAATGTACTGTTTACTGATTGAGATCAATAAAATCTACACAGGCTTCCGTCCCTATTTCTCAATCAACAAAATTTCAATATTTCCCCTGCAACTCCACAGTCCCAGGAGGAGGGACACGTGTCACATGTAGAATGAAGGTAGATGGGCGGGGGACTTAGAAGTTTTTTCCTTTTTGGAAAATGGAAAAAGGGTGAGGAAAATGCCGTGGTCCGTAGTGGAGTGAAGGGAGACACGTGGTGGGTTCAGAGCATAGAGCGGGTCGGCGGGCCATCAGAGGAAAAAGGGAAGTTTTTCCCTTTTAGCAAAAATGAGTTAGAGCAAAAAAATTAAGCCGTGGGTCCAAAATGAATCATGGGAGACACGTGGCACATGTAGAAGGAAGTGCGGGCCGCCGGAGGAAAAGGGAAATTTTTCCCTTTTGGTAAAAAAGACTTAGTGCGAGAATTTGAGCCGTGGCTCCATGACGAAGCAGAGGAAGACACGTGGTAGGAAGAAATCGGAGGCGCAGGCCCACGGAGGCAAAGTGAGAAATTTTCCCTTGGTAAAAAGGGTGTTAAAATGTGATTTGAGCCCGTAGATCCTCAATGATAGAGAAGGTGACACATGTCAAGGACAGAGGTGGAGGTGTGGGCCCGCGGGAAAAAGTGAAAAATTTAAAAATTCCAAAAAGGGTGGAAATGTGCAGAATTGAACCGCGACTTCAATGGGACCCACCATATGCCACATGTCAAGACACCAAATTTCAAGGCGGAGGGATGGAGAAAAATTCAAAATTTTATATTTTTTCAAAGATGTTAAAAAGTCAAAAATGATCCCAAATGCATTCTCAATCGTATTTTTACACGTCAAGGGCTCAAATTGAAGGAAAAAGGGCAAATGAACGATGAATCGTGGATTTTTCATTTTGGCTGCCATTTTTGCTCCGAGAAGTGTGAAAATTTGAATTTTGCATCATTTTTCATCAATTTTTGGCAAATTCATGTCATTTGTGCTGTAAGGACCAATGCAAGTGGTTTTAGGGATCAATTTGTAGATTTGAGGTGTTTCTGAAATAATTTTTGCCTAGCTACCAGTCAAAATGTGAAATATCAAATCAAGATGTTGCATAATCAAATTTGGAGGGATAAGGATGAAATAATGAATTGAAAGGGGTCTGCATACTTGGAGAATGAAAAATGTGCCTCCACAATGGATAATGATGAAGGATGTGTAATGATTCATCTTTTTGAAACACCTAGCAAATTTTATTGCAAATTTGTTAAATGTCCCTATCTGCAAATCATGTTGGAATTTTGTAACAATCTTGATGTTGGGCATATTCTTTTCTTGGGAAAGAAGGATCAAATTTAATTGAAAAGTTATATAATGCATGTTATTTGACATGCAAAAGGTTGGAAACTTATAATTTCACGGGAAAATGCGGGAAGAAGCCCATTCTCGAGAAACCACCCGAGATCCATTTCTAATTCCTTTTTGCATCGATTTGTATCATGTTGAGTTGGTTTCAGTCATAAAGCCATCAACAAGCTCTAAAATTGTTCTTATAACATTCCCCTGCTAATAAATTTGGTTATTCTGGATTATTTTGTGTTGTCTCTTGGAAAAATTTTCATGCACTTATGTTTCAGAATGTTTTCAATTTGTGTTTCTTGCTCCTGTTGCAATCTTGTGTCTAAAATCTCTCTTGATCATACATGGTCTCATTTCTTGTTGATAGTTTAGTGGAATTTTCAATCTCACATTCAGAGATCTTTCATCGATAAAGAGATAAATAGATTAAAAATCACTTTACCTTCCTTGAATTTAGAGATTGTTTGTAAACCTTTGGGTGCACCTTAGGTTATGATGAAATAGAGATTTCTGGATGCTTTCTTGGTTCATCTACTTCAAGACTTTATGGCAGGTTGTCAAATATTGTGTGGAAGAGTTCAGATCTAGGCCTCTATTTAGTGCACATATCCCGGTTGAAGGAATACCTTAACCATTTTGAAGCATTCTGTTGTTTAGGTCTTACAAATTTCTTGCAAATGTCCTCAAAGAATTTGGCAAATTCTGGTTAGTCTTGTCTAATATCTCCCACCAAAGTTCATTTAGAATAACTAATCTTACCACATACTATCCCTACATTGCATTTTGTGTCAACAAAAGAATTAAATCCATCTACAAAAATGCACAAAGCAAATTAGGATCATACAATGTCTTGATAACCCTTGCCTTGCATTGAAAATATCTCCATATCTAGGAGTGACAACTTGTGAAAGTCGATTTGGAGTGTTGATCATATTTTCCCAAGGCCCTTTCCATACTATTTGCACAAATTGAGGGATATCTTCATCTCCTTCACCATTTGAGGGTTAAAAAATAGGTCCTCTTACCTTGGTTGAAAGGCACAACCTAAAATAGTTAGGACAATATCAAGTCCTATTTGAGTGTTATCCATCTCTCCACAAATCTGAGTGTCAGTTAGATCACATCCCCGGCTAAAAATGACACACATCATGATCTACCTAACTTAAAGCTTCATGCCATATCTCTGATGTTGCTTAGACTGAAAAGGAGAAAAAAATTGGGTACCAACACAAGTGGCATAGTTGTCGGGAATGAAGAATGCAAGATCTCTGACAAATTTTTTAATCTAGAGTTTCATTGAGAGATTGATTTATTGATTCACTGCCATTCCATATCTATTTAGCCCATCAACAACACAAGTGGCACCATTTCCAGGGACATTATTCAGTATTTCAGTATTTCAGATCCCTGGTAATACTTCTTATGTGATTTATGTGCAATTACAAATCTGAGTATCATCTTCTGATCAGATTTATAAGGTTGGAATGAAGGGTAGAGTTCTGAGTTTGATATTTTCTTAGTTCAATCTGATCCATGTGCATACATATTTGAGATATTTGAATGCATGTCAAACCCTGGTAATGTCCCTTGCAAATTTTGCATGCACATACATTGTTGAAGCATCATTTTATAATCAGATTTGTAAGGATTAAGTGAAGATATAAGTTCTACCTATAATTTTATCAGTTTCCAGTAGTTGTTGTACTTCATTTGCATTTGTGATTGATAAATTCAAAGAAAGGAAGGTCTGATCTATAAAGTTTGACAAGATTTTCGAGTCTTGATAGGTATTTGACAGAGTATTTTAGTGCATTTGCACAACTATGGTTAAAATCCTTAATGGCGACTCCATGTTATTCGATCTTGATAAATACCAATGTCTTAAGCTTCTTTGTCATTTATTTTTGTGTTGTTAATCTCTACAAAATTAGAAGGAAGATGATATCTCTTCATTAGAGTCTTTGCTAAGAAGTTGTTTTTAGATTCAAGGAACTTGGAGTTAGAAGGGAGAAGAGTTTTGAAGGTTGTTAAAAGTTAGTAATCACGCAAAGGTATATCCATTGGTGAGAGAGATCAACCTTTGGTAGAGGATTATCACTCTTCTTCCAAAGTGATTCCGATTCAAGCAATCCTCTCATAAACTTGTTTACTTAAACTAGTGAAAGTCCTTCTACTGTACACAGTGAGTTCCTTATGTAATTTGCACCTCTGTGTTTTAATTCAAATAAAACTTTCCAAGAAAATCAGCACTTAGAGAATACTAGTCTTTTGAACAACATTCTTGAGCCCTAAAGACCTTGCACTCCTCATCGGCTTGTGTCACCCCCAAGATCACCTCCACCAAACAATATGGCTAAGCCTAGACCTCCATTTGTCGTTACACCTTTGGTCTCTTGAGACTTTAGAGGAATGGATGTTTACCCAAATTTTGTCCCACAAGATGTCAAAAATAGGTTGCCAAAATTCCAAGGTAATAAATGCTATAACGGTGATCAAAGATCTCAAACTTTTTGTTAACATGATGGAGGATTTTGAAATAGAGTTTGAACATGTGTATCTTGAATTTTCAGTCATACACTAGAAGAGAATGCCACGGATTGGTAAAAGGATTTGCCTAATAATTCAATTGATTCTTGGTGAGATGAAGAATGCATTTAGGTTGCAATATGGTGACAAGACTGATCCTAGATTTCTCTTGTCTGAATTTGAGAATATCAAGAAGAATCCCAATGAATTACTTCATGAATTCAACATAAGGTTTAACAAAAAATTTAGAAGGCTGCCACAATTTGAGGCCTTGTGATGAGTCTTGTTTAATCAAATATGCAAATGCATTTGATAAAAAGTTAGCCTACCACTTAAGAGATAAGAACCCTACCAATCTAAGGCAAGATTTCACCATGGAACTTCAAATTGAAAACAATATCAAAGCAATTGGGAAACCTCTCAAGAGAGATGGTGTAAATTTGATAAACCCAAAAAAACCTCAAGCTAGCAAGGGTGCTAATTTGGAGGATGTTGTGAAGACTTTGGCAAGGGTGTCAAATTGATTTCCTACAACTTGGTAAGAGTTGAGAAGGGAATTTGGCGAGAATTCACAAGGTCAGCAAAGAGTAAAAAACCATGATATATTTTCCAATCATCCTAGAGGTGATCAATGGGTAGATGATAGAGGGAAAAGACCCATGGGATCTGCAAATAGACAATCTCAGGGCAAGGAAAATAAGGTAGTGCTTGATCCACTAACTGCTAGGGTGGCTTCACACGTGATGATGTATATTAGATTGACTAGTGTGACAGATGTTTTTACCCCATCCTCCATGTGAAACAGATCAAAAAATTGAAGAGGAAGTTGATGATGAAATTGATGATGATTCCTGCATGATGGAGATCCCTATAAGTTCACCAAGGGGAGCAACTTAAACGGATGTCATAAGTGCTACGACTAGCTGCTATTTTTGGGATTGTATCCAACGAGTACATCTTCTTCCTAATTATCATATTTTATAAATGGATAATGTACAATCCTTTCAGCTACCCAATAATGATTTTGAATACTTGAGGGCATTGATGATCAAAAATTATGATGGAGGTATACCCTCGGAAGAGGATAGGCAGTTGCTTATGAATGTTGTAGTTGCCCAAGAGAAGGAGCACAATACCATAGGTAAGGTTGCCAAAGGGCAACAAGCCAAGTCAAAATTTCCATTGCTTACTAAAGAAACTCCAAAGAAAAATACATCTGGTGAAGGCCCTATTCCCCTAAGCAAAACTTGTGATCCTCCCCATGCCCGAACTAAAAAGACTTCCATACCATCTAATGAGTCTAGCTTGTCTCCATTCTAGTGCTACTTTACCCAAGAGTGCTCCATATGATATTGCCCAAGTCCCGAGTCGATCAAGATTTCTATCCCAATTGTTGAATTGCTTAGGACTCCTGAGACAAGAAGAGGGCTTTTGAATATTTAGGATTCAAAGAGGAAGAGAGTACCCGAAGAAGAGTTAGAAGTAAGGTTGAGATTCCTATTGCCATTACAGAATTGGAACAGCCACAAGTGTTGGAAGAGTTGGGGGAACCACCGAGGTTTACTTAGGAACTTCTTTGGTTAAATCTCAGCTGAACATGGATCCATTTTTCACTACCTTGGTTATCAAAGACAAGTTGTTACATAATTGTATGTTTGATTCAGGAGCCTCATGTAATGTCATGCCTCTTGAGGTCATGAATGAATTGGGAATCAAAGTGACAGGATCATATGGAAAGTGTACTACCATGGATTCCAGAGAAGTGTCAGTTGTTGGGTGTGTCAAAGATCTGGTGGTGCAAGTTGCATCTTATCCTAGGAGGAATTTAAAATAGGATGTTGTGATTGTTGATTGCCCTACTAAATGGGTTATGTTGTTGTCAAGAAAGTGGGCTACAACTATTGGTGGGAGTGTTGAAATGCACATGTCTTATGCCACTATCTCCATTGAAGGAAACTTAGTGAAATTATGTGGAGAGAAGAAGATGTTATACCTTATTGAACACCCAAACAATGCATCTTATGAAGTTTTGCTGGCATATGCTAATACTGATCACTTTGTGAGTTTTTTTGATTTTAGGGAGTATAAAGTTGTTGAAAACATATCTCCTAAGTATGTTATTTTTTTCTAGAAATTTGGTCCTTGGTTCAACCTTGAAAAATGTTAAAAGGTTTAGCCTCAACACAATGGAGGAGCTTCAAAGAAATTGGATGGTTTACAAATCAAACAAGGAAGAAAACGAGGTATATTTTTAGTTGCTAAAAACATATCGAACCTCTTGGCATGATCATATCCAAAGCATGGAGGACATTTGGGGTTTCCCCTTGATTTGCTTTCTTTGAATCAAGGTTTCCACCAGCTTGTACATGTGTATAATGTTTGGATTTTGATTTTTCTTGGTGTTTTGGTGGTTCTTGGTTTGCCTTGGTGTGTGGCAGCCATTTTTGTCGGCTTTCTCAACTGATTTTTAGTGGTTTTAGCTCATGACTCTATTTGCCCAATGGATTATTTTGGCACTTGGTCTACTTATTGTTCTTGTGGCACTCACTGAGAGTGCCCATCCTCGAGCAGAGCCAATGTTGGTGCCCATTTTAATCCTCTGTTATATTGTCATTTTTCCCCTTTGGTTTGCATGCTCTAAAATGTTTTTCTTTGAATTTGGTGGTCTACAAGTTTCCCCATCTAGATTGAATGCTTTGAAACACTCACAAACTTATTATTTTGCCCCAACTTGAACGAAATATAAATGTATGCCCTGTTTTGTGCCCTAGTTTTCCAAATCTACGGGCCTCTATCATTTTTTCCACTTTTCCAAGCCTTTGGAGCTTAAAGTTGTTATTTTCATGTATGCTTTCCCTAAAAATCTATCCCCATGGTCGAAAATTGCCTAAAATTACTTTCCATTTGTTTTTTGACCAAGAAATCCTTTACCCACGAATAAAAAATAAAATTCGGGCATCTCTGGAAAATTTAGTGTTTTTGATAATCGTTCGGTGTCATCTTCCGTCAAATATTAATCCCAAACATCCCCTCGTACATGGTCCTTTGTCATTGGACGATATTCGGTGAGTTTTTTTGAAAACTTAACATTTTTTTGGTTTTGTGAAAATTTTCAATATTTTGCCCGCACCTCCGTAGGTCCCAGAGGAGGGACACGTGTCACATGCAGAATGAAGGTGGACGGGTGGGGGACATAGAAGTTTTTACCTTTTTAGCGAAGGGAAAAAGGGTGAGGAAAAGGCTGCGGGTCCGCAGTGGAGTGAAGGGAGACACGTGGCGAGTTCAAAGCGTAGAGCGGGTCGATGGGCCATCGGATGAAAAAGGGAAGTTTTTTCATTTTAGTAAAAATGAGTTAGAGCAAAACATTAAGTCATGGGTCCGAAATGAATCACAGGGAGACACGTGGCGTGTGTAGAAAGAAGTGTGGGTTGTCGAAAGGGAAAAGGGAAATTATTTCCTTTTGGTAAAAAGATTTAATGCAATAATTTGAGGCGTGGCTATGCGACGAAGCAGAGGGAGACACATGGCAGGGAAGAAATCGGAGGCGGGCCTATGGAGGCAAAGTGAAAAATTTTCCCTTGGCAAAAAAGGGTGTTAAAATGTGATTTGAGCCCGCAGATGTTCAGTGATAGAGAAGGTGACACGTGTCAAGGATAGAGACGAAGGTGTGTGCCCACAGGGAAAAAGTGAAAATTTTCCAAAATTCCAAAAAGGGTGGAAATGTGCATAATTGAACCGCGACTTCAATGGGACCCACCATATGCCACGTGTCAGCACCAAATTTCAAGGGTGGAGGAGCAGAGAAAAAAGTCAAAATTTTACATTTTTTCAAAGGTGTTAAAAAGTCAAAAAAGGATCCCAAATCCATTCCTAATCGTATTTTGACATGCGGAGGGCTCAAATTGAAGGAAAAAGGGCAAATCAACGGTAACTGTGCATTTTCATTTTGGCCGCCATTTTTGCTCCAGGAAGTGTGGAAATGTGAATTTTGCATCAATTTTCATCAAATTTTTGGCAAATTCATGTCATTTGTGCTGGAAGGACCAATGCAAGTGGTTTTAGGGATAAATTTCTAGATTTGATGTGTTTTTGAAATAATTTTTGCCCTAGCCTGTCCAAAACGTGAAATATCAAATCAAGAGGTTGCATAATCAAATTTTGGAAGGATAAGGATGAAATAATGAAATGAAAGGGGTATGCATGCTTGGAGAATGAAAAACGTGCCTCCATAATGGATAATGATGAAGGATTTGTAATGATTCACCTTTTTAAAACACCTGACAACTTTTGTTGCAAATTTGTTAAATGTCCCTATCTGCGAATCATGTTGGAATTTTGTAACAAACTTGATGTTGGGCATATTCTTTTCTTGGGAAAGAAGGATCAAATGTAATTGAAAAGTTATATAATGCATGTTCTTTGACATGCAAAAGGTCGGAGAAACTTATAATTTCATGGGAAAATTTGGGAAGAAGCCCATTCTCTGAGAAACCGCTTGAGAACCATTTCTAATTCCTTTTTACATCAGATTTGTATCATGTTGAGTTGGTTTCAGTTGTAAAGCTATCAACAAACTCTGAGATTGTTCTTATAACATTCCCCTACTTGATAAATTTGGTCATTCTGGATTATTTTGTGTTGTCTCTTGGCAAAATTTGCATGCACTTATGTTTCAGAATGTTTTTAATTTGTGTTTCTTGCTCCTGTTGTAGTCTTGTGTCTAAAATCTCTCTTGATCATACATGGTCTCATTTCTTGGTTATAGTTTAGTGGCATTTGCAATCTCACATTGAGAAGAGCTTTCATACAATAAAGAGATAAACAGATTAAAAATCCATTTACCTTCCTTGAATTTAGAGATTGTTTGTAAACCTTTGGGTGCACCTTAGGTCATGATAAAATAGAGACTTTTGGATACTTTGTTGGTTCATCTACTTCAATCTTTTGTGGCGGAGTTGTCAAAGATTGTGTGGAAGAGTTTAGATATGGACCTCCATTTGGTGCACATATCATGGTTGAATGAGTACCTTAACCCTTTTGAAGCATTTTGATGTTTAGGTCTTACAAATTTCTTGAAAGGTCCTCAAATAATTTGGAAAATTCTGGTTAGTCTTGTCTAATAGCTCCCACCAAAAATTCATTCAGAATAACTAATCCTACCCCATACTACCCTTGCATTACATTGTGTGTCAACAAAAGAATTCAATCCATCTACAAAAATGCACAAATCAAATCAGGATCATAAAATGTCTTTAGTATCCCTTGCCTTGCATTGAAAATATCTCCATAATCTAGGAGTGACAACTTGTGAAAGTTAGATTTGGAGTGTTGATCATATTTTCCCAAGGCCTTTTCCATACTATTTGCACAAATTGAGGGATATCTTCATCTCCTTCACCATTTGAGGGTTAAAAATAAGTCCTCTTACCTTGGTTGAAAGGCACAACCTAAAACAATTAGGACAAGATCAAGTCCTATTTGAGTGCTATCCATCTCTCCACAAATCTGAGTGCTAGTTAGATCACATCCTTGGCTACAAAATGACACACATCATGATCTATCTGACTTCAAGCTTCATGCCATATCTCTAATGTTGCTCATACTGAAAAGGAGAACAAATTTGGGTACCAACATTGACTTCTTCTTGTAAACCTCCATTTAGGAAGGCACTTTTTACATCCATTTGATGGACTTTCCATCCAAACTATGCAACTAAAGAAAAGATCATCCTAATCGTTTTGATCTTAGCTATGGGATAAAATGTCTCCTCGTATTCAATGCCTTATTTTTTTGCATATCCCTTTGCTACTAGTCTTGCTTTATACTTATCCACTCTCCCATCTTCTTTATACTTCGTCTTGAATATCCATCTGCATCCAATGGGTTTCTTCCCTGGTGGAAGATCGACAATCTGCCAAGTGTTACTTTTCATCACTGATTGATATTCAGAATCCATGGCATCTTTCCAAGATTTTTACTATAGGGCTTCCTGGACTATAGAGGGCTCATCGGACTTCGATAACTCTACTCAACAAAGTAAAGGTAACTTCTCTTGGTTTGTTGTGAGTTCGTGGTCCAAGGGTGGATGTATCTTATGGAGAATCCATTCTTGCATCTCGTAATTTGCTAGTGCACCACTTGGGCATACTTTAAATTGTTCTCGTGGGTCATGGTTCTATCTGATCAACACCATCATCCCCATCCTCACTTTCATCATCTGAGGGAACATCAGCTTCAATTTTTACAACTGGTGAAAAATCTACATCTGGTGAGTCTAGAGGAGGAGACTCTACTTCCTTCTTTTCAAAAACTCAACATCTCTATTGGTGTAGAATTTTCTAGTCTTAGGATCCATCAATCTATACCCAATAGTCTCTTCATTGTACCCAATGAAGATGAGTTTATGTGACTTCATGTCTAATTTATTTCTATTCTTCTTGGGTATGTGCATGCTTTCTTTGCACCCAAATACTCAAAGGTGTGTAATAGATGGTTTCTGCTTTAACCATGCTACTTGTGGTGTTACTTATTCAAGAGAAAAATTGGGCATTCTGTTCATCAAATACACTGTTGCTTTTGTTGCTTCTACCTAGAATGTCTTTACAAGTCCAGAATCATCAATCATGCATCGCACCATTTCCATGATAGTATGATTTCTTCTCTCAACAACACCATTCTGTTGTAGTGTGTGTGGAGGAGGCATTTGTTGATGAATCCCATGAGTTTGTAGGTAGTATTTGAACTCATTATTGGTGAATTCCCCCTCAATCTAAGTGGAGAGTTCTAATGTGATGACCAATTTTGTTCTCAACTGCTACTTTGAACTTCTTGAAAGTTTCAAAAGCTTCACTTTTCTTGCGAAGACAAAAATACACATTTTCCTTAAATAGTCGTTAACACATAACATGAAGTACTGAAATCCAGAATGACTTGGTTACATTGGACCACAAAGATCGGTATGAACCAGATCAAGCTTACCATGAGCTCGATATGTACTCTTCTGGAATGACGCTCTGTGTTGTTTTCCTGCTAGGCAGTGAGGACACTTGCAGTATCTTTACGAAGATATGGTAGCCCATGTACCATACTACGCCGGTGAAGTGTCTTGAGATACTTGAAGCTTACATGACCAAGTCTTCGATGCCACAACTCTTCGAGGTGGATTTCTTAGCTACAAGTGTTTGATCATCTTTGTGAACAAAATAAAGTTGGAACATGCATCCCACATTGGAGGCTTTTGCAACTATTTTCAAGCCTCTTGATTTGTCTCGAATATTCTTTGTCAACCCAGGGGACATATAAGACATCGATATCCCGCATTTGCATGAACCAAGGGTAGAAAAATGTTCCCAATGCCCCTGAATTGTATATGAAGAATCATCTCCCAATAAAACATGATTTTTCGATGGCATGTCCCTCATTGAAGTAAACCAGTCTCTGTGGCTAGTTATGTGTCGAGTGGCCCCGAATCAACATACCAAACATCACTAGATGACATGGATGGTTCACTTGATTGAGCAGTGAACAAGTAGTCTTCATTTTCTACTTTTCTTATTTCTTAAGGAATATTTCCTTGTTGATGGGGTCTTCTTTTCCAGTTCCCCTTTTTTAGCCTTTGATTGTAGTTAGAATGTCCCTTGTGAGATTGTTGTGGAGGTCCAGAGTTTCTTGATGAACCTTTCTTGTAAGTATTGTACCAACAATATTTTAGGTCATGTCCTCTTTTACAGATTGGACATTGCTTCTTCTGTTGTCTGTCCCCATGATATTGATTCTGATGTTGGGAATTTTGATAGGAATTAGGTTTTCCTTTACCTTTTCCTTTCCATTTTTATGTGAAGAAAGTGCCCGATCTTCTTCATCATCATTATTTGCATTGCTTCCTCTTATTGCGTAGGTTTACCAATTTGTCAAAACTAATTGTCGTATCTGACAAGTTTAGTGTCGTTACAAAAATACGATATGAAGAAGGGAGTGCTCTTAGAACAATGGGAATAAGATCATCATCTTTGACCGCTTCTCCTAGGGCTAGAAGTGAAGCCCTCAATTATGTAACTCTTCTTAAGAAAGCTTCTATTTTCTCATTATTCTTGAACTTCAATGTGTGTAACTAACTCTACAAATTCAGTATAACATTCTTGTTTTTGGCCTCGTATACTATGGTCAACTTATCCCATGCTTCTTTGGCTATTGTGGCATCATGAATGTGGGGTTACACATCATCTTAGACGCTAAACAAGATGATGAGTTTGTCTTTCTGATCTACTCTATCAAACTACCATTGTTGTGTTGTATCAGTAGTTGATCTAGTCAGAGTACCATTCACAGAGACCGGATCTCTTCAAACTCAAGTTGTGTCTTGATTTTTGTTTTCCATGCAGCATAGTTGTTTCCTTTGAGTAGTTGTGAATCCAGAAGAAAAAATTTGGGGGCATTGGTGCCCATTTTACAGAAATCCCTGACAGGGTTTAGCTCTTATCACTCCGGTATAAGGTCTCCCAATCTATATACCGTCGATCGATATCTTGAACCTTTCTATATACGCACCCTTCCGATATACCCGTAGTACATGGAACAAGATTTCCCTTTCTAGATACCCAACCGTACGTGAAAGAGGTGTTAACGTACGTGAAAGAATTCAATACATGGTACCAAGATAGTACTGAGAGGGGTTTATGTGATTATTAACACTGGCTCAAAGAAATATCCCCATACATGCGTGTAACTTTGCTATATATTTGGATAATTTCTCAATCTAGATTTATGTCGTGTAATCGTTCACAAACGGATGGGATGGCTCATAGTGTGTGCATTTTGACCTTATTACTCCCCATCGATTTAAAGGTTCGATGCCTAGATGATGTTGTTGCAGCTATATTAGGCATTGAGTGTAGTAGTAGTCATGACGACTTTACCTGTAAGCGCGAGGCACTGTATATACCGAATGCTGCGAATGAGATCTAGGATCTCATGAGTGTTACAGAACCAATTTTAACTATTTTGTATTTCAATTCTCTACAAATTTCTGAGCATTTACAATATTTGCGGTTGACTATGGCAACCTGCAAATTAGTACAATATATTGCAACATGTAAATATATTCAAAAATTTATACAAATTTGAATGGCAGGAAAAAAGTTTTTTTGTTTTGCGGGCCCTGGTGGCCTCCAGAGCCCAATACAACCCAAAATGCCAGAAACCATTAAAAAGAGGCCCAAGATGAAGTTTTTGGATGGTCTTCCTTTGGAAAATGTTTCCCAAAATTAAAAAACAGGCTTAATGGAGAAAAAAATTACCCTAAATTTAGGGATTTTCTTACTAAAATTTTAGAGGTAGTTTTAGTTTGTAACTAGTTGTTTAACGGTGGTTTTTCCACCAAATCTACCTCCAACTATGGCAGTTTCTCCAAATTTTCTACCAAATTTCAAAATTCAAAATTTCGTGTGTTAGGGGTGGGGTTTGAACCCCAAACCTCCCGCTTCTAAAGCTTTCTCTCTAACCGCCTTGGCCGCTTGTGCACTTGTGATGTAAAATGAACAAAATGGTATTTAAATAAGGCCAAAGTTGACTCACCTTTGTAAAATGTGACCTGGAAGAGCGTCCACGTGGTTGTAAATGAGTAGAAGGTGATTTAGGGTTTCTCTTTGCGTAGAAAACGGATCTGAAGCTTCTTGTTGATCTTCTTTGCAAGGATTAAATGCACGCGTCGCCTTTGAGTTTTATTTACCTTAGTTTTGCTTGCTATTTTCCTTGATTTTCTATGTTTTTTCATGTAAAACCACCGTATGTAATGTATTTTGTTTGTGCATGTGCCGCTAATTCTTTGTGTGTGGTTACAAACCAACATGTTCAATAGAGGAGTGGATGCAAGGTCGTGGATCGGCCGGAGCGATTGCACAGAGACACCATTAGAGGTCGTTGTTTGTTTGCAGGGGTCACCTTTTTCCTTGCTACATGTTCATAGGGAAGGTGGAGGGAAGACTTGTACGGACGCTTGGCACATGACAAAAATTCAAGATTGCTTCACCACTCCAATGCAAAGTGGCCCGCTTCAAATGCAATGTGGGCTTATTTCAACAATGCAACAACCTTGGATTAAATCAACCCGACCCCATCAATGAAACAATTCGGTATGCGGTCAATAAAATGTAACTATGACTACGTTTAATAGCCACCAATGGTATACGAGTAGCTCGGTATGAGCTCTTCAACCGGCCTCAAAACCAAATTCACATGCAAATCTACAACGCAAGGGAGGATGACCAGTCCTCCAAATTGGGATTTTTTAAAAATAAAAATAAAAAAGCATCCATGGAGAAAAATTTTCCTAGTGCAAAAGGCACCAAGGCAAAAAAATGTTTTACATTTACCTAGATTTCACACAAGAGGTTGTGGGACGCGGGGAGATGTGGGAAGTCTTTGGAGGCAACACTTTGGCTCTCCGTTGTTGTGGATTTCTTATCCACGATTGTTCTTCCTCTGCAACCTATCCCTAACCTTTCTAGGAGCTTCACTTCACTCGGTACCAAATGTAAAATAGGGAGGAAGCTTTGTGTAATATATTAATCTGAATCAACCATTTACATAGGAAAGAGCTACAATACTTATAGGTATTGTACAACTGAATACAAACAAGAAACTAAGTTGCACAGGTGCAACCATATTCCAGATTACATAAGCTTCCAATATTACATCCGGGAAGCATAAATGAATAATTACAATTATATTGTTAAAACAATATAACCACACCCATATGCAGACATAAAGACAATTAGATGGTTATGAAGAAATATAACCATATAACAACATTATTTAATTAATAACATTAATTAAATAATTAATTATATAATGCATAATTAATTAACCTAACAAATATTCAAGGCCACATAAGGTGATCTCCAATAATCTAAACCTTACTAACTATGGGACCTACCCTAATGTAAAGCTAAGTTGTTAAGGGTGACATTAATTCATTTGTGTTGTGATGTGTAATGGATTTTTGGGCATAAATTGAATGCTTGAAAGTGGTTAGTATTGTTTTTTCTCATCTCTATTATATTGTTAAATACCATAGCTTTCAACCTTATGTTATATTAAGGATTTGATATTTTTGATAGGTTGTTTATCGACCAAAGCTAGGAAGATGAATAAGGATTCATTGTGACTTTAATCTTGGTCTTTGACCAACCACATAATCATTAACTTAACAAATTCTATGATGGTTAGATTTGTATGGACTAAGGTTGTGAAGCCAAGCACTTAATGATTATTTGATTCTTATGGTATGAAATTATTATTGCAAAGATCAGTCACATGCAAACATTTGGATTGGTCAAATTATTGTTATTATTATGACATCCTACAAAAAGGGAGACATGTAAATTCTAGGGCTCAACAATTATTTTTGGAGACCACATAAAACTCCAGCTAAGTTTGGATAGCAGAGAAAATGGAAGGCGGTGTTAACATAAGTTCGATTGAGCTAATTTAAAGATCATTTTTAGTTGGAGTTGTATTATTCTAAATTAAACAACCACTAATTATGGAAGGATTGGAGAAAGCGGTGGTGGAAAGACCCCAAAACCACTATGGGGCATTAATAGGCTTTAATGCACCGACATTCATTCTTTGGGATTCTTGAAGCTTCGTGGAGAAAGCTCTTGGATGGTTTTCATGTAGACATTTTGTTTGTTCTTTTGCTTTGAGATATCTCTTTCACCGACTTCACTCATGAGGAAATTTTTCATACAACACTCTAAATGGAGTGATGTCGATTCAATGGTTGCATAAATATTTGTCTCATTCAACAATATGATAATTTTGGAGGTTTTGTTTAAGGGTGGGATTGGTCTTTCAATCAAAGATTACAAGGGGATCTTGGTAGCTGGGGAAGAAGAAAATGATTTCATTTTCAGGCATGATATTACTCTTCTTCCTTCCTAATAATTTTTCCCATTTACTATTTCTTTTATGAATTCGTGCAATATTTTTGTGAGTAAAGTAATGTATGAGGTTACCTTCGATATAATCTTTAGTTGATGATTTGTGTTTCCATTCGAATTTGTGCTTAATTCATGTTTGGGATGTTGTTATAAGTGCTTAGTTGTATAGAAATACTTATCTTACATATATGTTAAATAAATAATCCTCTAAACTTCTGGATTTCTATTGGTAGGAAAATACCCAAAAACTCTTGGGTTTTGTACTTCTATTACAAGAATTCTCAAACTCAAACTGTGATGTTCAATATTTTTTCATTTTCTCCTTTTGGGTGTTGAATTTTGGCTCGAATAGGGTTAACTTGCAAAGTATTGAAGAGATTAGAATGGGTATGGGTTTTCCAACCCCTGGTATTTCCATGCATATAGCCCAATATAATTCTTGATGTCGAAACAATGAAGTCGTGGTTTCAAATTTATAATTAGTCTTTATAGTTCTATGTTGATAAAATGGTTGTATATGATGAACCCACTTTCATAATATTATTAAACACTTTATCCGGCATTTCTTGTTGGCGAAATTGTGGCCTCTTAAGAATAGTGTTGATGGCTTGGTGGGTCTACAAGCTGCAAGAAAGATAAGGTTTAAACTTATCGTAATTATTGATTAACTACTTTTGTTTGGATTGTGTGGCATTGTTTTGTGGCTATGGGGCCTCGCGTAGGGATTGGTTTGTATAGATACTCCCCACCATTACGAGAGCTCTATGAGCCTCAATCATGGTTGAGGAAGGTATACCTCATAGGGGAATTCTTTTTTTCATTTTTACAATTGGTTTTTGGTAATATTGGCTACATGAATACGTTAAGCTTTTGAGTTATTATGTTTAAGGGTTTGTGTTATCTCGAAAATTTGAACTTTACCTTGAGATATTGATCTTTGTACCTCTTCATAATTAGGAACTTGTGGGTTTATTCTTGTCTGACATGAGCTTTACCTCCATTGTAAGTGTTAGGAATTTGTTATGCCTTATTATTTGAATTGAGTCGTTTCTGTAAAGTATTCTAAATATAGAAACTATTTGGCTAGAAGTAACATATTTTATTCATCTTATCCTACATGGACCTAGACAATATAACAGCTTTTTAAATAGACATTTAAGAGCATACTATAATTCTTGAAGTTTGATAAGTTCAAAAGGATTAAGAGCATCCTTATTCATGCAAGAACCCGATTTAATATATATATATATATATATATATATATATATATATATCTGAATAAATGACTATGCTTGAAAGATATACGAATGTAGTATTAATTGACAAAAAATTTAAATTAAGGAATGCCTTGTTAACAATAAAAGGGTTTTTGTTTTGAATCTCCTATTATTGTTATGTCACTATGAGTTTGTCATAAAGGAACAACTCGGCTTAATGTGACTAGTTTTCTTTTAATTCAAGTTAATTATCTACGCATGTGTTGAATTATCTTTTGGATTTCTATGTTGTTATGTGATTATTGCAGTATTTACATTACACAAAAATGAATGGCATAAATATTTAGGTTGTAAAAAGAGTTGATCATGCTTAATTCATATGAATTGACGATTGCTAACATATTTTTATAGATGGAGTCTTGAGACCGAAAATTGAATGAAGTTGAGATAATTTACTTGATCGGTTTTCGATAAAAGATGCTTATATTGATCAGTGATTTTGTAAATTAGAAAAATGTTGTTCAATTGTTAATCGATGTGTGTGTGTGTGTGTGTGTGTGTGTGTGTGTGTGTGTGTGTGTGTGTGTGTGTGTGTGTGTGTGTGTGTGTGTGTGTGTGTGTGTGTGTGTAATGGATTACAAAGACCTTATTTCTGTAACATTGGAATATAGATTTATATTCATACACATCTATATAATCGTATAGACATAAATACATTCAAAGCAAGGCTGGGATGTAAATGAAAGGGATTTGTACGGAGGGGATATGTTTCATAATTATAAACTTATGGTTGGATAAACATAACCAATTGCTGAAAATTTAGGTGAAGCATTTAAAATGAAAGTTGTATTTATGTTTCGTCACTTTATGATGACCTTATATACCTTAATGATCCTTAGTAATTTAAAGGGTTATTTCATTTACAAAAGTAATATAAGGAATCATGTGTTGGGTACAAGAATACATTGCTGAAATATAAAGTATTTCATACTTAAGAATTAATATGTATAAACTTGAAGTATGTATCTATGTGGGAACTATGTGACATTATATTAAAAATCATGAAGCAAGAAGTTAAGATAAACCTAAGAGTACTTAGGGTATGCTTGCATTATTAATGGTTTGTTGATCATGAGACTTCCTTTGTATTATTGAATTAATAGAGTACGTACTTATTGACATATATGAAGATGAAGATACTTTTGGGTTGTTGTAAATAATCATTATTATTCATTATGAGTAAAAGATAAGGCTTAATTCACTACGGATGTGAAGGAAATATAATCTGTAGTAAATAATACATTATGCAGATTTAAATATGCAACCTGCAAATAAAGGAGACATTACGAGTTATCTCTAATCAAGTAAATGGAAATTATGAAACATTTGTTAAATCATTAGACACGATTCATTTTTGGTGAAAGTGTCATTAGATCTAGGGTAACTGTCGATATTTAATACTTTGAAACATTAAGATACATTATTCTAATTTAGGACCCTTGATGGGTCAACTACGGCTGCTACACGGTCATACCCATTTAATGATGGCAATCATTGTTTGAATCTTGCTTCTTAGCGGTTGTGCAGAGTTGTATCATAAAGACCCTAAATTGTGACATGGTATTGCATTAAGTACAAGTTTTGTAGAGTTGCAAGGGTAGATTGAACCTCATGGATACACACCCCGATGATAACTTATGATGGTTACAAGAAAGGAAGTGGTCTAGTAATGATGCAAATCATTACAGAGACACTTACTTTCCCATAGGCATCGTAGGATGATATAGACAAGACTATATCAATCCTTCAATATACCCAGAATCGAGATAACTGCCTAAGAGCAACTTGTGATGGGTGAAAATGACAAGTTGGATGAAATACAACTTGAATTTGTTAGTAACAAAAACAAGGGAGTTCTTTGGATGTTGAACTGACCAATGGTTACAATTTTTGGACTTACAAATCAAAAGACAAATTAAACCGAGAATTGGGAGATACATTTGATGAATATGGACCTTTTTCTGAGAAGGTGATATTAAGGAAAACCAGAGGCTAAAACCGAAATTGTGATACATTCCAACTCATGAGAAGGAGAATAATCATAATAGTTTTAACTCTTCTTTCTCGGAATTCTAAGAAAATATGGTAGAAGAAACATAACAGGGAAATTTGTTACGCCATAAACAAAAATGCATAAAAGCTTGTTGTAATAACCTCCAAGAAAAAGCAAAATATTGTTGTGAATAGAAAGATTAGACATGGTCAAAAAGACATTACGAGAGGATGTTTCATGTGTGGGAATGGGCATTATGCCAACCATTTTCCTTTAAAGAATATGAACAAGCATCGATTGATGATGCATGTTATAAAGACAGACAACAAAGGAAAGGAACAAGTATCCCTAACAAGATGCTGGGGAAGTTGGGAAGAATTCCCTAAGGTTAGTATAGTACAATAATAAGAAGGATATATTTGTTGTACCTAATGAATATCTAGCAACAAATTGAGAAACTTGATTTTTCTTTGTAGTATGGGAGAAAATTGTGTAGATTGCGAGACTTATGTCTATTAACATTATTTTAGAAAATTATTCTTTTTTCTCACAAATATTTGATGTACTTAAGTATTATTTCAACTACGTGATACTGAAATTATCATATTTCATTCTAATTGACTCTGAATAATTGAATAAAAAGTTGTTACAACTATTGAATTTATGTTATAGGTCTGAAAATTTCAAACTTTCATAGAAGTGATGATTGCGTCTTTAAAAGATAATTGATATAACATGTATATGACTGTTTCAATTTTGACCATTGAGATAAAAATCATCAAGATGATGATTCATTAAGGGGGGAATTATGTCACACCCCGTAAAACTTATTCATATTTCAAAATGATAAGTTGTAAATTGATGATTTCAGTACTTGTTATACGGTCAATGTATTATTTCAATTGCATTTGAAGAATACGTTTGTATATCAACAAACTTGTATCACATTATGAATGCAATTCCTAAGCCACTTGATATGTTATAATGTTGATGTGAGGGGTCATTGACCCAACTTCAAAGGCATTTGATACTTAATTCTCCATTATTCATACCTTCTTGTGTTTTAATGTTACAATTCCCATGAATTAACATAACGATAAGGTTGGAAAACATCAAAAGGTATTGTATGAGGATCTGTAATATCATAAAGTTTAGTATGGTTTGTATATAGATAGATATATAGATATATACCATACCTCGTGTACAAGAAACATTATAAGGAAGATATTAATATTCGAGGCCACATAAGGTGAGCTCCATTAATCTAAACCTTACTAACCATGGGACCTACCCTAATTCAAAGCTAAGTTGTTAAGGGTGACATTAATTCATTTTGTTGTGATGTCTAATGGATTTATGGGCATAAATTGAGTTCTTGAAAGTGGTTAGTATTGTTTTTCTCATCTCTATTATATTGTTAATAACAATAGCTCTCAACCTTATGTTATACTAAGGATTTTATATTTTTGATAGGTTGGTTATTGAACAAATGCGGGAAGATGAATAAGGATTCATTGTGACTTTAATCTTGAACTTTGACCAACCACATAATCACCGACTTAACCAAATTTTGTGATGGTTAGATTTGTATAGACTAAGGCTATGAAGGCAAGCACTTAATGATTATTTTGGTTTGAAAGTATTATTGTAAAGATCAATCACATGCAAGAATTTGGAATGGTAAAATTATTGTTATTATTATGACACCCTACAAAAAGTGAGGTATGCAAATTCTAGGGCTCAACAATTACTTTTGGAGACCACACAAAACTCCAGCTAAGTTTGGATAGTGGAGAAAATGGAAGGTGATCTTAACATAAGTTCAATTGAGCTAATTTAAAGATCATGTTTTAGTTGGAGTTGCATTATTCTAAATTAAACAACCACTAATTATAGCGAGGATTGGAGAAATCGGTGGTGGCAAGACCCCAAAACCACTATGGGACATTAATAGGCTTTAATGCACTGACAATCTTTTGGGGATTCTTGAAGCTTTATGGAGAAGCTCTTGGATGGTTTGCATGTAGACATTTTGTTTGTTCTTTTACTCGAGATATCTCTTTCATTGACTTCACTCATGAGGATATTTGGTATGCAACACTCTAAATGGCATGATGCCGTTCGGTGGTTGCATTAATATTTGTCTCATTCAACGATAAGATAATTTTGGAGGTTTTGTTCAAGGGTGGGATTGGTCTTTCAAGAAGAGATTATAAGGGAATCTTGGTACACAGGGAAGAAAAAAATGATTTCATTTTCGGGCATGATATTACTCTTCTTACTTCCTAATAATTTGTCCCGTTTACTATTTATTTAATGAATTCTGCAATATTTTTGTGATTAATTAATGGAGTTACCTTCGATATAATATTTAGTTGATGATATATGTTGTCATTCAAATTTGTGCTTGATTCGTGTTTGAGATGTTGTTATAAGTTCTTAGATGTATAGAAATACTTATCTTACACATATGTTAAATAAATTACCCTCTTAAATTTGGGATTCGTATTAGTAGGAAAATACCCATAAACTTTGGGGTTTTGTACTTCTATTACAAGAATTATCAAGCTCAAACTATGATGTTCAATAGTTTTTCATTTTATACTTTTGGGTGTTGAATTTCAGCTCGAATAGGATTAACTTGCGGAGTATTGAAGATATTAGAATGGGTATGGTTTTCCAACCCATGGTGTTTTCGTGCATATAACCTAGTAGAATTCATGATGTCAAAACAATGAAGCCATGGTTTTAAAGGGCTTGGTTTCGAATCTATAATTAGACTTTACAATTCTATGTTGATAAACATGGGTGTATATGACGAACAAAATTTCATAATATTATTGAGTAGTCTTTCCAGGGTTTCTTGTTGGTGATATCGTGACCTCTACTAAGAATAGTGTTACGAGGATTGGTGGGTCTTCAATTGCGGAAAGATAAGATTTAAACTTATTATAAATACTAATTAACTACTTGTGTGTGGCATTGTTTTATGGCTATGGGGCCACATGTAGGGATTAGTTCGTATAGATACTCCCCACCATTACGAAAAACTCTATGATCCTCGATCATGGCTGAGGAAGGTATACCTCATAGGGGATTTCGGTTTTCATTTTTATAATTGGTTGTGGGTAACATTGGCTACATGAATAGGTTAAGATTTTGAGTTATTATGTTTAAGGGTTTGTGTTATCTCTGCAAATTCAAGCTTTACCTTCAGAGATTGATCTTTGTACCTCTTCATAATTAGGAACTTGTGGGTTTATGCTTGTCTGACATGAGCTTTACCTCCATTGCAAGTGCTAGGTAGTTATTATGCCTTATTATCTTAATTGAGTCGTTTTTGTAAAGTATTCTAAATACAAAAACTATTTGGCTAGAAGTACCATATTTTATTCATCTTATCCTACGAGGACCTAGACAATATAACGGTTTAAATATACATTTAACATCATATTATAATGTTTGAAGTTTGATAAGTTCGAAGGATTAAGAATATCTTTATTCATGCATTAACCCGATTATATATATATATATATATATATATATATATATATATATATATATATATATATATATATATATATATATATATATATATATATATATATATATATATATATATATATAATAACTAACTATGTTTGAAAGATATATGAATGAAGTATCAATTGACAAATTATTTTAAATTAAGGAATGTCTTGTTAATAATAAAAGGGTTTTTGTTTTGAATCTCCTATTATTATTATTATGTCACTATGATTTTGTCATAAAGGAACAACTCAAACTTAATGTGATTCATTTTAAGGAATGCATGTTTATTATCTTAAGCATATGTTGAATTATCTTTTGGATTGCTATGTTGTTATGTGATTATTGCAGTATTTACATTACACAAATAATGATTGGCATAAATAGTTAGGCGGTAAAAATAGTTTATCATGCTCATTCGTATTAATCGATGGTTGCTTCAACACATTTTGCGAGATGGAGTCTTGAGACCGAAAAGCGAATGAAGATGAAATAATTTACTTGATCATTTTTTTGATAAAAGATGCTTGTATTGATTAGTGATTTTGTAAATTAGATAAATGTTTTTGAACCGTTAATCGGAAAAAGAGGTAGAAAAATCCATTTTGTTGTTTTGTTTGAAAGGGAAATAATAAACTTAAGTTCCTTAATTTTAATGATTAATGGCTTATCTCCGAAAAGTAGAAGAAAGATGGATTTATCTTAATTGAATACATTATTAAAAGTTTTTATAAAATTATACTATGTATCAATAAGTGTTAAGGAATGCTATACGAGGATGAATATTTAACATTGGCATTATGGATGTATGTATAAATGGGTGAATACTTGAAGTATATATTTAATGGAATTACAAGGACACTATGATTGTAACTTTGGAATATAGATTTATATTCATACATACATACATACATACATACATACATATATATATATATATATATATATATATATATATATATATATATATATATACATATATATATATATATATAATCGTATAGAAATAAATACATTCAAAGCAATGCCGAGGATGTAAATGGAAGGGATTTGTACGGAGGGATATGTTTCATAATTATGAACTTAAGGTTGGCTAATCATTACCAATTGCTAAAAAGCTAGGTGAATCATTTAAAATGAAAGTTGTATTTATATTTCATCACCGTATGATGACCTTATATACCTTAATGATCCTTAGTAATTTAAAGGGTTATCTCATTTACAAAAGTAATACAAGGAATCATGTGTTGGGTAAAAGAATACATTTCTTAAATATGAAAAATTCCATACTTAAGGATTAATATGTATCGACTTTAAGTATTTCTCTATGTGGAAACTATGTGACATTATATTAAGAGTCATAAAGGAAGAAGTTAAGGTAAACCTAAGAGTACTTAGGGTATGCTTGCATTATTAATGGCTTGTTGGATATGTGAGACTTCCTTTGTATTATTGCATTAATACTGATACGCACTTAACAAAAAATATGAAGATGAAGATATTTTTGGGTTGTTTTATACATTTTGAGTAAAATATACGGCTTAATTCACTATTGATGTGAGGTAAATATAATCTTAGTAAATAATACATTATGTAGATTTATATCTACAACATGCAAATAAAGGGGACATTATGAGCTATCTCTAATCAAGTAAATGGAAATTGCGAAACTCTTGTTAAATCCTTAGACACGATTCATTCATGGTGAAAGTGTCGTGAGATATAGGGTAACTCACAAGAGTTAATACTTTAAAACATTAAGATACAATGTTCCAATTTAGAATCCTTTGCGGATCAACTCACTAAGGCCACTACACGGTCATACCCATTTAATGATGGTAGTCACTATTTGGATACTACTTTAGCTTAGCAACATGCGAGTTATCTCATCAAGACCTTGAATTCGACATTGTATTGCATTAAATACAAGCTTTATAGAGTTGCGAGGAAGATTGAACCTCACGGATATGCACCTTGATGTCAACTTATGATGGTTACGGGAAAGGAAGTGGTCTAGTAATGATGCAAATCATTATGGAGACACTTAATTTCCTATAGGCATCCTAGGATGACATAGAGTACGTCTTCTTGCAAGATAAATCGGATTCGTACCTTGTACAAGACTTGTAGCTGTTTACAACACCATTTATTTCTAATCCATATAACTGAATAAGTGATTAAGGTGAGATGAAAAGTTCCCAATGGTGAGTGTGCCATCATGGAACCGAGCATGGCATATATGACTCTAAAAATTTGCGCAAAGTAGTGTAATTTGTTGATTACACTGTCATGATTTCACCAAGATCTAGGCTAAGAGATTGCTAGTGGTATTCCGAGGAGGAACCCACATGGATACTTAGATATCTTCACTTAATTATCATATCCTAAAAAATAAAGACCAAAGGATACATTTGATGTATTGGCTCATAAAGAGCATTGAGGGGGATCAAGTAGGATTTGTATACTCTCATGTAGTTACACATGGTTTATGACAGTTATTGAAAATGGATTACATTAAGGTTTATGTTAGATTTAAATATATGGGTATTTAAATCGAGAAACATAAAGTAGGTAAAAAAATTCCCTGGATGTGAAGTGACACAATGTGGACGTTACATTTTTGTATCGACATGAAGGTTGTAGCTCTGGGACTTATTGGATCCTTATGCTTTGATTGAAATTATTATTTTGTTTTTAGAAGAACAATGGATATGGGAAGGATGTCTTGTGTATGAAGAACCGGGTCATATTTTTATACAAGTTCAACAGTCAAAAAAGTTAGACACTATTCTAGCAATCCTTCGATATACCTAGAATCGATAACTGCGCTTGGAGCAACGGTGATGGGTGAAAATGACAAGTTAGATGAAAGACAACTTGAATTTGTTAGTAACAAACAATAAGGGATTTTTAAATGTTGAACTAACCAATGGTGACAAGTTTTGGACTTACAAATCCAAAGATGAATTAAACCCAAAATTGGGAGATACATTGGATGAACATGGACCTTTTTTCGATAAGGTGATATTTGGGAAACCCAGTAGGCTAAAACCGAATTTGCAAGACATTCCAACTCATAAAAAGGATAAGAATCATAAGAGTGTTAACTCTTCTTCATCAAGGAATGCTAAGAAAATATGGTGGAAGAAACATAACAGGGAAATGTGTTCTTCCAGAAATAAAAATGCACAAAAGCTTGTTGTAATAACTTGCAAAAAAATTAGAATATTGTTGTAAATAGCAATATTAGACATGGTCAAACAGGACTGTTGGAGGATGTTTCACGTGTGGGAATGGGAATTATGCCAACCATTTTCCTTTAAAGAAGATGAACAAGCATCGATTGATGATGCATGTTGCAAAGACAGACAACAAAGGAAAGGAACAAGTATCCCTAACAAGATGTTGGGGAAGTTTTGAATAATTCCTAAGATTAGTATAGTACAATACTAAGAAGAATGGATTTGTTGTACCTAATGAATAGTTGGAAACTAATTGAGAAACCCGAGTTTTCTTTTTAGTATGGACGAAAATTGTGTATATTTCGGACTTATGTCTGTTAACATAGCATTTATTTTGGAAAATTATTATGTTTTCTCACAAAATTTGACGTACATAAGTATTATTTCAGCTATGTGATATTGAAATTATCATATTTTAGTCGGATTGAATATGAATAATTGAATAAAAGTTATTACAACTATTGAATTTATGTTACAGTCTGAAATTTTCAAATTTTAATAGAAGTGATAACTATGTCTTCAAAATATAATTGATATAACCTATATATGATTGTTTCGATTTTGACCATTGAGATAAAATCATCGCGACAAAGATTCATTAGGGGGGTATGTCACACCTAAAACTTAGTCGGTATTTCAAAATGATTAGTCGTAAATTGATGGTTTCAAGATTACTTGTCATATTGTCATGGTATTATTTCAATTGCATTTGAAATATACATATATATATATCAACAAACTTGTATCATATTATGAATGATATTCCTAAGCCACTTGATATGTTATAATGTTGATGTGAGGGTCATTGACCAACCTTCATAGGCATTTGATACTTAAGCCCTCCATGATTCATATCTTACCACATTTTAATGTTATAATACCCACAAATTAACATAACGATAAGGTTGGAAAACATCAAAAGGTATTGTATGAGGATTTGTAATATCATAAAGTTTAGTGTGGTTTATATATATATATATATATATATATATATATATATATATATATATATATATATATATATATATATACCATAAGTCTTGTGTACAAGAAACCTTATAAGCGCAGATATTAATATTCAAGCCCACATAAGGTGAGCTCCATGAATCTAAACCTTACTAACTATGGGACCTACCCTAATGTAAAGCTAAGTTGCTAGGGGTGACATTAATTCATTGTGTTGTGATGTGTAATGGATTTCGGGCATAAATTGAGTGCTTGAAAGTGGTAAATATCAGTTTTTCTCATCGCTATTATATTGTTAATTACCATAGCTTTCAATCTTATGTTATATTAAGGCTTCGATATTTCTTATAGGTCATTTCTCGACCAAAGATGGGAAGATGAATAAGGATTCATTGTGACTTTAATATTGGACTTTGACCAACCACATAGTCATTGGCTTAACGAAATTCTATGATGGTTATATTTGTATAACTAAGGCTCTGAAGCCAAGAACTTAATGATTATTGTGGTTTGAAAGTATTATTGCAAAGATCAATCACATGCAAGCATTTGGAATGGTCAAATTATTGTTATTATTATGACATCCTAAAAAAATGGAGACATGCAAATTCTATGACTCAACGATTATTTTGGAGACCACATAAAACTCCAACTAAGTTTGGATAGCGGAGAAAATGGAAGGCGATGTTAACATAAGTTTGATTGAGCTTATTTAAAGATCTTGTTTTGGTTGGAGTTGCATTATTCTAAATTAAAAAACTAATAATTATGGTGGGATTGGAGAAAGTAGTTGCGGCAAGACCCCCAAAACCACTATGGGGCATTAATAGGCTTTAATGCACTAACATTCTTTTCGGGGGATTCTTGAAGATTTGTGGAGTTTTGTTTGTTCTTTTTCTCTGAGATATATCCTTCACCGACTTCAATAATGAGGAGACTGTGCATCCAACACTCTAAATGGCGTGATGCCATATTCATTGGTTGTATAAATATTTGTCTCATTCAATGAGAAGATAATTTTGGAGATTTTTTTAAGGGTGGGATCGATCTTTCAAGCAAAGATTATAAGGGAATCTTGGTAGTTGGGGAAGAAAAAATCGTGTTCATTTTCAGAATGATATTACTCTTCTTCCTTCCTAATAATTTGTCCCATTTGCTTTTTGTTTAATGAATTCCTACAATATTTTTGTGAGTAATGTATGGAGTTACCTTCGATATAATATTTAGTTGATGATCTCTATTGCCATTCAATTTTTTTCTTGATTCATGTTTGAGATGTTGTTATAAGTGCTTACACAGTATAGAAATACTTATCTTACGTATATGTTAAATAAATAACCCTCTAAACTTATGGATTCATATTGGTAGGTAAATACCCAAAAACTCTAGGGTTTTGTACTTATATTACAAGAATTCTCAAGCTCGAACTATGATGTTTAATATTTTTAATTTTATACTTCTTGATGTTGAATTTCGGCTCGAATAGGGTTAACTTACGGAGTATTGAAGAGATTAGAATGGGTATAATTTTTCTAACCCCCACAGTATTTACGTGCATATAACCTAGTAGAATTCTGATGTCGAAATAGTGAAGTCGTGGTTTCAAAGGGCTTGGTTTCAAATCTATAATTAGTCTTTACATTTCTATGTTGATAAACATGGGTGTATATGACAGACCCACTTTTGTAATATTACTAAACACTTTTTCCATGGGTTTCTTGTTGGTGATATCATGAACTTTGCTAGGAATAGTGTTGTAGGCTTGGTGGGTCTAGGATTGTAGGAAATATAAGGTTTAAACATATTGTAATTACTTGATTAACCTTTTTGTGTGGGTTGTGTGGCATTGTTTTGTGGCTATGGAGCCATGCGTAGGGAGGCTCAGTTCGTATAAATACTCCCTACCATTATAGATAGCTCTATGAGCCTCGATCATGGCTAAGGAAGGTATACCTCGTAGGGGATTTCCATTTTTCATTTTTACAATTTGTTGTTGGTAACATTGGTTAAATGAATAGGTTAAGGTTTTGAGTTATTATGTTTAAGGGTTTGTGTTATCTCTGCAAATTTGATCTTTACCTTCGAGATTGATCTTTATACCTCTTCATAATTAGGAACTTGTGGGTTTATGCTTGTGTGACATGAGCTTTACCTCCATTGCAAGTGCTAGGAAGTTATTATGCCTTATTATATGAATTGAGTCGTTTGTGTTAAGTATTCTAAATACATAAACAATTTGGCTAGAAGTACCATATTTTATTCATCTTATCCTACAAGGGCCTAAAAATATAATGGTTTAAATAAACATTTAACATCATACTGTAATTCTTGAAGTTTTATAAGTTCGGAAGGATTGAGAGTATCCTTATTCATGCAAGAACTCGATTTAATATATATATATATATATATATATATACTAATTTTCTGAATAACTAACTATGCTTGAAAGATATATGAATGTAGTATTAATTGACAAATTGATTTAAATTGAGAAATTCCTTGTTAATAATAAAAGGGTTTTTTTAAATCTCTTATTAATGCTATGTCATTTTGATTTTTTCATAAAGGAACAACTCGACTTAATGTGACTAGTTTTTGTAAAATTCCCATTTTAAGACTTTAGAAACAAGGGGAAAAAAATTTAAATAATGTTCTTTGCTCTAAATTCATAATTTAGAACACACATTCTTTATCAACCATTCATATAATGATAACCATATACAAACAGTAATGACTCGGTGTCTAAAGTGCGATCTATTCATTTCATAACTCGATGAAACTACCAATCTATTCATGTTTAACATTAAGTATTGAATACTTATCCGTATACTATGTATACTTGGTTCTCTTTCCTGTTCGTGGTATTGATTGATCTGTATAAGGAACCTATCTCAATATTTGTTACCAATATTCATCTGCAATATCAACCTTAGACTAGGTGACAGAGGACAACGCAACCAAAGACTTGCGATACCTTGGCCAAAGATTTCTAACATAATTTTCGTATTACTATTCCTTGACGGCATACTCGTCAATATGGAATACATCCTTCACCCCACTCTAATGTTATCTAGAATTTCCTTTACCGACTCCCATTAGTCCACTTGGTATCGAGGTTTAACCCTAGTTTGAGTTAACAATATGTGTTATGATAAGGGGAAGCTCACTAAGACTTAGGGTAAGTTGGCATAGTGGCTCAATCTAATTCAACCCCATGTGCCAAGGTATCCTAAGTTTTAAAGGGCTACCCCATATCTTAAAACATGTTTCTAACTCATCCTAGAGAAAAACTAAGATCAAGTCCAATTTTTGTAGATTTGTATGATCAATGCCGAAGGGTGTTGCCACATGTTGACTTCATTGTTGTATCCCGAGAAGATCCTAATCTTATTGAAGGTACAGCCCTGCAATTGGCATGTGCCAGAATCCTACTGAGAATAGCCTCATCGAGATGTACATACCCCAAGGAATTTATTAATAATTTAATTAATTTGGATTATTCAAAACAGATTTCAGCAACTTGGCCTAACCCTAATCCAACACTCCATAATTTCTTCTCTATAACATTCCATTGATTGTGCAACTACAAGGGTTGGCAGATCTACCTGATCCCCCTTTAATGCTTTACCCGAGCCAATATACCTAGTATATCATTTGATTAAACCTTTTTAAAGGTATAGAGAAATATGTGTATCTTCCTAGTGTAGCCTCTCGGAATAACACAATTTAAAAGAAGAAATGGTGATCGGAAAATGAAATCAGACACTTGCAATACTATGGCCATAGTTTAGGGCATCATGCTAGCTAGCTTGGTTTCATGAATGCACACAAGCCACATGAAACATGTCCCTCCATTCACCGCACAATTGTTTCATTCATAGTATCGGATTCTTTTCGTTATTAAGTTATTAATTCCATAGTTAACTAGTTTAGATTACACATTTATGACAATGCATGCCTTCATTCTATAGATAGCTTGACTAAGTTTCAAGATGAAGCTTAATCACATTTATAGGAACGTAATGAACTCCACATGCAATTGCATACATACACACATACTTTCGCATGATTGATAACTAAATCAAATTACAATTAAGAGGTGGGTTTTAAATCTTGATACCATTTTGTAGCATTAAATGAGCTTCATTAATACCCATTAACTTACTTAGGGAAGATATGTACATCTGGTTCTTTTTCAAGTGATCACTAAGAACTTCGATACTTACTACATAATGTCGTATAATCAAATTAGGTTGATCGTATTTATGACATTAATTAATCACTTAAGTGTAAGTAGCTTCTGCTAAGAAGACAATAACATAGTTGTATTGTTTAACCATGGTATCTAATTTGAGATCATTTTATTTAACTATGACCTATCATGTAATTCTTATTTCCTGATTATACTTTAACCCCATTATATTGGGTTACCTCATCCTTAATGAAGGTTGATTTTATAAGGATAGCAGTATAAATATTTTACTTCATAATTTAGAAGATAGATTATATTTTATAAACTTAAATACCCTCCTAGATACTTATTCTGCTCCTAGTTACTATTAATGTTTGAAAACATGTTATAGTTCAAAATACACCTCATAATATTTGTACGTTTCCACATTTATCACTTATCCATATCAAGAATTTCAATACTTATAATAGCAATACTAATGTGCTTTTTATTCACATATATATATAATGATTTGATTTATCTCAATATTCACATAACAATCAATAATTACTAAAACAATTCACAAGTGACTATAAGGATGGTCATTTATTACAACAGGCTTATTTACCTTTAACTCGACCAAATAATTCCTTTTCTAGATATCAACCGATAACTTTAATTTTTGGAACTAATCACATAATCAAGTGATGACTAACAAGGAGTCAATTTATATTAGCTCAAATACCCTTCATGATTTACAAAGAAAGTCCTTAACTTTTAATCACACCCCAATACATTATCATTTATGTAATATGATACAAAATATCAATGAGTGTCCCGATATCCAACTTCGTTCTCATTTCGATATTACTTTTTTCCTTGCAAGTGAAATGATAATTTATACATGGTCACTCTATTAGAATTAGCATGAAACATCCACTCTTAATATGATGCATCCATATGAAATCAAGAGTATAAATTAGCAATCTACTTCCTTATCTAAAAAGTGCATATAGAAGTAAAATATTACACCGCAACATTCACGGTGTTATTCTTACCAACAAAGTAATTCACAGATTTGACGCATGATCATTCATTCATCAATAATACTATAGAAACTATATGATCTTTGATTCTAATAAAGTAATCATGGATTCAACACATGATCATTCATCCAATAATAATAATATAGCAATTACGAGATCATTCACTCCATATAGTTACTAAAGAAATCATTGTATCACTCTTTATGATCAAAGAACCATACTACTCATACATAATAATGTAATCACAACATTATTCTTATCCCAATGGAAACTTTACATCTTCCAAATAGTAAGTTGAATATGTCATATAGCTATCTGGAATTTATGAACTTCTCAAGATATATACTCCTTTATGGAAAATTGATCAAAGAAAGTAACATCTAAGTGTGTAAAATAAGTTACCCTGTGAATAGGTAGATCATATAGCCAACACATGGCGTAATCTTGCAAACTTCTAGGAAATAGCTTAGTTATCAATGTATGGTCATCTGCATAGTCAAGACATGTCACATGGAAAGATCAAAGATGTTATTGAGGATCACCATGGACATTTAAGGTGGGCAACTTTATTGTAACAAAGTAAGGAAGAAGTGGGTAAGCAGATATGATAGGTGCAAAAGGGGTATGAAGGAGTAATGAGGAATCGAGGGATGAAGTAGCCTATTATAATTAATGATTTGAATTTACAGATCTTGGTATAAAAACCATAGGTCCCTAGTACCAAGAGGAGACTTGGCGGGTTTGAGAATCAATAGGAATGGACAATGGTTGGTAGGAGTAGGCATAAAATGGGAACAATATAGTAGGTGGGATAGTGGAATGAGGAGGTTGGGTGGCAATAGGAATAGATGTGTCATTAGAAATTGGAATATTGAGCTCAGCTAGATTAGTGGCTTCTTCATGAGAAATGAATAAGAGGAGATCTAGATCTTGAGGGTGCTCAATAGTATGTGCTTAGAGGTCATGGATATCTTCATCATTAAATGTGTCATGAGTGGCGAGTCATGGGAGAAGAAGTAAAATATCTGCGTAAAAGAAAGGTAGGTTTCAAGAAATTGGGTTCACCAAATGATTTAATTGAATTTGAATTAAATCTAATTTTAGAGTAACTACTATAATATATGATGTACAAATGTTAATACATAGTAAGACGCGAGCAATAAAGCATGGAAAATGTAAAACCCTAAGAAAGAAGGAGAGATATATGGACTTAGCTGATTTTGAAGAAGGTTGAGGTGATATGGGCAGGTAAAAATATTGAACAGGCTGAAACAACGTCATTAATACTCACTATAAATTATGGAACTCAGAACAGCCATGAAGACATGAGTTCCCACATGATGATAGAGGCTCTTGAGCACTTGTTATCGGATCTAAGCATTGGTGGTTGTGTAATTGATTAGGAACCGATTTATTTTATTTTGCAAGGGATTCGTTGTTGATTCTTGTCTATCACTTAATATTCACTCCTTGATCGCCAAGGGTACCTATAACCTATAAAAATAACTACCTGCAGATGTCCAGAAACCACATCAAATCTAATAAAAATGATGCAGAATGTGGATTTGTACATCGCCCTAGTGGTCACCTAAAAAATGAACTTACTACTAAGTTTTGTACTACATCTTAGACCCTATGTAGTTATTGTGTGTCAGAGAAATGGTGCCCTAAAGACGACCTTGTGTAAGTTATGTTGGTGCCATTTTTGAGCTTGCACCATTTTGCCCTAAATTTTTCCTTCATTTTGCGTGCTCTGAAACATTTTTCTCTCAAATTGGTGGTCTGCAACTTTTCCCTCCAATTGAATGCCTTGAAATGCTCACAAACTTGTTATTTTTCCCCAATTTGAAAGAAATTTGCATGTGTGCCCTGTTTTGTGCCCTAATTTTTCCAAAATCTGCAGGCTCTGTCATTTTTCCTTTTTGCCCGATTGTGGAAGTTTAAAATTGATCGATTTGCACTTGTATGCCATTGAAAATCCAATTCCATGATCAAAAATGCTTTAAAACATGTTTCAGTTGGTTCAATTTCAAGAAATTTGTCGTCCTTAGTGAAAAAATCAAATTCTAGGGCATCCCTGGCATTTTCTATGTTTTGACGGTCAGACAAGCGTCATTTTCCTATCAATTTCTTCTTCAGCATTCATCGGCAACGTGGCTTGTTCTAATTGGCCGAGGGATGGCGGAAAATTGTTTTAACTTATCGTTTTTTGCTTTTTTGGCAAAAGGGTGAATTTGGTCCCATGGCTCTGCTTTACTCTGATTGGTTCTAATGTTGCTTATGTGGCGTGTTTTGATTGGAGGAGGAGTGGCAAGTATTTTTGTGCCTTAAGGCATTTTGGAAAAAGAGTTAAAGTGCAAAGAAAATGCCTAGGGCCCGCAACGAATCAAAATGGAACACGTGGCGGCTTCAGAGCCAAGGACGAATGCATGGTGGTCGAGTTCTTTTGAAGTTTTTTGACTTTATTTGGTTAAAAGATTAAAGTCACAAAACAATCCGGAACTCTGCAGTGACTCACCGGTGGACACGTGGCAGAGGTGGAACTTCGGGCCTCAGGGAAAAATTGAGATTTTTTTCCCATTTTTGGCATAAAGGCATAAAATTAAAAGGAGGAATGCAAGCCTCGCAGTGAATCAGAAGGTGACACGTGGCAGGGAAAGGCGGAGGTGCGGGAGTGTGGAGGAAATGGTGAAAAATTTCCTTTGTGGAAAATGTTGTTAAAATATAAATAAGAGCACTACCCCGCAACCAATCAGGTGAGGACACGTGTCCTGCGGGAGGGGCAGAGCCATGGAGGAAAAACGAAAAATTTTCCTTTTTCCAAAAAGAGGCAAAATGTTTAAAATTGAGCCGCGACTCCGTATCCAGTCATATTGTGCCACATGTTAGGGACAAAATTAGAGATGTGGGTCCGCGGGGATAATTTGGAAAATTTTCCTTTTTCCAAAAAAGGTGGAAATGTGTAGAATTGAGTCGCGATTCCATTGGGACCCACATTGGGACACGTGTCAAGCTCATTTTCAAAGGGCGGAGGGGGAGAAAATTTCAAATTTTTACATTTTTCCAAAAGTGTTAAAATGTCAAAATTGATCCCAAGCCCATTTCCAATCACATTGTGACACATGGAGGGCTCAGATTAAAGGATAAAGGAAGATCAATGAATCGTGCATTTTTCACTTGGCTACCATTTGAGCTCCGGGACGCTGAGATGCGATTTTTGCATCAATTTTCATTGAATTGTTAACAAATTTGTGTCATTTGTTCTTACAAGGACCAATGCAATTAGTTTTGAGGATCAGATATGTTTTCGAAGTGAAATTTTACCTAGCCTCATTGTCAAAACGTAAAATATCAAATCCAAAAGTTACATAGTCAAATTTTGGAGGGATAAGGATGAAATAATGAAAGGAAGGGGGTCTGCATGCTTTGAAGATGAAAAACCGACCTCCACAATGGATAATGATGTGAATTTTGCAATGATTCATCTCTTTTGAGACAACTAGAAACGTTTTGGACGTGTTCTGTTAAATGTCCCTGTCTGCGAATCATGAGAAATTTTTGTAACAAATTTGATCCTTTGGCATATTCTTTTTCTTGGGAAAGAAGGCTCGAAGGAGACTGGAAGATATATATTGCATTAATTTTTTATGCAAAGGGCTAGAAGAGTTTTTAAAAGCCCTAGAAAACTAAAAATTTCACGGGAAAATCTGGGAAGAAGCCCATTCTCTGAGTGACCACTTGAGAAACTCATATAACTCTCTCTGTATCAGATTTCAAATCATGTTAAGTTGGTTACACATGTATAGCCATTAACAAGCTCTGAGATTTTTTTCAAAACATTCCCTACTAATAAATTTGATCAAGTTTGAGTTATTCTATGTTGTCTTTTGGAAAATTTGTGAATGCTTACATTTCAGAATGCATTTCAAATTTGTGTTTCTTGTTTCCTGTTGCAGTCTTGTGTTTAAAATCTCTCTTGATCATACATGGTCTCATTTCTTGTGATAGTTTAGTGGCATTTGCAATCTCACATTCAGAAGAGCTTTCATTTGATAAAGAGATAAACAAATTTAAAATCACTTTACCTTCCTTGATTTCAGAGATTGTTTGTAAACCTTTGGGTGCACCTTAGGTCATGATTAAATAGTGATTGCTAAATGCTTCATTGGTTCATTCTAACTCAAGATTTTGTGATAGATGATCAAATATTGTGTGGAAAAGTGCAGATTTGGGCCTCCATTTGATGCACATATCCTGGTTGAAGGGATGATTAACCATTTTGATACTTTCTCATTGTTAAGTTTCTCCATATTTTGTTGAAATCCTCAAAGAGTCAGTGAACCTTGGTTTGTCTTATCTAAACTCCCACCCAAAATCATTCAAAACAACTAATCCTACCCTGTTTTACCCTTTTTTGACCTGTATACCCACATAAGATCAAAATCCATTTGCTAAAGTATGCGAACAAATCAAGATTTCAAAATTTCTTCAAGAACCCTTGCCTTGAATTGAAAGTATCTCCATAATCTAAGAGTGACAACTTGTGAAATTCAGATTTGGAGTGTTGATCATATTTTCCCAAGGCCCCTTCATATTATTTGTACAAATTGAGGGATATCTTCATCTCCTTCACCATTTGAGGGTTATAAAATAGGTTCTCTTACCTTGGTTGAAAGGCACACCTAAAATAGTTAGGACAAGATCAAGTCCTATTTGAGTGCTACCCATCTCTCCGCAAATTTGAGTGCCGCTTAGATCATATCCCTAGCTAAAAATGAAACATACCATGATCCATCTGTCTTCAAGCTTCATGTCATACCTTTGATGTTTCTCGACGAAAAGGAGAAAAAAATTGGGTACCAACAAGCTACATAGTGATAGTGGACTAGATCTAGAATGTAGTAATGTATAGTATGTGTAGATGGAATATAATAGACTTCCCTTCCTATGTAGTGTATGCAAAAGTTATACAACCCTTGTCCCTTATATGGATGCCTTTGAACTATTTTAGTGCCTTTGGATGCAAGCTTTGGTGGTATAGTAATTCTTAGTGTTTGGTCCTAATTTTTGAGAAGTAACTAAGTATATATGTGATTCCCTTGTTTGAATTTCAAAATTAACAACTAGAAGGCCAACCCATAAATGAAAAATATTCCCAAAAGATAAAAGAGACCCAAAAAGAGGAGTAAAGGTAAGAAAGGATCAGGAGTTCCTAGTATGGACAAGAGTTCATGGGCGTTGATGTCCTAACTTTGCGCTAGTGGTTTTGGTCATAAAATATAAATCACTCTGAGCTTCATCGGGCTGTAGAGTATGTAATAATAAAGAGAAAACAATAAACAAAGAAATAGGCCAAAGATAGTTGTCAAGCACTTGTTTTCTTGCTTAGGCATCATATATACATTAGCATGCTTTTTAGACCTATAAATGTACCCAAGTGCATGATTTTGTGTTTACAACCTCGGCCCGAATACCCCATGGTGAAGTGATAATATTACTAAGAAAATTTCTAAAATTAAGGCTACGACACAATCAAATCGTGACAGAAAATGTAAACATGGGATGAAGGCATCTAGAAGTAAATCTTAGAAGATAGACAGATCGGTCGTGTAGACATGTCTACATAGGGTGAAGGTTTTTAGATGTGAGAAATCGTAGATAGGTAGGATCACTTAGGGAGATGATTCTTGTGCAAATGGGTTTTAAAGGTTTTTGGTCTTTTGGTATTTAGATAAGATCAAAATTAGAAGTGGGTGCGTTTAATGAGATTTTCTTGATCACAAGGTCTCGTAAGATTCACATCGTGTTCACAAGAGAATGTATGTGAGACAAATATATGTGTCTTAATATCTTGCACTCCTAATTCATAGATTCTATAATGGTGTCAAACAAACTAGTCGAAACACACATATATCGGTATACAAGGGGATGGACTTAAAAGAGCTACAAAGTGAGCACTAGGTTTATATATCTAGAGGGTAGTAATCCCCGCAGAGTTCAACCTATTGTTTCTAAGGCCCGCAGCTTAAGATAGAGGAAGGAACCCTACTTCAAGATACCGGTAGTTGGGTATGGAGAGGTATCGATCAATAATAAATGAAACAAGAATGCATGATATAAGTGAAATGAAAATTATAGTAGCTCAGGGGTTGACAATGGATAAGAGTATTATGATAACCAGCATCCAACCATGTAAAATACTAAGCTAACATGACACAATGAATAAGGAACTGAACTTATCTATGAAAAATTACATGAGATTGGTAAAGCACTCACCTTGTACCTATAGGGTGGTCACTAATGCATCTATCTTTTCATAAAAGTAGTACGCCAAGAGAGAGTCACTATGAGGTGGAGAAGGGGATTATCGTTCCTTTCCTAGACTCATAATAGGTGACCTAATAGTGCAAGCAACCATCCAAGAAGAAGAGTATCCAATCCAATCTAAGCAAGATACAAGATGAACCAAGAGTTAGGCCATCATATGCGAAGATGGTGCAAAATATTAGAGAAAATGGTAGTCCGAATGATTTGGCTTCCTTTTTCTTATGAATTTCAAATGAGCGGTAAGTATATATAAGATGCGGCCATGGGAAAATATAACACCAACACCATCACCCACAGGTGATGGCATCGTCCATAGGTGCTAAAAATAGGTAATGTGTCATAAAAAGATAAAATAAGGTGTCATAGACAATGGATGTGGATAAAAAAGGTGTAAAGTGGTGAGATGCAAGCAAGAAGTTGTGAATGTGATGTATATGAGACCTAAGAGGACAAGGATAACTAGTGCAAGGAAAACTAAGGCCAAGAACAAATAGTGACACTCTCTCTCGTATACTATCTCTAACCCATAATGGTTACGTGAATAACCATTCCCCATTCTCGGTAGGCCCCTTAAGGCACCCACTCTAGAAATAGATGCATCAATGACCCTTATCTACAAAGGAAATTGTTAGTAATAGGTATGAAAGATGAAAAGTGAAAAATTAGGTGTATACATATAACATCCTGTGCATGAACCTTGTTAATTAGCCCACCGACATCACCGAATTGGGCTCTACTTTCCCTTGCCTTTCACTCCATGTGCACATGTTTTCTTAACCCACACATATGGAAACAAAATGCATGTTTTTTGGTCATTATAGCTTCCTTGAGTTGTTCGTGCATTCTCACAAAGCAGACCCTCATGCTACTTAGGTCCATCCAAAACGCACCTAGAGCTATGATATTTCAAAGATATGGTATTGTGGTTAATGTAAATCCCCTTGTCAATTTAATAATAAAAGTACAATGACAAGATGTTTTAATGGGTATTGTAGACACAAAATCACACACATACTACTATTTTATTATGTTGTCAAGTATTTTGTTATATGCATGGATCTTAAGTAGGAAAAGTATTAATTGCTGACATAATCCTTTATCCATCTACTTGTGTTGATTATTTATATTATCTCTCTCACACACATTTGTCATTTCTACACCCAATTCGATCAAGTCATGGCGATCCCTACCGTCTCTGTTTGTCACATATATCATCATTTATCCCAGACACCAAAGTGCCTGACGCTCCTATCCATTTTGGGTGCTTTTGTCCTCTTTTTTCTTTTTACACATTTTGAAATTTGTGGTTGGCCTTTCTAGTTTTATAATCCTTATCCCGTGTTCATAGTCGGCCTCTTGTGTCATTAGTGTTGAAATTCAAAGAGATCCATATATATACACAACATACACACTCTTATGTTGGGTATCAATTCTAAGGGGAAATCACATCTACATATTATCACTACCATAAAAGGGACTACATTTTTGGATTGCATACACTGTATAGGAATGGGAAGTGTTGAATTCCAAATCACACATTTGTATATTATCTAGCTACAACCCGTTATCGTGACGTCTTTGGCACGAGGGAAACCTAAGGACACTATTTCACACACAAGCACAAAGAACTACATGGATTATAGAATGTAACGCAATGCTCACCATAATTTCACTCTTCAAGTGACCGTCAAGGTCAGTTGGCTTCACATTTTGCATATTTCATTCATATTTGATGTGTTTGTGAACTTGTGCGTAGTAAGCTAGGATTTTTTTGTAGGTTACAGATACCTTCGGTGATTAAAGAGATAATATCGTGACTAACAGGAATTAGTAGCAAAACCCTAGTGAAACAAAAGAAAGTAGATTCTGAGCCTCTACATAGACACAAGATCCTAGGACCACCACCGTGAGCCCAGCGCCCTCGTCCTATACCGGGTGCCTCTGTCATTTTCTCCTAAGTTCTAGAATTCACATGGAATAGTTATGACATTGTTTGCATCATGTCCAACACTTTACCTATCCTAGATCAAATCCAAATCAGACAAGTCATTTATCTCCCCATTTACTTATATTCTTACATTACTTGAGTGTTTAGCATCTGTATCTTTACTGTATTTTATCATATCAATTACTCGAAATTTGATATAATATAATTTTAATTAAATCATTTCATGAACCCACTCTTATTCAAACATCTTTCCTTAGGATCCCAAAAACCCTCATGGCCAAGAAGTGGTCCTCATCTCCCAAGCATAATATGGTTGATACATGTTTACAGCATGTTTTTGACAATACCTCTGCAAAATCTAAATTTTGTGATCTTTATCACAATCCTCAATATGATCCCACAGTCCTCCAAAAACTCCTTGCTTTCAAAAAAATCCTTCCTATTGGCCTTGATATCCCCGATATTTACATAGTCCCTCACCTCCCGTAGCCACCAATGTTTCTCCACCTTCCTCTCCTTCTATTATAACTAAGGATACAATTCGTATATATTTTATGCATGATGATGTTCTCGCTTGACCATATGAATGTTAATAATTATACTTCTAATGATGACCATGTAAATGCGAATGATGATGCTTCTATTAATATTCAGGTTGAATGTAAATCTATATCTACTACTCTTCCTATTTCTAAAATTATTTCCAATGATTGCAATGATAAATTTAATGTTAGTACCCCTACAACTTCCTTGTATGTTGATGATAATCTTGATGAAATAATTTCTTGTGAAAATATGTCTAATAGTGATGTTGATTATGCTTCTGATCATGAACATGTTAGTGATGATGTTACTTCTCTTACGACTATTGTTCTTGATGTGAATTTACCATTCTTATTGCTTCTACTTCTGAAGTTGTTTCCAATGTTTCTCATTATGATTCTATTCCTACTACTAGTTCACCTCTTATTGTGTCTTATAAGCCTACATCTAGCATTCTCATAGAGCTTCCATGTTCCTTTCCTCCTCTTCCACCCCCTTCTCCTCCCTCCACATCCACTCATCTTTCTCAAGTTCCCATGATCACTCACAATGGCAAGCTCCAACCCCTAAATATGCCTCTCACTTCACCAACCATTCCTTCACACGATATTATATCCCTCATGCATGTTGTTGGAACTTTTCAATCTCAATTTCATACACTCACCCTCAAAATTAAAGCCTATTATGCTTCCATTGACAATAATTCTCTACATGGAAATCATATTCCTAAAAAGATTCACAATTCTACTTTCCCAAAAGACTTCATCATGCCTCATTTATCCTGTTTCGATGGCACTAGAAATCCTTATTTACATCTAAAGCATTATTGTCTAGAGTGTCTACTTATTCCAATGATCGATTTTTACTCAAAAATTTCACCATAGCCTTGTTGATCATGCATTCCAATGGTATACCCATTGGTTTTATGGATCCATTAGTACTTATTACGATATGGAGGATGTTTTCCTTAGATGATTTATTTCTAAAATGGTCCTAAAGTCACATATGAGCGCTTGCCTTCTTTGCATCAAGGAAGGAATGAACCAATTTTAGATTACATTTTACGCTTCAATTCTTCCATGCATCAGTTATTATTTCAGCCTACTAATTTAGAAATGTAATTTATTTTTCTTCGTGGCTAAATTCCTCCCTTTAAGCAAAAACTAGTAGATGCTACATGTGAATCATTCACTCTTTTGTGCTATAAAGTTATTGATCTAGAAAAGTACCTCATTACGGATAATGTCTTAACACCTTCTCCCACTTCTTATATTCCTCCTATGAGTGCTAAGTCTTCCCCTATTTCATCTATTGACCCTCTTGCATGTTCCCCATCTCTACCTCCATGTAAGTGTCTTCTTTCCTCCACCACATCGGCATTCACCTAAGTCTTCTTCATTTCCCACTCATCAACCATTACACTTCCCACATAATGTTAAACCCCATGTTGTTTTGTGAACCTTACTTGATAAGCAACCCATCCATCTACCTTCTAATCAACATCATCCACCTCATCACTTGCAATACCAATGTGACCACCCTTTATGCAATTTCCACCTCATTAATGGCCATGTGATAATGATTTTTATGCTCCCCATGATCGTCTACAATAATTAGAAGGTAAAGGTGTCTCTCTCTCTCTCTCTCTCTCTCTCTCTCTCTCTCTCTCTCTCTCTCTCTCTCTCTCTCTCTCTCTCTCTCTCTCTCTCTCTCTCTCTCTCTGACTCTTCAACCATTGTCTCACTTTCTCTCCTTCGCCTCCATCTAAATTTTCCATCTACCCACCTCTTAAGCTTATTATCCATCCATCTCCTCCTCTCTCTAATCCACCTATAGTCACATCTTCTCATTCCTCACACATTATTAAAGTACATCATTGGCTTCATAAACCCAAACCCTTGCTTCAAAGACATCCTACCACCACACCTTTTATCCTTGGCTTCATTCCTCTAACATCCAATTTAGCACTCACCCTCACATCATTACCGCTTCACATGCTCCCTCCATTCCTCGCAGGACTCTTCATCTTTGGTAGATGACATCCATTTTCCATTTCATTACCCTATGATGCACTCTCGCATCGTGGTTCACACTTCACCGTTGAGGGCATACTACATCAATGATCCTCTCATTTCACACCTTATGCTTTGTGCTTCATCTCATATCTTTTCTAAGCATCTACTCGCATGTGACAAACCCATTTCCCGATGATGCACTCTTTTCTATGGTCCATTCTTAACTATTGATGGGGAATTTATAAATGAACCTCATTCTCACACTCGGGAAATCTCTCTTCTTCCCCCTTCACTCTCATCACATGTAATTACAAATATTATTTTGCATCTCATCATTATTTTCTACTTTTAGTTATCCATCACATTATACCTTATACATACATCCTACAATCCCACTACCAACATTAGTTATTACACATCTTTGCATGCATACATTATATCAATCAAGAAATAATAAATAAATAACATATAAATAATACTTACGCTCCACTCTCACCATTACTACATCATCTACCTCAAGGGCAGTGTGCCCGTCCCTCTACTCCTCCAACTCAGTCACCCACCAATCCGCATCCATCGCTATTGGAAATACCAAAACCCATCGATGTTTTTCCCACCACTAGTTATACACCTGAGTGCACCCTGTACCATCCACATGTATAAGATTTATGGTCGTGATCTGCCTCATCAAGACTTAGAAGCACTAGTTGTTCTCCTATCGGGCATGGCCTTACCCCTGGTCGTCTCCCATCTTTAGTATATTAACACCATATATATGGCTCCAAGGGCACATCCTAGGCCATGCCAAACTATCTTGATGCTCACTCAACTTGGAACAACTCCATCACCCTTGGAAAATAATCCTCGAACCATATAGTGTGTCGTATTAAATGTACAATAAATGATCTCATCTTACTCTCCTTTTGATTAAGTTTGACTACATTTTGTGACTTTTTTTGATCTGATATGAGTTAGGATGTAATTTTCCATCTTTTTTGATTATGATTCTAACATTTAAAATCTCTCAGTAATTCCTAACAAAGTGTTTTGGAAACTCAATTTTTGTAATAAAGTAGGTCAAATCGTGTGAAGAATGATGTATGAAGTGTCAACATGTTTTTGGAAAGCATTGGAATTAATACAACTTAGTTCTAGAATTGATGAACTTAGTTAGTTCCGAACTCCATTACACAATCACAAGCTTTGCCACTTAGTTCTCGAACTTAGTAATTTAGTTCTAGCTAATTAGTACTTAGTTCCAATTATCAGAATTAGTTCAACTCCTGATAGCTCCATAACTCTCTCGATTAAACCTAGAATGATTTCCTTTAGTTCAAAACTCTTCTAGAGTTCCAAACCGATAAGAATCTATTCCAAATGGCCGGTGATTTGTCAAATCAATGATCCTATCAATCAGGAGCAGATTAGAAGACTTCCAACTCTCCATACTTACAGATCCAGGATAATTATCACACAACTGTATGTCCAGCCATGTTCCAATTCAACATCTATTCTAGGCACGATTCAGTTCCATCATTAGTGGAACAATTACTGGCCATAAATGCACCCTTGGAAAAAGTATATATATATAGACCTACAGATATATTAGATATAGAGAGGAATATAGATATAGAACAAGAGATAGATATAGATTGATATACACAGATCCAACACGTTTTTGTAATGCATAACATTTTATCAATAAAATAGCCATTTCTATTTTGAGAGAAAATTAATTTGTTCAATCCTGTTTTAAGGCGGAGCAAGGGCCCACTCCTCCAAGAACCAGGATCCTCATTTTTTTGGTATTTATATTTTTAAAGCAAATAGTTTAGATCTGTTAATTTTGTATCACTTTCAATTCCTTAAGTTGAAATCTATTGTAGACTTGTCCCTGCAGGTGTTCTAGATTAAGTTCTTATTTCTTTGCAATCATTTTCCAAGCATTCTCAATTGTGTGTTTATTTTTGTAATGTTTGTTTATTTCCAAGCAATTCATTTCTGCAAGTGTGTTTACTTCCAAGGCAAAGTGTGTTTATTTCCATAATTCATTTTTGTAAAGTGTGTTTATTTCCAAGTGTGTGTTTATTTCCAGCAATTCATTTCTGTAAAGTGTGTTTACTTCCAACAGGTTTTCATAGTTTTATTCCAATAAGGTTTTTAACCAAGAAGTCCTTAAGACATTGAAAGATCCCCAAAAAATACAAAATACCTACAATCAATTACTAGATCGCTAAGATTTCTCTTGTTGCATATAGCTTTAGACACACCCCTAGTTTGAATATGACATCAACAGAGAGTTGATTAAATGAAGGGAATAATGACACCCATCATTTTTGGCATTATTTCCAGGGAACCACTAGTTAGAATTTTCTAATTAGGTGTCAACAAGAGCAACAATCATACATTTAGTAATTGAAGAAATCTTCCCTAAGCTATCACAAAATTTATGAGTAGACCAAGAGACTCCAAGGGTAGATTTCTCCCAAAAATATCTAAACAAGAATTAACATCATCCTCTAGTTTAAATAAGGAAGTTGACCAAGAATTGGAGGCACCATTATCCCCTGTAAGACAAGAAGTAGAATTTCCACCTTTGGAATTCTTGGATCAGTCACCAAGGGAAGTGGAACTTTTAGGAGAAGGATTATTTCTCAAGATCCATTTAGGGTAAGTTTTGATTCTCAATTAAGTAGTCAACCTCCTACTCCTGATTTTTCACCTTCCCTAAAGTAGATCACATACCACATTGATTGGGAGAAGAATTTAGAAAATACTTCAGAAATGGCACGAGAAGCTAAAAGGGAACCTGATAGACCTTTACTTATCCAATTCAATTGGATGATGATGATACACCAATGAAAAATATTTCACCTGCACATTTACCCACATTTAGAGGGATGTCATCTGAAGACCCTGACCAATTTCTATTTGAGTTTAAGGTACTACTATGTCATACTATGACTACAAAAATAGATAATCAAAACTCAAGTTGTTTCCATCCACTTTGAAGGATGCAACAATGAGGTGGTTCATGGGATTAGCATCCAACTCTATTACCACTTGGGCACAAATGGAAACTTGCCTTCCTAGAAAATATCAAGATTACTATAGAGGGAGAAATAGGAAGGAAGAGTTTTTCAAAATCAAGCAGGAGGAGGATGAGAATATAGAAGATTATTTGGACAGATTCCTCTTTGTGAGTAAAATATGTGGATTTGTACTTCAAGAAGAGTTAAGTAAAACAATTTTTCTTAAAGGTTTGGAAGATGAATCTAGGGAAGCTCTTAACTTGATAGGAGGTGGAAACATTGATCAATTAAGGATGAATGAAATTAAAGACATTTGTAGAAGCTATTCTAGAACAAGGGGTGGACCTAGAAGGGAAAATCAATGAAAATGTTTGAATCCAGATATGAAAAAACTAATGGATGAATTAGAAAACTTTAAAATAGACATTTTAGTTCAATTAACCTCTACTATGGATGGATTACAAGCTAAAGCAAATGCCAAAATTGAACCATTAGCCATGTATTATCCTAGATGCAGAAGAAGCATGCAATAAGGGAATGTCCTTTGGATAAAATAAAGTATGTCTTATCTGTGAATCTAAAGAACATGATATTCACGCTTGTTCTCTTCTTCCATTCCTAAAGAATCAGCTCAAACAAACCAACACATCAAAAGAAGTAAACTTTGTCCAGAGACAACCTATCCAAGGACAGTTCATGCCAAGGTCATCTCCTAACCTTTGGATGATGCCATGGGCTGCTCAAATAGTACCACAAAGTTGGGGACAACCACCTTGGGCCCCTCAGCCAACTTGGAATCCCCAGATTGGGCAGGTCAATCTTGGTATGCTCAAGGACATCAACAACCATGGACCGGTCAAAATAACCAGTATTCTTGGTCACAACCTAGATGGGGCCCTAGTAATTATGCTCAAGGGAAAACATATCCTAATCAGAATCAACAAGCCATAATGGGTGCCCCAAAGACAAAATTCACAAACTAAAATGTAGTCCAAACACAAATGCCAAGACAAACCAAAAGAGAAAAACCCAAGAAACAAACAAACAACTCATGTCTACGAAACAAAACTAGAAAAATCAATTGATCTAAATGCCATGGATTATAAGGATATACAAACTAGATCTGAAAAATAGTTAGCAGTCCACCTATTATCATCACTGAAATGACAGAAGAAACTAAAACCCCTAGTCTAGTTTCCCCCAAGAAAGATGAAAAAGAGAGAGATAAGGAACTAGAAAGAAACTCTACTAAAACTCCATTTCCAGAGAGATTTAAAGAAGCTATAGAAATCAAGGAATCTTGAATTGGTGCAGAACTAAGAAGATTGAATATTGAAATACCACTATTACAAGCTATTAAGGACATTCCATAATTGAACAAATTAATCAAAATGTTATGTTTGAAAAGGCTTGGAAGAAAGAAGTAGTACCCAGACTATTAAGGTAGATGGGAAACTTGTTGATTTATTAGCAGGAAAGCTCCTACTTCCCAAATATGGAGATCCTAGAAGCCCTATTATTTTTGTCTATAGGGAATAAAGATATACATAACATTTTGGTTGATTTGGGAGCAACTATAAATGTAATGACAATGGACACTCTAAAACATTACCATTAATAGGTATACAACCTACTAACACCATATTAGTAGATGGCAGATCAGTCTATAGAAAAACCAGAAGGAGTTATTGAAGATGTGGTGGTTATGGTGGAGTCATGGGAATATCCAGTTGACTTCCTTATATTACAGCAAAAAAGGTAAAACATTGGTTATCCCATTATTTTGGGTAGACCATGGTTAGCTACAGTTGCTTCCTTAATTGATTGCAGGGTCGTGGTGATATGACTATTTCAAATGGTAAGAATTCTAAGAAAATTTCATTATATCCCTCTGCATGACCTTTTAGTGATAATCAAGAGCAATTATGGGTTGATAATCCTGATATTAATGAGAAAAATTTTCTTTGTTGGCCATGATCACATTGCAGAGATCACGTACGAGAAATAGAAGATATGATTAACCCACCATTGAATGTACACCAATTTTCCTTGAGTAGTCAGAATAGTTCTAACCTACGAAATTAGTTCCAAAACCTACAGAATCTATTTCAAAACCATCACAATTAGTTCTGGAACCATCACAATTAGTTCGAACCACACCAACAACAATTCCCTACAAATGAAGATAATTTCACTCAAAGGAACGAGATTTCTCTTGGGGAGAGGAAGAATCTGTAGCTTCAACTTCACATATATCAGGAGATGATGAAGAATTTCTAGAAAGTAGCAGTGATGAAGAGTTTGACCTACAACAAGATAAGTATCATAATTCTTCTTATTATCCTTTGTCCAACATTTTGTCTCAAGGAACTTTTGGAGATGTTGCTACATATCATATGTTGTTGCCACATGCATGTCCACTAAATACTTTAATGGAACCCTTTCAACAAATCAGTTCATCATACACTGAACCAAACATGTTGAGATTCAACCAGTAAAATTTTGAATATTAATAGCTGGTTGAAGAACGATGAAGAAGCTAAACTATTTGATGTTCTAAAGATCATACTAAAGCTTTTTCTTGGGATTACAAAGATATGAAAGGAATCCACCCAAGTATCTGCACTCATCACATCTATACTAAAAACATTAAACTAGTTAGGCAACCTCAGAGAAGGATTAATCCAACCTTAAGGGATATAGTCAAACAAGAAATTGAAAAACTATTACAAGTAGGTTTTATCTACCCTATCTCAGATATCCAGTGGGTGTCTCCTCTTGTAATTGTCCCTAAAAAGAATGGAAAATGGAGAATTTTGTTGACTATAGGGAACTAAACAAAGCCACACTGAGAGATTATTTTCCCTTACCATTCATAGATCAAGTCTTAGACAACCTTTCAGGTAAACAGTACTTTTCCTTCTTGGATGGCTTTAGTGGATACAATCAAATCAGAGTTGCTGCTGAAGATCAGGATAAAACTACATTTACATGTCCATGGGGTACCTTTTCCTATAGGGTATTACCATTTGGATTATGCAATGCTCCAACAACCTTCCAAAGAGTTGTATTAGCAATTTTTGTAGACCTAACAAATGACTATGTAGAGGTATATATGGATGACTTTACTGTGCATGGAGATACATTTGATGATGCCTTGAAAAATTTGGACAGAGTATTGATAAGATGTGAGCAACACCACTTGTCTCTTAGCCATGAAAAATGTTTGATGATGGTTGATGAAGGGATTGTATTAGGACACCATATTTCAAAAAGAGGAATTCAAGTTGATCAAAACAAAATCAAAATTATTTCAGACTTACCTATTCCTCAAACCCCCACTGATATCAAGTCATTTTTAGGACATGTTGGGTACTATAGATGCTTTATCAAGGATTTTAGTAAAATTGCTTCCCCCATGTTTAATTTTCTTACCAAGGACTATGAATTTCTTTGGGATGAAAAGTGTCAACATGCTTTTGAAGAAATTAAAGAGAAATTAATAATTGCCCCAATATTGAGAGGACCTAATTGGGAGAAACCTTTTCATATCCAAACATATGCCTCAAATAATTCCATTGGTGCAGTTTTGGGACAAAAAGATGAAGAAGGGAAAATGTATGCTATCTATTACCTTAGCAAAAATCTTACTCCCACTGAAAGAAATTACACCACCACTGAAAAAGAATTTCTTGTTGTGATCTATGCAATTAATAAGTTTAGACATTACATTACAGGGTACAAAATATTTGTACATACAGATCACTCAACAATTAAATATTTAATGAACAAACCAGTGGTTAGAGGTAGAATAATTAGATGGTTATTACTTTTACAAGAATTTGATATTACCATTGTGGATAATCCAGTAAATCTAATGTGGTAGCTGATTTCTTGTCAAGACTAACCACTACAGGGAGCAAGATCCAATCAAGGACAACTTTCCAGATGAACAATTGTTTGTTATTTTAGCTGATACACCATGGTTTGCTGATATGGAAAATTATCTTGCAACAGGGAAGTTTCCTCCTTCTTTCACCAAGAAACAAATAAAGAAGTTAATCAAAACCAGTGCACAATTCAAATGGTTAAATGGAATGCTATTTAAATGTGGTCCTGATTTGGTTTTACGCAGTGTGTAAGAGAAGATGAAATCTTTGACATCCTCTGGGCATGTCATGATGAACCAAGTGGAGGACACTATTCAATGAAAAGAACATCTCACAAGATACTTGGCACTAGTTATTATTGGCCATCTCTATACAAAGATGTGAAGAAATATATCAGGTGGTGTGATCCTTGTCAAAGGATGGGACAACCAACCTTTACCAATGAAATGCCTCTACAACCTCAAGTAGTGATTGAACCATTTGAGAGATGGGGTTGGATTTTTTGGTCCCTTTAGTCCTTCTTCACAAGGGAAGGAACATATTCTTGTGTGTATTGATTATGTGACAAAGTGGGTAAGAAGTGCAGGCTTTAACAAATGCCACTGAAGAAGTAGTTGTTGATTTCCTTTGCACAAATTATGGTAAAGTTTGGAGCACCAAGGAGCATAGTTTCATATCAGGGACCACAATTTATGTCTAATATGATCCAAGCCTTCACAATGTATTATCAGATCAATCATAGGAAGTCATCTCCCTATCACCCACAATCAAATGGACAAGTCTGAAGTAATGAACAGAGAATTGGAAAACATCCTTACCAAAATAGTTGAAGCAGGAAGAAGAGATTGGGTAAAGAGACTACCTAAAGTTGTCTGGGCTTACAATACAACTTGGAAAACTACAACAGGGTTTTCACCATATGAGTTAGTCTATGGGAAAAATCCCTTGTTTCCTATTGAGTTTGAACTACAAGACATTGAGGACAACAAGTTAAGGTGGGTATTGAGTTGGATGCAGCTCAAAAGGAGAGAATCCTTCAACTCAATGAGTTGGATGAATTAAGGATGGAAGCACTTCAATGAGATAGAGATAATCCAAGATCAAAGGAAGCAATGGCATGATACACATATCAAGAAAAGGAAATTCAAAGTAGGGGACTGGGCATTGTTGTTTGATTCTAAGTACCAACAATTCAAAGGAAAATTGAGAACCAGATGGTTGGGACCCTATCAGATTGAAAAATATTTGACAATGGTTCTATTCAGTTACTTCCCATTGATGGCAAGCAGAAAGAACACTTTTGGTCAATGGTCATAGGCTAAAGCTTTATAGGAAGCCTCCTACTAAGGATGAATTCTTGAGGCAGATTGAAGCAGATAAAGAATTTGATCATATGGAAGAACCCAGTTCTTCCAAAATGATCAAATAATCAGATGGATAGATCCAGAATAAAGGGAAGAGAATGAAAACTAGTAAATGGCATTCTCTTCCCCCAAAAAAAAAAAAAAAAAAAGGGAAGAGAGTGAAAACCAGTAAATGGTGTTCTCTTCCCCAAAAAAAAGTTTCTCTCTAGAGATCAATTGAAAACCAAAAATGGTAGTTGATCTTCTCAAATAAATGGCTAATTCAAAATAAAAAAATTCTTTGGAATTCCAATTGTTTTTCTAACCATTTTCCTTTTGTTTCACTTTTTAGGAATGATGAGTCATCATGATGGAGGGATTACATCATCAAGGATGGTAATTATATCTTTAACTTATTAAAGGTTAGATTAAAAGTTTGCATGTGTGATTAGATTTGATTTAAAAGTTGATATGATGAGTCATCTATTGTACATCATGATTAAAAGTGAGTAATCATGAGAAAGATATTAATGGAATAAATTGGTGGCATAGTTATAATGAGTTATCATTAGTGTGGAATCAACAAAGTGAAAACTAGTTGCAGAGAAACTTCAAGGAAGAAGCAACGAATTAGGTTTGCATTCCATGTACTACAACATAGAAGTTCCAAGTAAGTAAGTACAGTAATTCATAAAAAATTCATCCTTCCAATTCCAAAAGCGAAGAGTTCTTCACCAACCCACAAGAGTTAAAGGAGAAAAATTTGAATCACCTCTATATCATGGGGATTAAAAAGAAGTCGAACTAGAGGATGATACCCAACTCATTGCAGATGAAGAAGTGGCAGCTATCTTTCATCAAGGATGGCTGGAATTTCTAGAAAGTTCCCCAAGTATAACGATGAATTGGTAAGAGAATTCATTATAAATTTAGAGCAATCCAGACAAAGGTTAGAAAAAAATTATTCCTTTTTCTATGAATACAATAAGTAATGTATCTGAGTGCCAATTGTGCATGTCCCAAACCCTATCAGAGGGACATTAAAAGACCTAGTTGAAACCTTGCTGAAAAAGGGGGAAGCTGAAACCCCAATATATTTACAACATGAAGAAAATCATAAAAGGGGTCAGAAGGGCCAGCTTTCCCAAACCCTTTGATAGAGTGGCATTTTGGATAGTCAAGTATTTAACCTGTGATGGTCAATTTGGGTCGGTAGGAAGAGAAGTTCTGAAGATCCTCATATACCTTAGATATGGAGCTACAAAACCAGAATATATAGTAAACCTTCCAGGGTTTCTTTTTTACTCCATCCATACAATGGCCCAGAGGTATTCCTGGGTGTGGGAACAATCAAACATCATGGGTTAGTGCATTTAGTGTGCCAACACCATTTCCTTTCAAAGAAAAATGGAGAGGAAATGTGGGAGAAATTTCTTAGCAAGTTTAAGCAGAGCCCTGATATTCTCAGAGAGTAATAGCAACTCCTTCTCTCCTAATAATTAATTTGGAAATTGATGCCACTACAGAGGAAAAGAAAGAACTAGGTGGAGAGGAAATACCAAAAAGAAGAAGATCTGAAGAAGGACTAAAACTACAGAACCTATTGTGCCTCTTGAAGAAATTCCTTCCTCTTGCAGTAGCTACAAGAGAGCTAATATCTATCTCTGATAGTGACAGTTCACCTAGGCAAGAGCAAGAGGTGAAAATCAGAAGAAGCTCTAGGAGGAGACCCATTTCTGTACATTTTGAGGCTCCTCAAAGAAGGAAAATTCATAAAAGGTCTAGAGAAATTCTAGGAGGAGATGGAAGATCAAGAAGGGCTGGAAAAGGAAGCTGTTGATATTTTGGGCAGCATGGCCATGACTCCTCCTGACCAAGCCAAACAGAGATAGAAAAAGAAGATGAGAGATTTGAGGAACAAGTTTTCCAAGAGATGGGTGAATCAACAACACCATCACATGAAGAAGATGAATTGGCATCTTGGAAATGGAAAGGGAAATCCCCTATGGTAGAAGAAGAATGCTTAACTCCCAAGAAATTTTAGAGAAAGAAGAGAAACAACAAGTTAAACAGCTCTATTTTTTCCAGAGAAGAACTCATTATTAGAGAAAAGGATGAGGAGTTGAATTTTCTCAAACTTAAATTGGAACAGAGAGAAATGGTTATTGAGGAATTAACAACTCATCTCACTACAAGACTGAGGAATTGACAAAAGTTAAACAATAATAATGGAGAAAGAGGAAGAATGTCAAAATTCCAAAAAACAAATTGCTCTACAATCACAGTCTCTGCACAAACTAAATTAACTTATTGGCCACTTAGACAACTATGGGATGATACTTGCAGAGAACTCAGTGAAGCCAAGACATCCAATGAGGACTTGAAAAGCAAGATAGAAGAAGAGAAGAAAGCAAAGAAAAGAATGGGAAGAAAAGTTTTACAAAGAAGAAAATGAAAAATTTAAATATCTTGTGAAAATACAAATGGTTTGCATGATGAGTGAGAAATTGCTTACATGCAGGAGACCTTCTCCTACATATAGTGTGTTTTTGGAGGAACAATTCATTCACTGGTAGTTGTCAAGGATAGCATGTGGCCTCCCACATGAAATAAAAGATGAAGCTGATTTCACAAAGAGCCTATTCCTTAGCCAATGCAGAGCAGAAAAATCTTCTCTGCGAATTCTATCTCTATAATTTCATGCTGGAAAAGAACTCAGTTTTATGATCAATTTGTATATAGGGGAGAGCCAACTTAATGCATTTGTTTTTTTCTCCAAAATCAGATTGCATGGAAGGAAAGGGAGTCAGAGCATCTGTTAAAGGCTAGTTCATCTAGTCTCTGTATGAGGATTCATTATGGTAAACCATCCACCTTTGCTACACATTTCAGATCCCATGCATTTGATAAAAGGTTCAAGGAACCTTATCTTGCCAATTTGCAGAGAAGTATTAATGCCTTCACCTCTTATGAAGAGGAAAATTTTGAAGATATTTATGAGGCATGTTTGAAAAGATGGGAATTTCTCACGGTGGCATTGAGAAGAAGGGAAGTAATATCTCCCACAAACTTAATCTGGAGTTTGCATAGAGAAAAATCCTTATGTACGCTAATTCCTCATATCAATGAAAAGCACAGAGGCATATGGATGGGAATGAGAACAAGACCTCCACTCCTTCTCACCCCCATGTCACCATGGCAGAATAGAGAACCACAAGATCCCACTAAATTTGATGCATGGCAGAGGAAAGTAGAAATAGGAGTAGGGTATAGTACATCTAAATTAAAGCATTGGGATATTCAGACTTCAGCCATTTGACCTAAGCAATCAAATGGAATGCAGAATATATAACCCCAAATTTGAAGAGTAAAGTTTGTAAAGGGACTTACAAACAAGTAAGTATGGGGGAAATGATGAGGCTAGAATATGCCCATTAAATGTACAATAAATGATCTCATCTTACTCTCCTTTTTATTAAGTTTGACTACATTTTGTGACTTTTGTTTGATCTGATATGAGTTAGGATGTAATTTTCCATCTTTTTTTGATTATGATTCTAACATTTAAAAGCTCTGTAATTCCTAACAAAGTGTTTTGGAAACTCAATTTTGTAATAAAGTAGGTCACAATCAGTGGAAGAATGATGTATGAAGTGGTCAACATGTTTTTGGAAGCATTGGAATCAATACAACTTAGTTCCAGAACTGACAGACTTAGTTCGAACTCCATTACATAGTCACAAGTTTTGTCACTTAGTTTTGGAACTTCCGACTTAGTTCCAAAACTCTAGTACTTAGTTCCAGAATTATCGAATTAGTTCCGAAACTCCTGCAGATAGCTCCAGAACTCTCTTAGTTAAACCTGGAATGATTTCCTTTAGTTCCAGAACTCTTCTAGAGTTCCAAACCGATAAGAATCTATTCCAAATGGCCGGTGATTTTTCAAATCAATGATCCTATCAATCAGAGTAGATTAGAAGACTTCCAACTCTCCATACTTGCAGATCCAGGATAATTATCACACAGTTGTACGTCCAACCATGTTCCAATTCAACATCTATTCTGGGCACGATTCAGTTCCATCATATCAGTGGAATAGTTACGGCCATAAATGCACCCTTGGAAGAAGTATATATATACAAACCTGCAGATAGATTAGATATAGGAATATAGATATAGAAATATAGATATAGATATAGATTGATATACACAGATCCAACACATTTTTGTAATGCAAAACATTTTATCAATAAAATAGCCATTTCTATTTTGAGAGAAAATTAAGTTGTTCAATCCTGTTTCAAGGCGGAGCAAGGGCCCACTCCTCCAAGAACCAGATCCTCATTTTTGTTGGTATTTATATTTTTAAAGAAATAGTTTAGATCTATTAATTCTGTATCACTTTCAATTCCTTAAGTTGAAATCTGTTGTAGACTTGTCCCTAGTGTTCTAGATTAAGTTCTTATTTCTTTGCAATCATTTTCCAAGCATTCTCAATTGTGTGTTTATTTCTGTAATGTTTGTTTATTTCCAAGTAATTCATTTCTGCAAGGTGTGTTTACTTCCAAGGAAAAGTGTGTTTATTTCCAATTTTATTTACTTCCAACAAAGTGTTGTTTGATTCCAATAAGGTGTTTAACTTCCTTAAGACAAAAAGTGTGTTTATTTCAATTGCAGACAATTCATTTCTCTTGTTGTAAAGTTTACTTACTTCCAACATGTTTTCATAGTTTGATTCCAATAAGGTTTTTAACCAAGAAGTCCTTAAGACATTGAAAATATCCCCCATAAAATACAAAATACCTACAATCAATTACTAGATCACTATTAGATTCTCTCCCAACTTACCACCCTCCACCGCATATAAAGCTTTAGACACCCCGGATCTGGTTTGAATATGACATCAAAATAGAGTTGATATCCGAGCACCATCGCTCACACAAATTTGACAACATATACATATTATGGGGTATCTTCCCCAATCTAGCAATGTGTCGCAAGACAACACAATCTAATAGATCCCAATCTACATCCGACAACCCTAAAGTAAACAATGTACTCAAGTGACGGCCTGCCCTAAACTCTTTGGAGTGTATATCCCTCTCGCACATCACTAAAAGTAGCAAAATCCTTATATTAGCAAACGATACATACCGTAAAATGAATCACCATAGCATCAAAATGAATGAAAATACACATATTCCACAAAAACAGCCTCCAATACCATGCATGGGACGCTAGCGCTAGAGTAGGTCACTAGAGCCAACAACTAGGTGCTAGTTTCCTCAAGGACATAAATGCCCTATCTCGCTTTCATCTTGGTCATAAACGCCAAAATTCTAAAATTTCATTTTTTTTCTAAAAATGTCAAAAACAAACATATTGGAAAAAAAATATGAAAATAATCACACTTACAAGCTCCCACTGCCTGCAAAGCCACGACCTCCGCTATCCTCTCAAATCTAGTCAAACTCACTGCTCTAACACGTAGCATCCTCGCAACTTACACTCCAAATTTCAGCCGCTCTCGGTAAAAATGAAATTATAATGCACCTTTTAGTTATTACTATATAGTAATTCATATTTACCATATATTATAGTCACTATTTGCAACCACTTTTACAACTAATACATGTTACATAATTTCACTCATATCTTAAGCCTCGTAACTCTTTATCTTGTTGTTTTTCACCATACGGATCATAATTTCCTCTAGCACCATACCATACAAATTTCAACATCTCATATTCACATTTGGCACATGTACTACTCAATATCTATTCATACTACGACTATATTATCCCATATTATATCTCATTCACTATTACAACATCTTATGTCTTGCTTTCACTCAGTTCTCATTTCTTCACCCTTCACCCTTTCACCGAAAGGGGGCATATAATCGGGATCATCTCATAATCCCTCTCAAGTTACAATACAATCAATCAACACTCCTAACATATTACTATTACAATTAGATCTCGATCTTATTCAAAAATAGGTATAATCATTATATATGATAGTCAATACTTCCTACTATTTCAAATTTATTCCCAAAATGACCCAATCTAAGGGAAAAGAAAAACCTCTCTATGAGTAATCTGCTAAGTACATATTAATGCAAACAATCTTCTATCACTCAAAATCAAATCAAATCAATCGATACTATAATCACATTTACTATATCTCCCATATGACCTAACTTGGGAGTCAGTAGTACACTACTATCACTTCCATATGACCTAACTTGGAAGCCATTTAGCACTATTCAAATTGGAACACTAGCTATTGTAGGAGTGGGGGCAATGAGACATCTTTACCTTTCTTATACTTGCTCCTATAGGGGTTCTTCAATCAGAATAAACAATTTTTCAATCAGAACTAAATTTGGTCTCTATCCATCTATAATGGTTGGACCTTTTGGGGATATAGTCATGGATGGAGATTAAAACTACACCTATCTCCCCAACACTCTTCCTCTAGCAGAAAGATGCCCAAATGCTCCTATTTTCAAACAATTAGGTTGGGAATTGATCACTCCCTACCTCTTTAGTCTCCTTTTGGAAACAATTCAAAATCTCCAAAGTATCCAAATCATTTCAACTATTTCTCTAAGTGCTCCTTATGACGGTATGCTATCTCTACTTACACCACATGGGTCAAAAATTTGATCCATGAATCGCCATGTTACAAGCTTCGCATTCTATATGCACTTTGCGCAACACGACTTCTCCAGAATCTATACAAGGACATTCCTTACTTCCTTTACACTACTTGAATTTCATTCAAATAGCATAAATGGGGAGAAAATGTCGACACAAAATCAAGTGCATGCTACTATTTTACTATGCCATCAAGTATATTGTTATATGCATGGATCTTAAGTAAGAAAAATATTCATTAGTAACACAATCCTTTACCAATTTACTTGTTTTGATTGTTTTGATTGTCATTTATCATGTATGTACCCGCTTATGGTCAGTCACAGAATCCTTGTTTGTCTTTCTTTTCACATATATTGTCATTTATCCCAGGAAACTAACGCCCACTCTGGACACTATTTCCCAGGTGCTCCCGTCCATTCAGGGCACTTCTGTCCTCTTTGTTCTTTTTACACAATTTAGCATTTATGGTCAAACTTTCTAGTTTTTTAATCCTTATTCGTGTTCATAGTCACCTTTTGTGTCACTAGTGTCGAAATTAAAACAAGAGGTTCGTACATACACACTATTATGTTGGCTAGAAATTCTAAGGGCCAATCACATCTACATACTATCACTACCATCAAAGGGATTGCATTTTTGGGCTACATACATCAGCATAGGAAGGGGAAGTGTTGAATTCCATATCACACATTTGCATCTTATCTAGCTACAAACCTCTATCTTGGCATCATTGGTGCGAGACTACCTAAGGACACTATTTAACACACAAGCACAAATAACTACATGGATTCTCGGAATGTAGTACATCGTTCGGTCATAAGTTCACTTTTTGGTGACCATCGAGGTTAGTTTGACTTCAAATTTTGTATATTTCATTCATATTTGATGTGTTTGTGAGCTTTTGTAGGTAGATAGGGTTTGTTTTACAAGTTCTGAATACCTTCACCATCAAAGAGTGAATATCATGCAACTAATAAGAATTAGCAAAAAAACCATAAAGAACACGTAAAGAAAGTAGATTCCAAGCCTCTACACAACCACAAGCGCCTAGGACCAATCACCAAAGACTCGAGACACCTTTGTCCCGTACTAGGCGCCCTTGTCTAGCTTTGCTCCCGAGTTCAAGAATTCAAAGGGAATAGTTGCAATGTTGTTTACATCTTGTCCAACACTTTAACTCGCCCAAATCATTTCCATATCGCACAAGAATCAGTTTAGTCATTTACCTCTCCCATTTACTTATAGTCTTGCATTTCTTGAGTGCTTAGCATTTGTATCTTTACTGTATTTTATCATATCAGTTACTCTGAAATTAGATTTAATACATTTTTATTAAATCATGTATTATATTGCCATGTAATAACCTTTTATTTATATTATTTTATAATATGTGTGACTGCAAGTGAGACATGTTCAAAGCTATAACATTATGTGCGCAAACCTCGCAAATTATCCTGCTGACATCACCAAATTGGGCTCTGCTTTCCCTCGCCTTTCACATGGAAACAAAATGCACGCATTTTTTCATTAAATTGCATCAAGTTGTCTGTACGCACTCACGAAGCAGACCCTCCTGATCCAAAATGCACCCATAGCTCTAACATTTCAAACATACGGTTTGTGGTCAATGACATGATGTTTTAATGGGTATTATATTGCCATGCATTAAATTTTTATTTATATTAATTTATAACATGAGTGACTGCAAGTGAGACATGTTCAAAGCTAGGTATATCATCATGTGCGCGAACCTTGCAAATTAGCCCGTTAACATCAGTGAATTGGGCTCTGCTTGCCCTCACCTTTCACTCTATCTGTGTATGCCTTCTAATGGTTCCAATACACCTACACCACTAACCGTCAGGGCAACAATTACAAAGCCAATACTAGGAATGAGGAGTATTATAACTGAAAATTGAGTGATGATGGTGAGGACGAGAGAAAATAACATCAACAGCAGGGATAGGAATGAGCAAGATGGCATTACGATCACTGCTACATCTGAAATGGAGGATTTGTAGAGAATTATGTTTCTCGAATCTGAATAGATCATTTTGTGTGCTTTGTATTCTTCAAACGGACCAACAACCTACAAAGAATAATCACAAACTCACATGCACACCAGCAAAATGCATTCATGCCCTATCATAATTTTTTTTTTAAACTTTAAGAAAATCAAAAAAATTATCAAGGTTCGTCTTGACATTGGATAACAAGAACTCTAATTATTTTTATTAATCATAAAATGAAAATATGACTAGAAAAAGATACGGACCAATCAGAAAAGAGAAATAAACTTTTCTGAAAATGCTATAAATATTTATTTTTGAAAACTTTAATATAAACATAACAAATACTAGTTGGCAAGATGTTATTTACTAGGAAGGCTAGATTAATACGTTAAAAGGCATGTTATAAGTTAAACGAGCACTCCCATTTCTGACATGGTGCAGGTCATTGTACGGTAGGGAACGAGGGGCAGACGATGTTTATGCACACCCAGTTAGGGATTGTTCACGTGACTCGTTTCATAGATAAAGAATGCATCGGTTTGGCAGAAGTAGCTCTGACGGTGTTACGAATCTGCAGTTAAAGTGCGTGCCATGACGACTTATAGGGTTCTGAATCCTTTTCAACTCCACCTTTCCCTCCCCATTCTATTTTAGGCCTTAGTAGACAAAGATGAATCACTAGAAAAGGATCGGCAGAAATGAAAGCCCTCCCGAGTCCCAACCCACATTGTTCAATGTATTATCAAGCAGAATTTTGACATTCTTCCCCTAATTATGTGTGGTCGAGCTGTAGTACGAAATTATGGTCACGCAATTCAAAATAACATAAACCCTATTTCGTATGATAAATTTAGGGTGACGTATTTTAGAATAGCGTCAGTCATATTCAGTGTTGATTTTATTGTCCCACCAAAATATTTTTGCGAACTATAAAAATTGTTTATTATCATATCTACTATATTTGAATTTGACATCCGTTTACACGTTTTCGTGTTTTTAATCCTAAAATATTTCCAAATTTTTGAAATAAATGTCAATTCCTACTTACATATTTAAAGCAAAAAGTCATTTTTATATAAATTTATATACAAATTAATAAATCAGATTTAATTAAATTATTAGAATTTAGAGTAGGATTTGAGGGAAATCGAAAGTGTCTTCTAATCGAGACATTAGGGTTTTGTTGATGGTATTGTAAAATTTTATTCTTATTAGGTAGTTTGAATTCATTTTTACAACAAAATTCTCTTGTATTCTTTTGTCACAAATCTTGTTTTTAAATATAAATTTCATTTTGATAATTGGGAAATAAATCTTTTTCCTTTTAATTATCAAATCATGTGACATCTTGCGATGAATTCAAAGAAGATATGCGTCATTTAATTGCATTTTTATTCATAATTGGAGGAATTCCACAATACTTATAAATATGGAACTTGAAATCTTATATTGGATTCAACAAAAAAATCTCTTCCTTCAGTATTCGTTATTGATTTCCATATGAAGTTTTATTTGGTCAAAGCTTGGTCTTTTATTTTGTAGTATTATGTATGTGCAGGGCCTGCACAAATGGAAGTGATTAAGGAAATCGAGACCAACGCCGATGGCATAGCTCAAATTGAAAGCATGCATAGAAGAGTAGAAATGAATGCCCCGAAAGAAATTGAAAGGAGCAGCTTAGGAGTTTGAGACTCCGTGAACCACAATTAAAACAAGTGGGTGCGGGTTCAAAACTCCCGAGCTAAAAGTAGCTCCATATGATAGGTCGATCCGTACAGGTTGAGGAACAATAATAAACCCCATCCCATTGAGATTTTTAGGGTGTACTCTAGTAGATTTTGTATAAGCCCAGAGTAGAATAATCCACCACAAACTAGAGTCCACAAGTGCCACCCTTTGAATGTTGCTCTCGCCAAAATATGCAATCTTTCATTATTTCTGAGACGGTCATGAAGAACCTTATTTCAAGCCGACATGACACCCTTACCAAAGCTAAAAAAATATTCGTTTCCTCCTTAGTAGATGAAGCATCTTTAGCAAGAACTTCGTAACTATTTTTTTCTTGCTATTCATCGAAAAGCCAAAGCGGCCCACACAAAGTCCCTCACAAAACCCTCAAAATTGTATCAAATAATATCAGCTAGGTCATCCAACAAATTCAAACCCTTAAAGCTTTTTATTTCCTCAAATAGGTCTAATAGCTCACAAGAAAATCCTCTTAATAACACGTGTTTAAGTCATAGATAAAATTCAGCCTACAAAAATCAATAACATTTTCCTTTTGTCAACATGCATTCTTCGTTGGAAAATTTAAATACCTCCAAATTTTTCAGGCCAAATTTGAACATTCTTACCTAGGAATCTTAAACGTGTCGATTGTCAGGTTAAAGTTAGGTATTATTTGATGGTAAATTTAATTCATCCTTCCAAAATGTAAACACATCTATTTTCAGTCTAATACAACAATTTTATTCTTCAATATTCCCGAGTTACTTGGTCAGAATTAAGATCTACTTCCTTCGCAAGTTTGAAGAACAAATATCAATTGGAATTGTATGGGAATTTTAAAGAATAAATATAACTCAAAATTGCATCATAATTCCCATGATGAGTATCATCTGTAATTACACACCGAAATACATATTCTCAAGTGGAGTGAACCCGCCCACCTTTGACAAATGGAAGTTCCATCAACTTATGAGATCACATAGGAGAGGACATTGAACCGCGGACATGTTTCAACTGTCGATCACATCGCTCATAGCTGACACATGCTAGTATGAACAATAGTGTAGAGGAGGAAGGAAAGTTTGTTGAAGTACGATCTCCTAAAAATCTTCAATTGGAGATGAAACCATAAAAGGGATGAGCCACATTTTTAACAAAAAAGTAGGGAGAGCTAGAGAAAACCCTAATCTATGGTGTCGTAGCAAGGTGAGAGATGAAGGCATCATATGGAAATGAAAGTGGTTGCAGCAGGTCACCGATAAGTAAACGATGCATATCTTAATGCCAATTTCATCTCCTCTAAAAAAGGATGTCGACATGGATTGTGGTGGGCTATGTCGAGGTGTGCGAGATAAGCCACGAAATTGCCCAAGTTGTAGGTTGTGCAGGCTAGGTTAATTAGGTGAATTTTTCTTTAAATTTGTTAGATTTTCAAGAGATTAGCTAGTAGAAATATTATGTAACTGCATGATGGATTCAGAAATGGAGGAGATGAGTGTTAGATATATGGTCTACATGGGGTCTTTGTGTGAGGAAACATGTGAAAAATGTGAGTGAACTCAAGATGATAAAGTGCAAGACAAATAATGGATAATTATTGATTATTGTTTGCACATCACCTATTTCCCTTCATCAACTCAAGCTTAGAACTATAAATGGGGCCTGCAAAGTGTTCCAACAAACAAGCATTTCGAATAGGTTTCTAACATGGAACCTGTTGGATTTTTAGAAAATTTTTTTGCACCTTTAAGAAAAAATTACACTCATGTGAAAAATATTCAAACTCAATTATCAATTTTTGTTCACACATCATTTATTTCCTTGCACTTACTCAAGCTTAGAATTGTAAAGGGGGGCTAAAAAGTGCTCTAAGAAACAAGCATTTCAATTAAGTTTTTAACATGGAAACTTTTAGAATTTTGCCTATTATTTATTTTTTCCCTTTTGAGCATAAATTCCACTCACATGAATAATCAAAACAAGATCAAGTCAATAAAGTGTAACACAAATAGGGGATATTATTTGGGCATTATAATTTGAACCGTGGAATGGGTTTGGTGCATGCATGTACTTTATTATCACTTTTTTATTTCCAAATTTCCGTTGTTGTCTTTGTCTTCATATAAATAATCAAATGTTGCCCAATCAAACCCTTTAAAATTGTTCACAATAGGTTTCAATCGTGGAACTCTGTTGGATTTTCCTTTTTTATTTTCACCCTCCGATCGAAAATTTCACTCATCACACATTGTTCATTTTCTTACACTTAGTTGAGCTTACAATTGTTAAGGGGGTACAAATTTCCCCATGAAGAAAGTATTTCAGTTGGGTTTCGAACATGGAACCTCTTAGACTTTCCACATTTTACAAATTGTCCCCTACAAGCATAAATTGTACTCATGTGAATATTGTGAGAAAGATAGACGTAGTTCAATGGAACACAATGCAGTTCTCCTCCATCAAACACCTTATTTATCAATCCTCATCCTATACCTCTTTATCGGTTCCTCAACACATACTTCATCCCTCCATCACCTTCAATATGTCTATTATTTTGAGAAAAGTTTGTCCACTTAAAGAAAACTTGGTACGCCCATGCTGGGATTTATTGAAGATGAGTTGGATTTCAAATATGTGGAGTCCATTTAAGATCAAAACACTTTGTCGTTTCGAATCCATTGAGTCTGGAAGTTTTTTCCTTGGCTCTGTTAACCATACAATTACATTATGGAGGAGGCTCAAGACTACCCAATACCATGTTTTCACATTCCTCCATCTACTTAAGACAAGATTCGTAAGTTTTAATCAGAGATGACTATTTGCATATTTCTTTCTTTCCTACAATTACTCCACCTTGCAACTAAAGGGTTTGTAACCAAGTGCTATAAGGAGCAAGAAAATGTGGTTGGGTTTCGAACCAATAACCTTTTAGAATTTCTCCATTTTCAATTTTTAGGGTTTCCCCTCTTTTATTTTGGCCCCTCTAAGCTCATCTTACACTTACATGAATATTATAATTGAGATTAAGTTGATATGTCCATGATCAAGACAACATAAGATTTATGGGTGAATGTACGATAGAAAAGTGACAGGCGAGCATGAAAATCGACAAGTAGCCTTTCTCTGTACCCGACCTCCCAAGTTCGTGCCGAGATAGCCAATGGAAATGAAATATATGCGGATGTGGACAAACTAATTGGGCAATCTTATATCCTCAACATGCAATAACGGGATCTGTGAGTCCAAGGAAAAGAAATCTCTCCTAACCTGAATTGGTGTAATGGATCATTCAAGATATAATAGCCACTCGGAGGCTCCAATCAATGTCGAGCTCTACTGAGATCCCGCTTATTGGCTGTTGGATGCATGGAAAATGACCTGCAAGCACCTCGTGTAGATTTCCAGACAAGGTCATGAAAATGATGTCGAAGGCGTAATTAATCTGCCGGAATTTATGGGTGATTTTCTGGTCTAGTCTAGAAAATCTAAGCCTGGTTGGTCAAGCTAAATTCAACACGGAAAATTGTGTGATAATGTCTGGAAAAAGTGGTGAGGACCTAAATATGAGTGTACACAAACTAATGTCAATGTCTAATTGATTAGCAGGCCATGTTGGGTTGTGCGACCTAGGTATCACAACCGTAATTTCATGGTTATTGAGGACCTTTTATGGTCATGTGAAGAATCAATCTCTTCTTCTGACTATCCAGTAGTCATAATATTTTTCAACTTCTATGTTTAATACCAGGAGTTGTGCGATCTTCTCGGAATACCTTACGGGTGTTCTAGCAACTTGTATGTGTAAGCCTATGTCTATATCAATAAGAAGGTCTCATGCATCTGGTTGCAGAACTAATGGATCACAACCAAATATTTTCTCTCTTTCAGGTTCTTGTATGGTCATGTGGATATCCTATCAAGGTAATCTATAGTTGGGTTGATTTGACCAGAATTCATATGCTTTGTCATCTTCGATGTTTAATTCTCTCAATTGCTCACTGATTGTTTGTGGGTTTGTTGTTGTTTGGAAGACGTGAATTCTAAGACCTTGATCTATATCTATTAATGTTGTGAAGAGATTCGGTTGAGGTATTACTGGTTCGAATATGTAATCCTTGGGCTCTCTGGGTCCCGTAATTGTCATGCAAGAAATAACCAAACTTAACTGAATGAAGTAAACTAATTATGAAAATAAATCTACACTATGCTTGTTCTTTTTGTATTTTCAAAGATGTGAATTTGAATGAAATTAAAGAGCGACTAATCTAATAAATTCATATAATGAGCAATTAATCTAAGAATAGAACTATAACAAGCAAGGTAGCCAAATGTAGCTATTCGCCTGTGCACTTGTGAATTGATCCTGAATATAAATAACTAACTAATTTTAATTGAAAGACCTTCAATATTACCTCAAAAGTGAGGAACAAATCATAGCTTCTCAGAAGCTATTATTCCCATAGCTTCCCCGGTAATGTTGAAAGCGAGTTTAACTGAAATGAAATGATTTGTTATTCTATTTGACATATCAGTAACTACAACTTTGACAATTCAAACCTGGAGTTTACAGAATAGAGGAAAATCCAATTGTATTGTAGCTTGTCCCCTCAGTGTGATCTCTTCATTCCTACATGTTCTCGTGAATCCAGAAAAGTGGGAATGTGACAGCTGGCAGCAGGAGAAGATGTTCAAACAATGGCAACTTGGACGTAAACCGAACATAATGCAAGTAGGAGAGGGATATCGCAAGAGAACAAAGCTTGGCTATGTGATTCCTAGCAGGATTGTTGCAGGGATACAACACAAACACACCGAAAACTCTAGGACCTATACTTCTTGTGACGAAACAACGACCTATAACTCTAGGTAGAAACAAGATTCTCAAATGAACTTAATCTAGAACTAAAATTGTTTTTATGTTGAGCTAGTTGTTTTGAGAACAACAAATGAACAAGATGAAACTAGAGAGATCAATTGATATCTAAATAAAAAGAAGGAGAGGAGCCTTGAATTGAGAGGCTGAGAACTTATACAAAATCTAGACCTGTTGAGACTTGTTGAGGAGCTTTCAAACACACTGAATGATAAATTATAGAGAGAGAGGGGCCATTTGCTTGTAAACAAGCTTGGTATTTATAGCACTTTGATTTACCATAAGGTAAGATCAAATTGAACTCTTCTACCTATTAAAAAAAAGAAATTACTATTTATAAGGCGGCTAAAACTTTAATGCAAGCAAGAGTGGTTGAGAATTACAAGCGCAACTTGAATTTTTGCGTTGACGAGTGCGCGAAAGTTCTCGAAACACGTACAAGACCGCCGTCCAAAGCAGGTGGTGGCAGTTGCATGACCGCCGCCCTTTCTTGGGCGGTGGTCACGGGACTGCCACCCAAACAGGGTGGCATTCCTGACACTAAAGACCAAAATGCAAGGAAAAAGAGGATAGAAGCTAAAATAAAGCATGCAGAGGCCAAGTAAGGCATTTTAGGGTGCAAATATATACACTTAGCGCGCTCTCTAGATTTCGAACACCTTGTGAAGAGATCTAAATCATCATTGGGGTTTCCGTAACCTCTTTCTCGATAATGTAGTACATACAATTTTGGGTGCATACATATTGCCCCCTCTAGAGAAGCATTTTAGCCATGAAGGGGCATAAAATGTAGGATCCGAGTATGTCGTTCCCAAAATGGGGAGTTAGAAGCTATACATGACACACCCGTGTGTCGCAATGTTGCCATCCAAATTCCCATTATCTATAAAATGAAAAGAGGACTCAAGTGCAGATAGATAAAAGAAATCAAAAATAAATACTAAATTAAAATGAAATGTGGACTTACCATTTTTGCGGGGATAAGAACTTACCTCCTTCGACGCTCCAACTTTGCAAAAGAACATTCAAAACAACGTTAGAATATTATATATATATATATATATATATATATATATATATATATATATATATATATATATATATATATATATATATATATATATATATATATATAACGAGTTCATTTTCCTATTCATTTGTGCAAAAGATAGCCATAAAAGTAATTTTTTTGGTATTTTGCTATGTTTTTTATGAGCTTATCTATCGATTATGTTGCTAACTTGCTCTTTTTCTCTATTTTGGGTGGATGTAGAAGAAGGAGGAGTATATTTGGTGGAGCAGAGAGTGGGAGTGTGATTGGCTCCTGACTTTTAGACATACTGACCCAGACAGAGCGAGACACTCTTCAGAGGGCCGGTATTTTGAGGATTTCACAGGTTCCTCACGTTGCTCCCGCCACCACATATTGTGTGACTTATTATCGTCTTGGGATGCGGGACTGAATACTTTCCAATTACCAAGTGTTAGCGGTGAGTGGACTATCACCTTGGAGGACGTTTACTGCATTTTGGGGGTTCCAATTCTTGGGAGGCGGTTGTTTCTCAAGACAGCAGGATCCAGCCTCAAATGATTTAGTGGGCCACCTACATGGGGGATGTTGTTGTCTCCTTTGGCTCGAAGAAGGGGGTGAAGGTCCAATCTATTGCTATTACTCCTATCCCCACCATCCGTAAGGCCATCATGGGTATCTTGGCCTCACGGTTGATTGGGGATAAGGGAGGAGACACTCTATTATACTGTTGGGCTCCCAGTGATTGTGCAGATTGAGGCCCATGGCCGTATCGGATATTCTCGTGGACTTCCTACCTTGATTTATACATGGTGGTCATATTACGAAGGGGGCGATCTTTGAGTCACCCTACTCTAGTTATGAGTTGGGTGTATGAGCATATCATTCCCTATGGGAGGGGTGTGTTAGTAGAGGACCCGAGGCTTTCAGGGCAGCTAGGTGGACAAGGATGTCAGTGCTTAGGATGCCACACTAGCCAGTGGCTTCACTGACTACTGCAGATATGGAGGCTACTCCTTATCAGGATATGGCAGGATTGTGGGGGCAAGAGGTGACTACATTGGTTGCTTGCTCTACCATAGGTCAGTTGGTGGATAGGATAGGGAGAGTGGAGATCCACCCTTTTGATCAAGTCCCTCAGCAGTTTGGTCTCCCTTATATTGATATGCTTCCTCCAGTGGGGCCTGTGTACATGACTATTCGTGAGGCCCAAGGAGGTCCTAGAGGAGATCGAGGTTGGACCATAGTTACTCCTGGAGTACCTATCATAGTTAGGTGAGTGGTTTGTGCCCGACAGGCAGCTGGTGCTCCTCGAGCACCCTTACTTCAGATCGGGGTTGCTCTTTCTTTCAGTGGGGAGGAGGAACAACTTGAGATTTTGATTATCTTTCTTGTAAGCATAGGTCTGACATAGTATTTTAAATTCAAAAAGAAATTGATCAGGGTATTCAGATGGCATCCCTCTAAATGTGGGTAAATGTGTAAGTGAAATGTTCTTCATAGTGGTTTCATCATCCTCCAATTGAATGGGATAGGGAAAGGTCCTATCAAGTTGTCTTTCAGCTTCTCATTCCATCTCTCTAGTATTCTCTAGCCCTTTCTCCCAATCAATGTGGTATGTGATTTGTTTTGGGGATGGTGAAGAGTTAGGAGTAGGAGGTTGACTACTCAATTGTGAATCAAAACTTTCTCTAAATGGATCTTGAGAAATAATCTTTTTCCTAAAGGCTCTACTTCCTTCTGGTGATTGATCCTAGAATTCCAAAGGTGGCAACTCTGCTTCTTGTCTTACAGGGGATAATGGTGCCTCCAACTCTTGATTAATTTCCTTATTTAAACTAGAGGATGATGGTAGTTCTTGTTTAGATATTTTTGGGAGAAATCTACCCTTGGAGTCTCTTGGCCTACTCATAAATTTTGTGATAGCTTAGGGAAGATTTCTTCAACTACTAGATGTATGATTGTTTCTCTTGCTGACACCTAATTAGAAAATTCTAACTAGTGTTCCCAAAGCGGTGCCAAAAATGATGGGTGTCGTTATTCCCTGATGAGCCCGTTGATGTGGACTTAGAATTTGAGGAGTTCACAGGAGGGGATACTGAGGAGGAGATGATGGGAGAGGGGGTTGGAGGTGAGGTGGTGGAGCAGCCCAGGAGGATGACAGTGATTCTGAGTGGCATGACATTTAGGATATCTTGAGGGCGGAGAGGGCAGAGGCGAGTGCAAAGACTTGGTCTCAAAGGAGTTTCCTTCTCAAGGCAGTGAGGGAGATGACGTGTCTCAGGCAGGACATCATTTCATTCCAAGCTTGGGAGGCTCCGTAATCAGCAAAGAGCGTCAGTAGTAGGTGCTAACCCTAGAGATCCTACCTGGATGCCTAGAGATCCAAGTAAGTTAGCACTCTTCTCTCGACCTTGTTAGTTAGAAATGTTAGTTGATATTTCTTTTTGTTGTTTTGTTTATTTTTGGCTTGTTTTTGGTGATTTTCTAACTTGTTGTTTTCCTTTTTATTTGTAGTGACTGCACAGGGGTGGCGGGATCTCGATTCATTGGGTGTACGTGTGGATAGCTCGCTGATCCCTTCGGGAAGACTCGGCTCACTCATTGAGGACATAGGAGAGCCTTTAGCAATTGGTAGACACACTGATGTGTTTGCACCTATCTGAAAGGCGGTAGAGGCTAGGATGGCTCTTCGTGACTGGGTTGCAGAGTATGAGGCTGCCAAGAGAGCCATGAGGCACACCGCTTCTTGTAGTGAGACTATAGCCTTTGTGGTCGCCACCATGAGCACTCTCACCATTCAAAGGCATTCTCAACATCATAGCCATAGCAAGAGCCCTAGGCGTGATCGTGTGCCATCCAAGGGGTCCCATAAGGACTGAGAGGCCACTTCATCTTTTCGTAGTGATTTTTCCAGATATTTATATGTGTTGTTTTTGTATTTTTCGAGATCATTGAGCATTTTGGCCATGCCTAGTGCATGATGGCATGATGGCATTATTCTTATATATAAATATATTATTATATATATATATATATATATATATATATATATATATATATCTTTTTGATCTAGATCTTCTTTATATCTAGAGTTTTGTGATTTGTTTCCCATGTGTATACTAGATGCTTTAGAATCTCTATTTTTATACACTTTTAAGAATGTATGCAATGGATGACTAGTGATAACAAATGTTAAACAGAATGTTTCTCTTTTGTTTGTTTTTGTAATGCTGATATGTGATGATGCAAACATATTGTAGTACTGAACTTTTGGCTTCTTTGGGCAATGTTCATTGCTTCTTCTTGTTTTGGAAAAATGTGATGAATATGTAGTGATAATGAGATGAACTTGCCCCATTCCTAACTCCACGCAACTAGTAAGATGTGAGGGCTCAACACCAAGAGCTGGGAAGGGCACAAATTGTATGAGTTTTGATTGAATGGAAATGATGAGAGAAAGACAAGGTATTGACAGAAACCAAATTTAGACCTACGTACTTACCTTACTCAAAAACTACTACATAGCTCAGATTGCAACTTACTTTCCAGTTTATCTAGACTTAGATCCATAAATGGCAACTTGGTTGACAAAATCTAGTCTTGGGGATTTAATCTCTTTGGAACTTGGATGCTTAATTTCACATCTCACAATACACTTTGTTTTGAATTTTAAAACACTAAGATTCATTAATTTGCATGAATGGACCCCCTATGCCCTACCCCATGCTACTAGTAAGAAGTATGGGCTTATCACCGAAGGTAGGACATAGGTGAGTAAGGGCACTTCTTTCCTTTCCCAACCTCGCACCACTAGTAAGAGATGTGGGCTCATCACCGAAGGTTGGTAGGGCAAAGAAGTGTGTAAAATAAAATATTATGTTTGTTTAGTATTTTTTATTCAATTTGACTTTGACATTTCTGATCTGTGATTTTGGAGTATCCTTGTTTCAAAGAGATATAAGAGGGATAAATGTGACACCAAGAAGCTTCTAGAACAGACCATAGGTAAGAACAACTTAACCTAGTAGAAGAAAATGAGTATGACCAAGTATGCAAGCCTTGGTATGGTTTTTGTCAAGATTTTTTCTGTTGAATTGATGAGATGATTTTGAAACCATTTGAAGAGATATGATTTGAATGTTTTTCCAATATTTTCAAAAGCTTGTAACAAATTTCTTAAGAATAAGTTCCTTGACCACAAACTTTACGAAATGAGTTAACAAAATGCACGACTGAATGACTAATGTAATGCAGATGAACATACTATACAAATGGTGATGTTGATGACCTATGCATGAAACCATTTGAGATGTAAGGAATTGACAGTTTCACTGAATTCCTCACCTTCTAGTGTACATAAGAGATACGCACCATTTCGTAGTCCTTCATGACTCGGTATGGACCCAACCACTTGGGCCATAATTTTCTTCCTTCATCGGTCTTCTTGTCAATCCAAATATCTAGTCTCTAACTAGATCTCCTCATATATTTCTCCTTCATAAACCTTCTTGTTATATTTCCGGAACATCCAAATCAACATAGGCTTTGTGTTGTTGTTCAAATGCTTAACCTGGCCTCATCAAGGCTTTCTAGTTGAGAGAGGTGTGCCTCTCTATAGGCTTCTTCTCCCAAGATCCCTTGTAATGAGATGCGGAGACTGGGTATTTCGACCTCAAGTGGGAGAACTACTTCTGCCCTAAATACCAATGAGAAAGGGGTTGCCCCTGTTGGTGTTCTTATTGACGTTTGATAGGCCCACAAGGCCGGTATAATTTTAAATGTCAATCTCGTTTGTTCTCCTTAACTGTTTTGAGGAGAATGGATTTTAATGTTTTGTTTGTTGCCTCAACCTAGTCCATTGGCTTGGGGGTAATAAAGAGAGGCTATGTGATGGTTTATCTTGAATTTGCTACATAACTCATGGACCTCATCATTCTTGAAGGATGTGCCATTGTCTGAGATAATGACTTACGGGACACCATACCTACAAATGATTTGATTTAGAATGAACTTAGCGATTACAAAACCTAGTACGGTGGTAGAGGAATCACCTCTACCCATTTAGTAAAATATTTTGTGGCCATGATTATAAAGTTATGGCCATCTCGATGAGGGAGAGAATTTCCCTATAAAATCTAGGCCCCAAGTGGAAAAGGGCCATGGGGTTGCGATTGGTCAGAGAGCTCGTGGCCTTGGCATGTGAATCTCATGGGAGAACTCTTGGCATTTATGGAACTTACGCACAAACTCTCTTGCATCATGTTTCTGTGAGTGGGCCGAAATAGCCCATCGATGTATCTTGTGAGCAGTGGCGTGGCCACCGAAGTGGCCTCCACATATCCCACTATGGGATTCGTAAATAATCTTTTTAGATTCTTCCATGTCAACACATCTTAAAAGCATTCGTCAAGGCTCTACAATAGAGCACCTGTTCTAAAATAACGTATTTAGTAGCAATAATGTGTAACCACCTTCTTTGTTGCGATGTTGCCCCTTCTGGGTAAGTATGGTCTTTTATGAAATTGATGATGTCAGTGTACCATGGACACGTAGAAATGGGGGGCCTAGTTTCGACAAAGTATACACACTCATCTGGAAAGTCTAAATCAACTAGATCGCCACCGTCCATTGGGTTATCAGCTAACCAATCCACAATAATTTTTCCTTTCACGACTTTTGGTTAACAAAAGTCAACTTGAATTCACCTATTAGTGTTATGAAGTGCCCAACCCTTTTTGACAGTGAACCTTGATTTAGATAGGTTCATAAGTGATCAGTTTTGATGATTACCCTTGTTTCCTGGTTTAACATATAATGTCTCAATCATTTTGTTGCAAAGACTATAGCTAGGCACTCCTTTTCTACCTGTGTGTAACATGTCTCATAATCAAGAAATGTCCGACTAATGAAATAAACTACATGTTCTCATTTATCATCATCCTCTTGAGCCAACATGCAGGCTAGCGAAACATCTATAGCTCATGAATACAAGATCAAAGGGCGATCTGATCTAGGCGGAATTAGCGTGGGAGGAGACAACAAGAATCGTTTAACTGCCTTGAAGGCCTCGTTGCATTCTTCTGTCCAATCAACACTATAATCCTTTTTCAACAAATTATTGATTGGATGAACAACAAAACTTAAGTCAGGGATGAACCTTTGAATTGCACCAAGTTTCCCAAGAAATGATTTGATACCAAACTCGTCTGATGGTGGAATCATTTCAAGAACAACTGGATTTTGGCTGGGTCGACATCAATCCCTCGTGACGATATAATGTAACCTAGAAGCTTGCCTCTTGTTACACCGAATACACATTTCTCTCGGATTCAATGTGACACCATATTCGATCAATCGTGAGAGAATGATACGGAGCACCTCTGGTGATCACAATGCTTCTTGGCCTTGGCCAACAAGTCATCTACGTAGGATTCCATGATCTTATGAATAAGGTCATGGAATATGTATGTCATTGCTCGTTGGTATGTAGCGCCAACGTTCTTAAGACCGAATGGCATGACAGCTGTAATAGTAAGTTCCCAAGGAGTTATAAACATAGTTTTGGCTTGATCCTCTTCGGATATTTTGATTTGATTATATCCTGAGAATCCATCCATGAGAGACAACAACTCAAATCCAGTTGTTGCGTCAACAATAACGTCGATGGATGGTAAAGGGAAGTCATCTTTGGGGCAAGCTTTGTTAATGTCCCGGAAGTCTATGTAAATGTGTATCTTCCCATTTTTTTGAGAACGGGATGATATTAGATACCCATTGTGAATAGTCGACCAGTTTGATGAATCCCACTTGGAGAAGTTTCATTACTTCTTCTTTCACCATGAGAGCCACTTTTGGCTTCATTGGTCTTGACTTTTGCTTAATTGGCTTTGCATCTAGTTTGGTGACAAGATTGTGTATGCGATATGTGGTGCAATTCCCGTCATTTCTTTGTAACTAAATGTGAAATCCTTTTGATGTTCCTTGAGGATCTGGGTATGTATTTCTACCTCCTCTAGAGTTAATGAGGATCCCAACTTCAAAATCTTTGGTTCTTCCTCTGTTCCAATATTTATATCAATCATTCCTTCAATTAAGGAAGCATTGCCTTCTTCAAATTCAGGTGGGGCTCGGAGGTAGTTCCAAACTTTCTTCATTCTCTACCTCATAGATTTTGAGATTATTTTACGGGGGAGATTTTATCATGGGATTTCCAAAATAGGAAGAGGAATATGGGATTAGGGAGAAATCTACCATGTGATGAGTGAGATGCAATTCTGCATAGGAATTTAGATATCCAAGAGTGACCCTATAGTGTCAAAGTGATCTAGGATGGTAAAATCATTCTCAGCTTCTATGTGTGTCAAGATCGGGGTTATTGGTATTTTATGCACCAATGGTTCAGTATGAAGTGATACCATGAAATTTGTATTTCCAACTCATTGCTTGGAGTGAAACAGGGAAGCCAAGGTTGCTATTGAATATGCGAGAAGGTTCTGTTCTCATGGAATTGCTTCAATTGATATGAAGTCGAATCCCTTGGTTAGATCTAATACCACCATTTTATAGAGTTGCAAGTGCTCAGCTCTAGTCTCATATACCTCAGATACTTGGTTTGTAACTAATTGCGAGTCTCCTAGCACTCTAATGTTATCGTGCCCATCCTTTTGGCTATGATGAGGCCAAGGAGGAGGGCTTCGTATTCAGCCCCGTTGTTTGTACATTCAAAGTTTAACTTAAAGGAAAAAGGTAGGATCTTTCCCTCGAGAGAAGTAAGGATCACACCTACCCCAACGCCGAAACGACATCTAGCTCCATCAAAGTGGAGAGTCCAATAATTTCTCGGAAAAATGGATGTTGGAACATTCTTTGTATCTTCTTCTTTTGCCTCGGTTACTTCTACCATATAAACTTTGTCCGTTGGAAGGGAGCCAATTCCTAGGGTACATCCTATACCCATGGAATCAAATGGTAGGAGAATAGGTAGATCTTTCTCTAGTAACTTGAAATTTTTGTGGTGGTTCCTAATGATACTTGTCTCTATGATGTTGGTCTCATTTTTGATTGTCGGAATGCCTTCAACCAAATTCATGACTTCTAATTCTATTGTAGGTACCAACTTTACTTCTAGCTTTGAATTGACTGGTTTGTTAAGTTGATTCATTGGGAGCTCGAACTCAAAGTGGACGCCTGGTCTCTTTTTCAAATCTGCTAAGTGTATGTCAAAAGGTTTTGGGTCACCTACACCACAAATATTTTTCCCATGTGTAAAAATCTTATTTCCTGGAATAATGTGGAAGGGATTTCCTTCATGCAATGTATCCATGGTCGACCGAGAATCATATTATAGTTGGTTTCCTGATCTATAATATAAAATTCGTGAGGACTGTCTTGGGTCCTAAGGTGATTGGTAACACTATAGTCCCAATTGAAGTTTCCTTGAGGCTATCATAACCCCTTAGCATATTTCATGTTGAGGAACAATTTGTTTCTCCATATCCTAGCTTTTGAAGAAAAGCAAAGGGGACTATGTTAACTGCTGCCCCATCATCAATCATTGTGTGCTTAACATAATTATTATAAACCCATACCTGTAAATGCAAGGTTGGGTTGCCTCTACATGTAATTTCAGCATCCGTTGGCATTTTTCTTATATCAAATATAAACTCAGTATCCCTATCTAGCTTCCCCGAGGGTAGACGTCAAAGTCTACATGGTTTACTTGCATTTCAAGAGGAGGAGTGATGTTAATCAGATGACCAAGACCCAACGCTTCTAAGAGAGCAGCCCTATGAGTGGGAGAGTTTTTCAACAAATCCAAGAAGGAAATGTGAGAGAAGGTCTTTGTTAGGTCATTAATTAGGTCGTAAGCGCCTATTGGTTTTGCCATGTTTATTTAACATTATCTCGGTACCGATGGGTAGGTGGGAACCGGTTGATAAGAATAATCTCATGTTCTTGGTACGGTTTCTACCGTAGCTCGGCCTAACTCTACGAGACCAACTATCTTGGTTTGTGGTCGAGTTCCTAATTGGGGTGCGACCGGTGGATTTGATGAAGTTGAGGCTTCATGATCGTTATTTCCTGTTATGACACTCTTGTTTGTCCTATTTGGATCTAACCCGTTATTGTTAGAACGATTTGGGAGAGGATCATTAAAAATCTTGAGGGGTGCATTTTGAGGGGAAACTAATCCCGTATAGGTGTTCGACGTGGGTAATGCAGAATTTGTTAAAAACATATCTACAAAGAGTTGTCTTTGATCTTCTGGAAAATGTTGCAAGAATTTGTTGTAGTCGCAGCAAGTCCTAGTATCATGGCCTTGAATCTTGTGGAAACCACAATACAAGTTGGGATTATAGTCCCGTGGTTGTTGGTTTGAACCCTGTTGTGGTCCAAAATTCCGATTAGGTTACTGGTTGTTAGAGTTGAAGTTTTGAGGTTGTTGCCTTTGGCTTTGGTTCTAATATCCAGTTGGGTTTTAGACTGGACCTTGTGTCTGGATTTTCCATTGTTGTTGTTGTTGTGATGGAGGACGATTAAAATCCACCACGTTGATTGTTGGAGTAAAGCTATTATTTCGCTGACCGTTAACGGTGCTGGAGTGTTTATGATGTTTGCCCTTTTAACTTGGTCTGTGACTCCATCTGTTGTAACCCCGCGGTTTTTGTTAAGGATCTTGGGTCCTTGATTGGTATTCCCAACATTAGGATAAGTCATAGTGTTTTGATTGGGTGTGACTAATCTTCTGTTTGTTCCATAGGTCTTATGACCGTTGTCTATTGTTGCTTGATCTATTCGGAGGGCACTCTCGAGTACTTCATCATAGGTCCTTAGTGGGAATTTCTAGACTTCTTCCTTTATCTCTCTACTGAGATAATGAAGGAATAAGTCACATAGTTCCATCTGATCCATATTTGGAGCACTTGCTAAAGAATAGAGGACTGTACGCCATCTCTAAATGAAGTGAGCAATAGATTCGTTGTGCTCTTGTTTGAATGTGTAAGAATTCCTTGATCCTTGTTCTTAATAATTTGTTCATGTAAAAGCTTTGATAAATTCTAACACAAGTTGTTTGAACGAGTGTATCGAAGCTTCAGGTATTCTATAATACCAATCAAGGGCAATACCCTCTAAGGTCTTAGGGAATATCTTAGCAACAACCGCATCCCAAGGGAGAAATTCTCGAATGGCCGTGGCATAGGCCTTGATATGTGCATTTGGATCTCCCTCCCCTTTGAATTTAGGCAAATCGGGTAGAGGTCTTGGGAGCATGATGCTTCATATGGTGAAATCAAGAGGCTCTTTTAAATATTCAGAGTAAGTCCCTACCGCATAGGTTTCAACCATCGATGGTGCCTATTGAGGAGGTGGAGGTGGAACGGGTTGTTGATGTGGCATAACGTATGCATTTGTAGGGGCGTAAGGAAACCCCTACGGTTGAGTGAACATCCCGGAAAAGAGAACATGTCTCCCTGTGGTGATTTTGAATACATGTTTAGATAGGGAGGAACATTGCTCTGATATGGGTTGTTTGGTATTAAACCAGGAGGTATCATGTTTTCAAACGGAACAACATTTGAAAACACAGTTCTAACCGGTGTTTGATGTGGATACCCATACGAATGTTGGGGAGGCATGCCTAACGTGCATGTTCCTGTGAGGAGGTCAGCTTGACTAGGATAATGTGGAGGGTTGGGAGTTCTTACTTGCCCCGAATATGAAGTTTGATTTGCTTGAGAAAGTTCTAGTCCTCTAACCCTCTCAACCAAAGTCAAGATGACCTCGATTGGTGATGACACAGTGTTTTGCCTTGGTGGTTGTTGTTGTACCCCTTGAGGTTGCAGAGGGGTATGGTATCCTGCTATGAATTGTTCATTACTTTGCCCAACTTCACCAAGAGTATTTTCCATTGGTGGAGGAATGGGGGTATTTTCTTGAAGCAGGGTGTTGGGTTGTGTTTGCAAACTTCCTAGAGGTGGATACATGTTTTGGAAGCATTGCTCATTTCTGGCGTGGCATGCTAAGTACTCCTCATCCAAGACTGGGAGTGGATCTGATTGCCTACTGATTTGTGGTCTAAACAAAACCTAAGGAGATGAGTTGGATTCTCCAGTAAACATCAGAGCCTGATGGATCAAGTTGTTGTGTTTGTGTGAGTTGGTCTAGTTCCTCAATTCGGAATGAAGTACTAGCGTTAGTCCCTTGAGGAGGAGTTTGTGATGAAAGGTAGTTGTTTGAGTAGTTGTCAGCCCATGCAGAAAGCAAGGGTGACTTGTTGCCTACTCGATTGGCCATAATATGCTTCGAGACCTGAGAGAGGTCTGCCATATGCGTCGTATCCCGACATATTCGGGGGTATATAAATACCTGTAGAATAATGGGAAGGAGCGAAGATGGATGAAAGAAATGGAAATCGAAGGTTGTGTGTTCGATTCACGTTGGGTTCACTAATTTTGTACGATAGAAAAGTGACAGAAAGCTTGAAAATTGACAAGTAGCCTTTCTTCGTACCTGACCTCCCAAGGTCGTGTCGAGACAACCAATGGGAAATGAAATATATGCGGATGTGGACAAACTAGTTGGGCAATCTTATATCCTCAACACGCAATAACGGATCTGCAAATCCAAGGCAAAGAAAGCTCTCCTAACCTGAATTGGTGTAATGGATCATTCAGATATAATAGCCACTCGGAGGCTCCAATCAATGTCGAGCTCTGCTGAGATCCTGCTTATTGGCTGTTGGACGCATGGAAAATGACCTGCAAGCACCTCGTGTAGATTTCTAGACAAGGTCATGAAAATGATGGTGTGAGGCGTAATGAATCTGCCGAATTTATGGGTGATTTTTCGGTCTAGTCCAGAAAATCTTAGCCTGATTGCTACTACATTCAACACGGAAAACTATGTGATAATGTCTGGCGGAAGTGGTGAGGACCTAAATATGAGTGTATGCAAACTGGTGTCAATGTCTAATTGATTAGCAGGCCCATTGGGTTGTGGGACCTGGGGATCACAACCGTAAGTTCGTGGTTGTTGAGGACCTTTTATGGTCATGTGAAGAATCAATCTCTTCTTCTGACTATCTAGTAGTCATAAGCTTTTTCAACTTCTATGTTTAATACCGAAGTTGTGCAATCTTCTCGAATACCTTATGGGTGTTCTAGCAACTTGTATGCGTAAGCCTATGTCTATATCAATAAGAATATCTTTTGCGTCTAGCTGCAGAACTAATGGATCACAACCAAATATTTGCTCTCTTTCAGGTTCTTATATAGTCATGTGGATATCCTATCAAGGTAATCTATAGTTGGGTTGATTTGACTAGAATTCATATGCTTTGTTGTCTTCGATGTTTAATTCTCTCAATTGCTCACTGATTGTTTGTGGGTTTGTTGTTGTTTAGAAGACGTGAATTCAAAGACCTTGATCTATATCTGATTAATGTTGTGAAGAGATTCGGTTGAGGTATTACTGGTTCGAATATGTAATCCCTAGGCTCTCTAGGTCCCATAATTGTCATGCAAGAAATAATCAAACTTAACTGAATGAAGTAAACTAATTATGAAATAAATCTACTCTATGTTTGTCCTTTTTTATTTTTTCAAAGACGTGAATTTGAATTAAATTAAAGAGCGACTAATCTAATAAATTCAGATAACGAGTAATTAATCTAAGAATAGAACTATAACAAGAAAGGTAGTAAATGTAGTTATTCGCTGTGCACTTGTGAATTGATCCTGAATATAAATAACTAACTAATTTTAATTGAAAGACCTTCAATCTTACCTCAAAAGTGAGGAACAAATCATAGCTTCTTAGAAGCTATTATTCCCCACTTCCCTGGTAATGTTGAAAGCAAGCTTAACTGAAATGAAATGATTTGCTATTCTATTTGACATATTGTAACTACAACTTTGACAATTCAAACTTGGAGTTTACAGAATAGAGGAAAATCTAGTTGTATTGTAGCTTGTCCCCTTAGTGTGATCTCTTCGTTCCTATGTGTTCTCGTGAATCCAAAAAAGTGGGAATGTGACAATGGCAACAAGAGAAGATGTTTGAACATTGGCATCTTGGACGTAAACCGAATAGAATGCAAGTAGGAGAGGGATATCGTAAGAGAACAAAGCTTGGCTATGTGATTCATAGCAGGATTATTGCAGGGATACAACACAAACACACTAAAAACTCTATGACCTATACTTCCTGTGATGAAACAATGACTTATAACTCTAGGTAGAAACAAGATTCTCAAATGAACTTAATCTAGAACTAAAACTATTTTTATGTTGAGCTAGTTGTTTTGAGAACAACAAATGAACAAGATGAAACTAGAGAGATCAATTGATCTCTAAATCAGAAAGAAGGAGAGGAGCCTTGAACTGAGGGGCTGAGAACTTATACAAAATCTAGACCTGTTGAGACTTGTTGAGGAGCTTTCAAACACACTGAATGATAAATTATAGAGAGAGGGGGGCCATTTTCTTGTAAACAAGCTTGGTATTTATAGCATTTTGATTTACCAGAAGGTAAGATCAAATTGAACTCTTCTACCTATTAAAAAAAGAAATTACTATTTACAAGGCAACTAAAACTTTAATGCAAGCAAGAGTGGTTGAGAATTAAAAGCGCAACTTGAATTTTTGCATTGAAAGTGCGTCGAAAGTTCTCGGAAATGCGGACATGACCACCGCCCATAGCAGGGCGGCGAGTTGCAGGACCGCCGCCCAAACAAGGCGGCGGTCCTGACACTAAAGATCAAAATGCAAGGAAAAAGAGGATAGAAGCTAAAATAAAGCATGCAGAGGCCAAGTAAGGCATTTTAGGGTGCAAATATATACACTTAGCGCGCTCTCTGGATTCCGAACACCTTGTGAAGAGATCTGAATCATCATTGGGGTTTCCATAACCTCTTTCCGACAATGTAGCACATACAATTTTGGGTGCGTACAGTGAACCTTGCCCTTTGATCATAACACGACATTCTTGAAGACCAATCACTGCCATTTGTACCTCTTAGGCACAAGTGTCAAATATACACTATGTCGATTTGACATTTGGTCAAAATAAGATGGTCTTGAAGATAGACCACCACCATCTCTACCTCCTTCCCACATGTAATCAACTTGCAATTTGTATAGTTTGAAACGTTGCACCATTTAAATGCCAAGATTTGTGGCTTGTGAGAATGGTCAACCGATGCTTACCACTATGAGTGAATTTGTCGTATCTCGTGTGCTTCAATTAGGGCTCGACCAAATCACAAAGCTATGGAAATATAATGGTTGCCATGTTTCACCCATAACCACTAGTGTTGATCGAGGTGTGATCGACGTCAACTACTTTTTAGCAAGATTGAAAACCCCCTTGCTCTTACCACTCCAATCATTGACAATTCTCACACATCGAGAATGTTATTTTAGACATTAAACCATTTAAATGCCAATATTAGTGGCTTATGAGAGTTTTGTCCTTTAATGCTTGACATTTTTTAACATGTCGGTTAAATCGACCAAACTCATGTGCCTCGATTAAGTTTCGTGTAGCAGACCAAACACTAAAATGTTGATTTCTTCCATGTGTCATCCCAAGACAATTATCTCACTCAAAGCCGAGCAATGTTCACCAAGATTGAACCCCTCCTTTCACTTTGTCTTCATTGATTATTACTAGATCCTGCACCGACATCTTCCACTACTATGCATTATCCTTTTCTATATGTCAACTCCATATAATTCCGCATATTTTTTTCGCTTCTCCTGACTTGCATTTCAACTACTATCATTTAAATAACTTGCAACAATGGTTACTCTTTTGTATCATTACCACCCATTACACCACCACCCAACATACTAATTTTTGCTTTTGTTCCACTATCGCTTCCTTCTTATAACCGAAAAATCGATTACCTTAATCAACACTACTCCACTTCTCTGTTTCCTTCCCCTTTCCACACATATCAGTCCTCCATCGCATCCCTTTCGGCATTCACATTGCACTTTGCTTTCGCATGCGATTGCTAGTTGTATATATGAAGTTATATAATTGTCATTGGCTATACTCTACAAATTGCACCATACCCATAGAAGATTAAATGCATGCATGGGACTGACGCGATTGTTGATAGCGTGTCAAAGTTATCCCTATTTTTTTATTTTTAAATATATATATTTTGTTGGTTAGATTTGGAGTGCTCTAATGGTAGTTGAGTAGGTCAAGAGAGGTCATGTAAGAACATAGGTCACTATTTTGAATCACAGTTGCTTTCGAATTTTTTTGGGTTGAAAAACACGTCATTTTTTAACATAGCTAAAAAAGACAACATGTTTTTCAACGAAAGGCATTGGAAAAAATACTAAAATAAAAAGCGAGAAAATGATTGTGGCTGTGTGTCAACTGTCATGGATGCCATCGGGTGCATTTTGTATAGAAAAGGTATAGCCGTTGCCGTATAAGAAAAGCATTACGTTAAAGTTAGAATTATTCATTATTTAATTGTTGATATGATTGGTGAGTACCGCGTATAATGCGAAAGCAAGTGAAACGGATCCTCCAAACGCGTTACGCAACTGCAACTCTCCCTCCCAAGTTCCATCTATCAACTGTACAAATTAGATCTTCATTATGAAGATCCAAACTCAAAGCTAGGATCTAACTTTATTAATAGCTTTAATGGAGATTACAGCGGCAGACACAACAGTTTTTAAAGATCTCCGCCAATTTCACGAGCTTAATTCGCATGGCTGGTGTACTCCACTTTGAAGCCTTCAAGGCCCAGACTGTGTATGTTTCCAAAGCAATCATGAATCTTAATTACAGAACGACAAAACGATTGGAGAATGGATTTCTTCAATGGTAGCCAGGGGAAAATGAGATCAGCGAGATCTACGGCCAAAAGGGAGGCTTGTCTAGGAATTTAATAGCCTTAAATATTGATGGTCCATTTAATGGCAACACGTGAACAATCTGCACTAGTAAATATATTGGTCCGGAGAAAGCTAATAGAATTATTATCTGGAATGATTAGTTCAGGCACTGTTCAGCTTGTAATTGTGTAGAAGTTAAGTAGAACGAGAAGGTGAGCCTAGGTACTCAGTTACTACAATGCATGAGATTTGATGGATAAACGGCCATTTACAGTTTTTACATAAATGTCTTTGGCCGTAAAATACTTAACCAGGAATCGAAATCACCACCTCTCGCTTATATATTTAAAAGATAATCATTATTTTTGTGCACAAATATATATTAAAAATTGTTCTAACGTATGAAAGTTAGTTTTTATTTTATTATATATAAGTAGAAATGTTTTGTATATTTTGAATGATAATATTATAAAATTACTGTCGTTATAAAATTATTTGACAATTATAAGTGAGTGTCTAATTTAAACTCGAGAATTTGACCCTAGCACTCTATCTCTCTTCAAAAGACTAAATTGTCATTAGCAATTACACATTATTTTGTAGAAATGCATTGAAGTTTAAGAGTTTGGTGGTAGAAGTAACAATTTTTTTAAAAATTAGACACCCACAACCCAACCTTGGGCCATGAAGCCAAAACTTGAAAATATGAGTTACTTGAGAACCCCAACCCAGAGCAACATGGAAACACAAAAGGTGCATTGTTATAAAATGCACATATCTTATTCAAAACATGAAAGCAAAAATCTGAGAATCCTATCAGCTAGAAAGCCAAAAAAATTATTTGAAAATCCAATTAACACAAAAAGTAGTTTGATACAACACACATGTTAGGAACCCGTGCTCCTACCCTTCTGTTTGCTTCATAGCAGATTAGTTACTTTGGACGATGTGCTTTGTGAGTCGCCCCTTCGGCATATTTTAACAATCCCATGTGCGGGAAGCAGTAGTTTCTTCAGTAGGAATCAGTATATAAGAAGGTGTTGAGGCTCAGTGAAGCATCCACGAATATATTGTGTTGCGCTTGCTCGAAGGAGGTTGCCCCCTCGAAGAGGCCTGCGATTCAATATCATTTCGAGTTCTTTTGTTTTAGCGGCTCGTTGCAAGTTGTTTCCATTTCTAGTTGCATTACTGTGGTTGGTGAAACAGTGTTGCAGGGTCTTCACAACATAATTATCATGTTTGAAATGCAAAATCTGTCTTTATTAGACTAGTTTATAAATATTCAATCTAAGATAAGGACATTGTTGATCAGATAAATAAAACGGTGAATAAGCAAGATCAAGCAAATGAAATACAAGCAAGAGTGATAAATGGGGTTTAAAGAATGACTCACCTTGATTCGGGTAAGTGCACCAAGATGGTGGACAATTAAGCGGACATAGAACCCTAAAATTAAGTACCGCGAGCGCGGTTTATAAACCGTGCTTTCGCACAACCTGTTTTTATAGGCTTGGTGATTTCTCGAACTTAAAACTACGCTCACGATTTGCAAACCGCAATCGCGGTCCTTTGAGACAAAATAAACAAACCCGCGACTCCTCATTTTCCCTCATTTTTCCTTTTCAACCGCGATTTCTCCTAGACCTTTGGCACTCGCACTTTGAATACCCCCTAAAATTACTCTTTGGACTTGTGGATTGCGATAGTTTCAACCATGTCGCCAAGACAAAGAGGTAAACCCTCGATTTTGATCAATTTGTTTACATTTTTGGTTATTTTTGTGATTTTCATGGGTTTTTCAATTTTTTGTTTATGTATATAATTTTTTTGTTTTTTCAGTTGCTTGGCGAACTCGTAATCCTGCAAACCCTCCAAACAATCCTCAAAACCCTCCAAACATTCCGCAAAACCCTCCTCCAAACACAGATCTATCTCATATGGCTCCTTTTGTCCCCACAGAGCCAACAGGAACACAAGCTAATATCGTTGGAAAAATCGACAAAATAAAATTGCCATTGAGAACCTTATTCAAAATATAAGACAAAATCATGCCACAAATCCGTCCCGCATGACTTTAGCCAACACATTGCAAACATTGATTGGCGAAGTTGACTCCGCAACTAACCAAATAGATAGATGGAATACCTTTAGAGGTGATTATAGGCAGTGGTATGCAAATAAATTATCCCATGCAGCCGTAAAAGATAAAAAAATTAAAAAGACCACATTTGTGCATTATTTACTGACCCAAGAACTAATGCCCCCCGTAGTTACTTGCAAACGGTTCCCAATCCATTGGTGCCACGATGACCGAATCAAGAACAATTTTTGGGACCGATGGTGGATGGTTTTTGATTATCCACCATGCAAAAACAATGAGGTTCCCTTTTATTTTTTGAAGAAATTATGTTGCGAGTTCGTGCTTAATGAGGTCCCAAACTATTTTGACTTTTCTGATTTTTATGGGCGAGGTGGTAGCTATGCACAGTAGACCCGGTGCACGCATAGGTCAACCAAGGATCCCCATGCACCAAAATCCCCACTTGCCTTCGATTATCCCTCCTACAAAAAGGAGGTTGTAGAGATTGACACACTACATGCATTGAGGGAACTCACCGACACTCGACCTAACATAGTGAGTAGATTGCATCTAATGATGTTGGTGGAGGTGTCAGTTCTAGTGCACCACACCACCGTGGATCATGTAGTGTCGTATGCCTGCTGGCAAGACATCATTTTTGTTGATCACATGATTTCTTTTCTCTAGATGAGATGATGGGGATGTTTTTGGAACTAGTGCAACGGATCATAGTCTTTCACAGGTAAATGTCAAATAAATATTTAATATATATATATATATACAATAGTTTAATTCATGTTTGAGATTTTAATATATATGTATTTCATTGTACGTTATGTATATACATGTAAAAACTAATTTTTTATTTTATTTTAAATAACAAGAGCCGGTGAAGGAAACAACCGGCGTTGACATGCTAGCTACGGCAGCTGGGCATGTTACAAACGTAAGTTTCAAGTTGTACTTAAATTTCAATTTTCATTTGATTGTGCACTTTTATTACTATGTTTCACTGCATGTACATATTAATATATGTTTATTTTTATACGTGCAGGACCCTGCGGGTCATCATCTTCTCTGGGAACTGAGGCTATTGGCACACCTCACGTGACTTTTACGCAAGTTAGTTTCTCTTTACACTTTCCAGTTCTAATTGTGGAAGTTCACGTGGATTATGCTTTGGCTCTGTTATGTGGCAGTCATGTAGATTAATATTGATTTGTACATATTTTTTGTATAGCTTATGACTTCCAGAGAGACTCCTCCATTTATGCAAACTGTGGAGGCTGCTGTAGATATTGCCATAGCATCTGCAGATCCACTAACTGAGGTACAATTTTTCAAATTTGTTAAATTTATTTAGGAATTATTTCTTATTACTTAAATCTACAATATCAAATTTTATACATGAAATATTTAATTTGAAATTTAATTATTTGTATGTAGCTTACCTCTCATGAGTCTACCATTGTCCCTGCCATGCGTCAATGACAAATTGATAGGGATCATGACATTGTGGTAAGATTTCACATGCATTTTAACTAAATTCTAAGTTTCTAAATTTTGAATGTATTTTAAAAATATGGGTGTTAAAATCTTGTTGTTTATGAATGTGCAGGTTAGGTTGCAGGCCTTCTTAGAGACGCCTAAGACCACACGGATGAAATTATTAGTGGCATCTCCCTCTACTACATCCTCGGGTCGTGGACATGCTACTTCTAGCAGGGTGAAGAGAGGGAAGATGTTTCATGATTAGATTCATAGGACATGGATGTACATAGATATATATATGGGCCAGCTGGTCCTAGTTCATGATTCTTCATATGACATTGTATATAGCCTTATACGACCGCATGTGGTCTTATATGTATGACACACTTGGTTCGAGATGTACACATGTTATGAACTTATATTTTCATAGACGTGTGTTCAACACACTTAGTTTGATACATTATATATCCATGTGTTGGTTTTCATAACAATATTACTTCTATGTTTGATTCGAATTCATTGCACATGATATCCTTCTATGTATGTATATTCTATGTATATTAATTCTCTATGTATGTTTGATTTAAAATTAAAAAACTATGGTGCAACAATAAGAAGAAAATAAGCATATATCTCATGTACCATATTCTAGTGCAATAATAAGTTTTATGTATGTTATGACATGTACATGTCAAGGACTAAAATTTCACATGTTGTTGGAGTTGTCGGTAGATTTTAGGAAAATCCGGGTAAAGAACATTGTTCAAGAATGAAGTGGGAGTTTCACTAGTTGTGAGGAAAAATAAATTATTGCATCACCTATAACAATATTAGTGATTCAATTTGTGGATATTTTGATTCATATTTTGTAAGTGATTTGGAAAACAAAGATCGACTTCTAGTTATGCTATTACACTTGTAATCGGACCTATCAGGTTGGATTTCAAAGCTTCAAAATAGTACAATTTTTTTAACTACTGAGATAGAATATGTAGCTACCTATCATAGTTGTCAGGAGGTAATTTGGGTAAAAAATTTATTGGATGAGTTTTGAAGATATCAATAGAAGATGAAGGTATTGTGTGACAATCAAAGTGTTATTTAATTATCCAAGAATCTAGCTTATCACAATAGGACAAAGCATATTTTAGTTAAGTATAATTTGGTTATCTTCTATTCATTTGCAGAAAATGTGATGAGTTGGTCGTGTAATATATAAAGTGGATTTGTTATCAAGGTGGATATTATAAGGTGTGTAACAACAAAGTTACATGAAAAATTCCCCAAAAGGAAATGAAAAGAAAATAATTACTCTAAAGTTATTTTCAAAGGTTGACTTCTAAAGTAGAAGAAATATATATTAAAGACCCCTTTAAAATAGACTGGGGAGTTATGTACATGGAATTCCCTTTATAAAATGGGGAGGAATAAAGATTTAAATGATTTCTCGAACTCCTTATAAAAAGGAGGGATTAAAATTTACAATTGTAGATCCGTTAGGGGTAAATGTAATTATTTGTAAAAAAAAAAAACAAATTGTTATGAAAGGGTGTGTTGGTTACCAAACCACCCGAGGGGAATTATTTAAATCCATGATGGGGAGAGAAATAGACGGAGTGAGAGATTTTTTTTGGGGAAGTGGATCAATAGTTTTTATGTGGTCTAAGTGAAGGCAAGTGGTGGGTATTGGAGAGGGGCATTCTTGAAGGGTGTCCTAACTGGGGTACATAAAGTATAACCCAAGATGGTTCCTGGCCAGGGCAAGAAGATATTTTAATTGATTTAATTCCTCCATATAATGCGGCCATAGCTTGAGGTGTTGGATGTGGGTTAGCACGTAGGAATTCATTGAGGAACATAGAGTCCTTCATATCCCTCTATACGATAAGTAAATAATTTTACAACTATTGTTTCAATAATGAATTAACATTTTGCACATTTAAAAAAAAACTTTAATATGTATATTTTGATTTTGTTAAAAGAATTAAAATTCATGTGTAATAAATATCTATTGGTTGTTTTATATGGAAAAACATGTTTTTTTTTACATGAACTTATTAGTTTGGAAAAAGTCACGTCACATTTTGGTTTCGTAGATAAAATTCATCTTATTCATGTCCCCTGTGTTATTATTTTTTCATCTATTTTATTCAAAATAAATTTTACCTATGTATAAGTATCCCCTTTAATAACAAAGGTTGAATTAAAATCTATAGACTATAGTTTAATTTTACTAAACGTTTAAATTTAAAACCTATTTAAAACTATAAGTTTTAACTATATACTATAGTTGTATGTGGGTCAATTTTAAATTAAAACATAGTATTTAATCTATGTTTAATGTCTTCCTATATACTATATTGTATATAATATATTATTCCTAACCTACTCAAATTAACTACCTAACTGTCTACCATTTGATTAAGCATATAAAGTATATTAAAACTTTAAAAAAATCTATTTCCTATCTAAGCCGCCAAAACTTATATTTTAAACCTTTTATGTTATTATTTCCACCGCTTTTGGCCTCCTTGTGCCACATGGGATATTTTCCCTTGACCACAGTGATGCCTCCTTTGGCCAGGGAAATATAAAGTTTTTCTAATGTGATGATTTTCATAAAGAGATTAATATTCTACACTAGGAAAATTAGAGTTAATAAGTTAATATAATATTAATAAGTTGATATGTAAAATTCGAAAAAAAAATGATTAAATAAATTGTGACAGCATAAGAATATTGTAGGTTAGAAAGTAGTTTGTTAGTATTATAATGCATATAATAATAAATGAACAATAGATCAATTTAAAGTATTAATAAATAGTTTACTTTTAAATATGTAAAACGTAGTCATGTGTTTAGTTTAAATAAAAATAGGATTGAAATTTATCATACAAATAAATTGTACAAAAATATTAATTAAATATCAATATGATATCATACAATAGAAGTTTTATTGCGTGAAAAAAAAGGGTGTATGTTAGGAAAGTGATTTAGTTTCAAGCAATGTTATTAAAGTTAAAATACATACACATTTAGGTTTTTCCTATCTAATATTAATTTTCAAAAGGGATTTTTTTATAAAGTTGTTTGATAATTTAAAATTAAATATAAAAATTAAAAATTAAAAAGAGAAATATACAATTATTGTCGAAAACTGATTTAGGAGGAGAGAAATTTTATGTGACAAATTCCCTACATAGAGAATGGAATGAAGTTTTAATGTTTATGATTTATCAAAATAGAATAAATAAATTATTATGGGTGTCTAAAGTTATTTTTCCTAGGATTGAATTTCAAAGTAGAAGAAATTGAATGCCCCTTTAAAATAGGATGGAATAACATGTAGATAAAAACCCCTTTAAAATAGAGAGGATTATATAGTGGGAAAAATTCTATCACATTTTTGGGATAAATAATAATTTAAAACTAAACCTATCTTATATTATATATATTTTTATAAACTCTGACCTAAAACCTTAAGCGACCCTCAATTTAAAATCTATATATTTATATTTATCCTCCTAAGTGCTTTAAAAATTAGTCACCTTTATATTAAAACATCCATTCGTATTTACGTGTTGACACATATAATTCAGAATATTTTTTAAAAAATCTTAAATGTTGAACTATGGAATAGAAATTTAAATTGGCTTGCGTGACTTCTAAGCTAACTAATTTTTTATAACTAACCATCCCCTCTTTTTCTAACTGGCTTTCATTAAATTTAGTACTTTGACCTATATAATATTATATGCTTTAATTAGTAATATACATGTGCGCATGGAACATAATAGGTACTAACAAATAGTTAAATCCCTATCTCCATTTAAATAATTTTGACTAAAATTTCTATTGTAATAATAAAGATTTAAAATGTGAAAGAAATTTAAAAAATAAAAAATAAAAATTAATCATGTAAAAAATCCTCATGCAAATTAATGGAATTAATAAGGTATAGAGTCATTCAATTTTTTTTGAAATAATTTAGCGAATTTATTTATTTTTATTTATCGTGCTCTACTTTTAGGAAAAACTCAAAGATTTCCTTAATATATTGAAATGAGTATCATTTACAATTCAATAGTTGGAAAATTATTCAGAGTTGTCTAGATATTAAAGTCCCTGTTTATTTAAGAAATTAGGGAATATAATTCATCATTGTGATCAGTGGATTGAGAAATTTTGAGAAAATAAAAGTGGAAAATGTGTTAGAAGTTAGGGACCACGTAAAACTAATATTTAGAAGAAAGAGAAGCATTAATAATAGTACAAGGAGACATCGAGAAGTTGATTCCCTTATTGGTTGATACTCATTTTTATTATTTAAATTATAAGATCTACATTGCATTGAAGCTCCACTTTTATTATTATTATTATTATTATTTTTTGAGTTGATGAAGTTTTTTTTTGGATTCCCTTACACGAATTTGTGTGTAAACACAGAGAATACATTTAAAGATGGAATCTCAACACGATCTGGATTACCTCGAACTTGAACAACGAAATCAACAACTATCCAGGGAAGTAGAAGAGATTACTTTGCAATTTGAAATTTTGAAAAAGTAATTTGTTGATTCCATGAAGAAAAATACTAAGGATAATGATAAGTCTGATAAAAAATTGAGTAAAAAGAGGAATTTCCAACCCATTGATAATTCAAATTCTGTTGATGAACATTCTTCTAGTTCTGATTCTGAGTCCTCTAATTCTGATAAGGGAGGTAGAAATAATAAGGAAATTAAGCACTTTGCAAAAAAAATCAAACTGCCAGAATATTTAGGTGATGTAGGATCCGGAGAAGAAGCGGAGAGGTGGTTATCTAGTTTAGAACGTTATTTTGATTTGCAAAATACTGGCAGTAGAAATAGGACTCAAATAACATCCTATCAACTGAAAAATGTTGCTTTAAACTGGTGGGAAGACACTATAAAATCAGAAAAACTAAGACCTCACAAAATTAAATGGGATCAATTTAAAACTTTGTTTCAAAATAAATACCTTTCAGATTATTTCCTACAGGAAAGACAAAATGAGTTCTTTGATTTGAAACAACGTGCACAAAAATTAAATGAGTATCGACAAATTTTTGAAAGATTAAATAGGTTTGTACCTTTCATTTCGGGAAGAGATAGAGTTGTTAGATTCATCAATGGACTTAGAGAGGATTATAAGGCTAGTGTTTGGTGCGGTAAACCAACTACAATAGATGAGGCCTGTCAAATAGCAGAACAATTTGAAAAGCAAAATGAGATTAAGAGAAAATGAAATGAGGATTTTAAGAGAAAGAATAATAATTCATTATATGGGAATAATAGAAAAATAAAATTTTCTGAGACTGCACAATGTAGGCATGCTAGTTTTGGAAATCAACAAAAAAATGGAAACAAAGAGTTTGCTAAGAAAAGTCCTAATGAGATTAAATGTTGGAATTGCGGAGAAAACCATTATGCAAAGGGGTGTCCACAAACATCAAAAGGGTGGAATAAAAATGATATTAAAAATCAAAAACATTACAGTAATAAAAATCAGCAGAATGGTATTGATCAAAAGAAGGATAAAACTTCAACTATGAAAATTCATGTTGCAGTCGATACAGGTACAGTACATCATCAAATTTCTTTGATAGAATTACAAGGTAGAATTAAAGGTCAAAATGTGGTATTCTTAGTTGATTCAGGTAGTAGTCATAGTTTTATTTCTCCTAATATTGTTTCTAAATTAAATTTTTCTGTCAGAGAAATAGAGCCTATCGCAGTTGAGATGGCAGATGGAAGGATAATTAGACATACTGGAGCCATGATAGAAGACCTAAAAATTCAATTAGACGATCTTGATTCTTGTGATCATTTTCATTTACTGAAACTAGGACAATATGATGCAATCCTAGGAATGACTTGGTTAGAGAAAAACAATGTTTTGATTAGTTGTGAAAATAAACAAGTTGTTATAAAAGATAAAAATAATTCTTTTAAAACTTTACAAGGGACAAAAAGGCCCATTAAACTTAAAACCATTCTGCTATGCAATTAAAAAGGAGTCTTAGGAAAAATTGTAAATCTTTTTGTGCAATGGTCACTCAGGGTGATGATGGAACTAAGTTAGACATCAATATCCAACCTATAGTTCAAGAATTTATGGATGTTTTCCCTGAGGAAATAGAAGAATTACCCCCGAGAAGAATTGTAGAGCATGCCATAGATCTAATTCTCGGGTCAACCTGTATCCAAAGCCCCTTATCGACAATCGATTCCTGAGTTAGCTGAACTTAAAGTACAATTATTTGAATTGCTTAAACAAGGAAAAATTAGACCAAGTGTTTCTCCATGGGGTGCACTGGTATTATTTGTTAAGAAGAAAGATGGAACTATGAGATTGTGTATTGATTATAGACAACTGAATAAATTGACCATCAAGAATAAATATCCCTTACCTAGAATTGATGACCTATTAGATCAATTAAGTGGTGCTACATACTTTTCTAAAATTGATTTGCATTCTGGGTATCATCAAATTAGAATTAAAGAATCAGATATTCCGAAAACTACTTTTAGAACTAGATATGGACATTATGAATTTGTAGTTATGCCTTTTGGGTTAACTAATGCTCCTGCAACTTTTATGAATTTGATGCACGATGTGTTTAGACCTTTCTTAGATGTGTTTGTGATTATATTTCTAGATGATATTTTGATATACTCAAAAAGTGAAAAAGAACATGAACACCATGTTAGGTTAGTTTTAGAAACTTTACGAAAATATCAACTTTATGGGAAGGTGAGCAAATGTGAATTCTTTAAAACTGAAGTTTCTTATCTAGGACATATAATTTCTCAAAAGGGAATTGCACCAGACCCATATAAAGTAAAAGTTGTCCAAGAGTGGGTAATACCAAAAGATGTGCATGAAATAAGAAGTTTTCTTGGTTTGTCTAGTTTTTATCATAGATTCATTAAGAATTATTCTAAGATAGCTTCCCCATTAACTGATTTAACAAAAAAGGATAAACCTTATCAATGGACTAGAGAATGTGATCAAGCTTTTAATAGATTAAAGGAATCATTGGTAACTGCTCTTGTTTTATGTATTCCATATTTTTCTAAACCATTTTCTGTAGTTACTGACATGTGGTTCCTAGTATTGGTGGTGTATTAATGCAAGACAATAAAGTTGTAAGCTATGAATCTAGGAAATTACTTCCTACCAAAAAAATTATCCTATACATGATTTAGAATTGTTAGGGATTGTACATGCTTTGAAAATTTGGAGACACTATTTGTTAGGGAACAAATTTACTATAAAAACTGATCATAGAAGTTTACAACATATCTTTACTCAACCTTTATTGAATATGAGACAACGTCGATGGGTTGAATTGCTTAGTGAGTATGATTTTGAAATTCAATATGTTCCTGGAAAAGACAATTTAGTAGCGGATGCATTAAGCAGGAAAAGAATTTTTGTTAATGCTTTAGCTTTAGAAAGAAGTAATTTTGAACAATCTATTAAAATTAAGTTATCTACTGATGTATATTTCCAAGAACTTTACGAAGGCTTGAAAAATGAAACTAGTAATGTACAATTAAATGATAGACTTACTTCTTATCTAATTAGGTCTATTGGATTATTGTATTATAAGAATAGAATGTGTATACCAGACCTTCCTGACTTAAAAATCAAATCCTTAGAGATTCTCATGATATCCCTATTGCTGGTCATCCTGGATTTCAAAAAACTTATTTGTCTATAAAAAAGAATTACTTTTGGCCTAAAATGAAACAAGATATTAGAACTTATGTGCAACAATGTTTAACTTGTCAAAAAGTAAAATCATAGAGCAATGTAGTAAACCTAGTAAGTTGTAACCTCTTAGAATTCCTAAATGGAAATGGGAATCATGAGTATGGATTTCATCACTAGGCTACCTCGTACTAGAAATGGTCATGATAGTGTTTTTGTTGTGGTTGATAGATTAACTAAAATGGCTCATTTCCTTCCAACTAAAATTAAAAATTCTGCATCTGATGTAGCTCATTTATTTATGAAAGAAATATTTCGTTTGCATGGTCTTCCAAAAGATTTAGTAACAGATAGAGACCCAATATTTACTTCTTCCTTTTGGAAATCATTATTCAATGAGTTAGGTACAAGTCTGAATTTTAGTACGGCATATCATCTTGAAACTGATGGAAAACCGAAAGAGTAAATCGAATTTTAGAAGATATGTTAAGGATGTATGCTAGTGATAAACCTAAAATTGGGAAAACTATATACATTTGATTGAATTTGCATATAATCGGGATACCATAGCACTATAAAAATGTCACCTTTTGAAGTTGTATATGGTAGGAATTATAACACACCTATTCCCTGGTCTGACCCTGTCCAAAGAACTTGGTATGATAATGATAATTTAAAGGAGATGGAAAAATTATAATTAAGGAAAGACAAAACATGAAAACTGCACAAGATATGTATAAGAGTTGGGATGATTCTAAACGGTCTTATAGGGAATTTGAAATTGGTGATCAAGTTTTCCTTAGAGTTAAACCTAAGCGTAGTTCACTTAAACTTGGTAAATATGCTAAATTAGCTCCTCGTTTTTGTGGTCCTTTTGAGGTATTAGAAAGAGTGGGTGAACTGTCTTACAAACTAGCTCTTCCTCCTTAATTATATAGGATACATGATGTTTTTCATGTTAGTTTATTAAAAAAATATGTTTATAATTCTACTCATGTTATTGATTAGAAAAATATATCTATAGAACCTAATTGTGAATTTAAAATAGAACTGAATTAATATTGGAAAAAATAACTAGAAAGTTAAGGAATAGAGAAATAAATGAAGTAAAAATTAAATGGAATTTTTGTGATGTGGATAGTGCAACATGGGAAAAAGAAGAATATATTCATGAACAATATCCATATTTATTTTGACTAATGAACTTTGTGGTTCGTTTATGTTTCAGAGAAAGATAAAGCTACTGAGGTCAGCAACTGATTTAGAAGGGGAGAAATGTTACGTGACAAAATTCCCCAAAGGAAAAAAAGAAAAAAATAATTACTCTAAAGTTATTTTCAAAGGTTGACTTCTAAAGTAGAAGAAATATATATTAAAGACCCCTTTAAAATAGACTGGGGAGTTATGTACATGGAATTCCCTTTATAAAATGGGGAGGAATAAAGATTTAAATGATTTCTCAAACTCCTTATAAAAAGGAGGGATTAAAATTTACAATTGTAGACCCGTTAGGGGTAAATGTAATTATTTGTAAAAGAAAAAAAAAACAAATTGTTATGAAAGGGTGTGTTGGTTACCAAACCACCCGAGGGGAATTATTTAAATCCATGATGGGGAGAGAAATAGAGGGAGGGAGAGATTTTTTGGGAAGTGGATCAATAATTTTTATGTGGTCTAAGTGAAGGCAAGTGGTGGGCATTAGAGAGGGGCATTCTTGAAGGGTGTCCTAACTGGGGTACATAAAGTATAACCCAAGATGGTTCCTGGCTAGGGCAAGAAGATATTTTAATTGATTTAATTCCTCCATATAATGCGGCCATAGCTTGAGGTGCCGGATCTGGGTTACCACGTAGGAATTCATTGAGGAACATAGAGTCCTTCCTATCCCTCTATACAGATAAGTAAATAATTTTACAACTATTGTTTCTGTAATGAATTTACATTTTTCACATTTAAAAAAGAAAGTTTAATATGTATATTTTGATTTTGTTAAAAGAATTAAAATTCATGTGTAATAAATATCTATTGGTTGTTTTATATGGAAAAGCATGTTTTTTTACATGAACTTATTAGTTTGGAAAAAGTCACGTCACAGGGAGGGTCATGGCACTAATCGACTATGCAGACATGTCTGGGTGGCTAGGTGAATGCTAGAGGAGGCGTTGTTTCGGTGCACAACAACGTCATTGCTTCCGAGCTACCTCGTTCAAGCAGAGTCCCTCAAGAGCCCTGAGACCAAAAAATCATTCAACTTCGACGGGTGACTACGCAGACTTCGTGGCACCTAGAGGCATCTTGTCTGATCCTACACCTCAGCGTATAGACACTCTACAATAGCCTATTTTGGTTTTTTCCTTCTCCAAACGATGCTCTCGCTGCCCTATTGTTTGCAATCATGTTGAATAGTGTAGTTGAAGACAAATGTAAGGTTTTCAAACGATATATTTTGTAAACAAAGTGGGTCATGGCACCAAATCGACTGTGCAGACATGTCCAGGTAGGCTAGAAATGCTAGAGGAGGTGTCATTTTGGTGCACTACAATGACATTGCTTCCGGGATACCTTGTTCGAGCGGAGTCCCTCAAGAGCCCTGAGACCAAAAAATCGTTCAACTTCGATGGGTGACTACGTAGACTCCGTGGCACCCAGAGATGTCTCGTCTGATCCTACACCTTAGCGTAGGGACACTCTACAATAAGATATCTTATTTTTTTCCTTCTCTAATCGGTGCTCTCGCTGCCCTATTGTTTACAAACGCATCGAATAGTGTAGTTTGAGATAGTGTAAAGAGTCACAAACGGTATATTTTGTAAACAAAGTGGGTCGTGGGTACCTAACCGATCAGTCGGAAACATCTGGGTGGCTAGGTGAATGCTAGAGGAGGAATCATTTCGGTACGTGACAACGTCATTACTTCCGGGCTACCTCATTCGAGCGGAGTCCCTCAAGAGCCCTGAGATAAAAAAATCGTTCAACTTTAACGGGTGACTACGCAGACTCCGTGACACCTAGAGACGTCTCGTATGATCCTACACCTCGGTGTATGGACACTCTACAATAGTGTGTCTCAGATTTTTCCTTCTCCAAACGGTGCTCTCACTGCCCTATTGTTGACACCAACAGTGTGATATGCATCATGAAGGTTTTTAAAAATTGTAGAGGTTTGACCACGTATATTAGATGTTGTAAATCCTAAGGTGTTTAACGTAGGTCTCATTTTATTCAATTTCATCAAACTAACCAACAACTAACATCTTTGGGAATCATTTAAAATTTTAAAATGATTATCCCAAATTTTCGGGCTTTTCTTCTCGATTTTCCGTTGAAAGTTTGTCACACATTGGTTTCAAAATGTTTTCATCAACTTCAATAAAATAATTAGGTCTCTTACGAAAAATCCTAGGTGTTTTTGTCAAATTTTTCTTGTCTAGAGTTTCAACTCAATTTCTTTATTCACATTTTCATTGTCTCCTTCAATTTCAACATTTGCTACATCACGATTATTTAATTCTTCTTCAACATTGACAAAAAAAATATCTTCATCACGAGTATTCAATTTAACTTCAACATTGATGGTAGAAACATTACTTGGTTCCTTGTTTCTTACAATAGTAGGGGTTGAAGATGAAATTCTTCTTGATTCACGAAGATTCTGCATTCGCTCAACATTTTGAAATCATTTGCCTCTATTTCATTTGGTGTTTTTTACTTAATGACTTCGTTTTTTGACTTCGTTTCTTGTCTCCCATGATGTTTTACTTCCAATGATAAGAAAAACATGTAGAAAACGACATAATTTCATAGTAGTTCGTATGGTAAAGTCAAACAATAAAAATCACATGGTAATTAGAACATTGGGATGTGTATAAATATGATTTATAAATCGCGATCGTGGTTTATAAAGTGCGATCACGGTTTTTGTTTAAAAACCTACGATCGCGGTTTATAAACCGCGATCGCACTTCTTTTTGTATCATCAAATCTGACCCTAAGGCTCGGGAAATATTTGTTTTGCCCCAACCAAAGCTATGAAAGGTCATTATGAAGTGTAAAGGGTCAAAAAACTTCAAATTTGCTCTTCCATAGACTTGAACCATGCTAAAAAATTGAAAACATTTCACAAAAATGGTGTCATCGCGTAGGGGAGACTATTAGCTTCATAGAAATATTGATTTTAAAGTGAATAGAATAAGATAAATATCATTTTATAATTTTTTACTAACAATAGGTCTTTAAGACATTTTTCCCGAATGTTCATGTCTACGTTTAAGACTACAACTTTTGTTTCGCTTATCAAAATGTGATAAAACTTATACCATCCCAAGCGTGGAGAAATTCTATACACATTAATATATATATATATATATTTGATTTCGATATTTTTGATATAGTTATGGTGGGAAAATGGAAAGCGCTCTGTTTTCTAAATATTTTTAGACCACTTTCACGGAAAAAATCATTAAAAAAATATTGCTCAAAAAATACAAAATAAAATCCATCCCAAGATAGACAACTACATCTAACTTTTCACCAAAGGAAAAAAATAACAAGATTTGGTCATCCAAATCGCGGGCAAACGGACTACAATCTTATAGGTTTTTTCAAAAACAAAAACCAAGTCACATAATTTTAAGTTGTTTAATATAGCTAAACTTGTCCATTTAAAAAAAACATAGTATTTTAGAAACTAAATTCGGATGCCACGATTCATATTTATATAATTTTTTCTAATTTTGAGTGCGCATATTGCTAATAATCCCTACAAGTTGAGATTTCACTTTTTTTGCATTATGACGTCCACTTATGACTCCTTTTTTGTCCACCAACTTGGTGCACTTACCCATCTATAGGTATGAACCGATTCAAGACTCAAGATTGATATAAAATGGGAGACTTTGGGTTACTCATAAGCTCTTTATTTGAAATTGTGATTTGGATATTGACATGACAAAACCATCTAGGATGGGACAAGGACTCCTAGTGTGCTAATGTTTTATTTGGGCGCTGGTTTTTTGTAGAATGCCTCAAAATTTAGTTCTTTCAATGTCATTTAGTGTCACTCCTTGTTCATTGTAGTTCACATTAGATTCGATGTGTCACACATGTACCTGTAAAATAAACTCTAACTACCTACACAATACTCAAGTGCGCATTAAATGAAAAAAATGCATATGCTTGAGTCAGACTAACCTCGGTGATCACCCCAATGTGATTGTCACCGAGTGTTGTACTACATTTCAGACTCTATATAGTTCTTGTGTGTGTGTGTGTGTGTGTGTGTTAATGTCCTTGAGCTAGAATGACCTAGTGTTAGTCACAAAAAGAATAGTAGGGTACAACCAATTTGTCCTAATGGCAATGTGTGGTATGGAATTCAGAATAATGTCTCCTATATTATGAAGTATGCAATGCCAAAATATAGTCCTTGGTGTAGTAGATAGAAAATATTAGCTCCTTGTAATAGTATGTGCCTCTTTAACGTTTTCCCCTAATGAGGTTAAATAAGACATGTATATATATGATTCATTTACTTAAATTATGTCATTAACAAGTGAAAGACCGACCAAGAGTGATAAAATAAGATAAGAAAGTGGTAACATTCGAAAGATCAGAAAAAGAGGTAAAGAGGACAAAGGCACCCATAGGAGGCGTAGCTCCCGAGAGCTCTTGTCCCTATTGGGAGGTCCTATACATGATGCTCAAAAGGTCAGATAATGAGATCAGAGATGAGTAGGATGTTGGTTGGTACGTACAACTATAAGTTGTCAATCAGAAACAAGTAATAAAGATGAAAAGGATAAAAGCAATGTAAAAGGGTGTTAATGAGTAGTTCTCTTGCTTAGGAATCATGCATATAAATGAAGTATTTAGAGGCTAGATGTACATAGTAAGTGTGTGATTTAGTGACTACATTTTCCCCCACTTTATGCTAGTGAATAAGGATTTGGTAGCATAAAGTAGAAAAGAAAAGCATACCTTGGAGATTTGAATGAAGATTGTACCCAATAACATGTCGAATGATTATTAGTAAGTGTCAAACAGAATAGTGCAAAATGTGTACCATGAAATTCTAAGGAGAGGGAAGGATAAGGATCCTAGGGGTGACCTTTGCATGCGTGGAGTGATAATGATGTGTGCGTGTAGTTCCTTGGAATGTCATTTTTGTCGAGTGTTCTTGAGATTTACTTCATGGTTACTTGTGTGCTTTGCCTTCGTTGGGATAGGATAGGACCTGCAAAAGAAAACAAGTGTAGTCAATGCTCTAGGTAAATGCAATTAAACTTTAACTTGGAAAATATGTAAAAATGGAAATGTGTATTGGAAAATCTAAACCAAGGGGTTAGAGTACACCTAGAGTGTTGAAAGAGAAAGGGATAGAAATTTATTCCTACTTGTAGACTCAATGCTTAGGAGCTAGTTGGAATAACACGAAGGATTTGGGCGTCATGTCGCCAAACTAGGGATTTGAGTTTCTCAGCACTAAACTTCATATTTATGTGTCATATCACCGCTAAGGGAAAGTTTGTTGGGAGCGCTGTCTATTTTACCCTACAACCGCTAATACTTCCCCACATATAAGTGTCACTGCAGATGATCACAAACCTGATTTGTAATAGGCCCGTGGTGACACATTTTTCCATGCATATCATTGTCCCGCATATGCCTTAGGTGCCACATCCTTGTTTGGTTCTTACTTTAATTCCTTCTTTGGTAGAAGGTGAGCATGCTCACTACAAAGGTAGAAGGTGAGCCTACTCACTACAATGAATGATATTTGATGGTTAAACTGTTAGGAAATTATCATTTGTTAGTGTGTACATTATTAATATGTTGTTAATTTGTTATAACCATAATATTATAAACGGGTTATTTGTTTCCTAGTTTTTAGGATGTAGTTTACCTACCTCCATGGCTATATAATAGCCATTGTAATAGCGTAATTGTATATACGAAATAATGAAGATTGTTTGTGTTATATATGCGCATACTCTTTCATCTAGTATTAGATCGATAAGAGAGTAGTATGGAATTGTAAGGGGTAGATATGTTGCTAATCTTTGCCCCTCGCATACGAAAGTTTTTTTATATTTGCATCTTGATACACTTTTAAGTCTCATTGATTGGCGTATAGAATTTTGCATTGTGTTGCTCAAGTATATTGGTGTTTTCATTTGGCATATTTTTCCTACGTACAACTGTAGATCCATATTTACAAGACAATATTCCTATCATGTCAAGGTCAAAAATGAATATGCAAACAATTTGCGTTGGAGGATTTATTTCTCCCGGCTTGACAAGTTGTTTCTCACAGAGGCTACACCATCAAAGGAGAATTTCATAAGCATAGTCATGGAAAGTATGAGCATCTCAGAGCGTTGGAAGGATCCACAAAGATCCTTCATCTTAGCAAAGCTGATATTCTCAATTATGATAATTTGGTCACCGTGATTAGAGGATACAACATTATCTTTTATCCGGCCTTCCTAATTTCAGAGGACCTTGAACAAGTGATAAATCCAACCACCAACCATTCTCCATGCATGGTTCCAACATCAAATATTTTCATATGGCATAAAATTCGTCTCTCGAAATTTACATGCAAACAAACAAATGACTCAAGTAATCTTCATCGCACGCAATCTAGAACTGCACACATATCACCGGAAGTCCAAGCCAACATGCCACTCATCGATTATTTCTTCCTTTAATGACAAGATTGCACATCAGATCTGAAGTCAACCATTTGAAAGAACAAAAGAACAATTTCCATGTGTCCATGTAAGGCACATGAATCCATTCAAGTCAAATAAGGTGAAAAAAATTAGGTAGGAAAAACTAGAAAAACACTCTGCAACTCTAGCACAAAACCGGAGTTGGCTCTCCTAGGGTTTTCCTATTAGGAAATATATCTTAGTGCTCCATTTGTATGTATGGGTGAATAATAATTACATGTGTAATTATTATTATGGTAAATTAGTGAAAGTACATTTACTATGTAAATGTAAATAGTAAATGTAAAATGTGGTTAGTGTGTGGTAAGTTAGTAAGTTAGATTAAAAAAACAATTAGTGTTGTTTTATTATTATATTGGTGAGAGGTTGAAACCATATGGGTGTATGGTTGTATATGCAGACAAAGGTTGTTGTGAGGATTGTTATTATACATCTCCTATATAATGGAGTGTAATGCAACAAGAAAAAAAAATAAAAAAATGAGTGTGAGAATAATATAGTGTTGCTGATTTTAATTATTGTCTGTGTAGCTATTTCATGTATTCTATGTATTAGATCAAAGTAATTTTCACATTTGGTATTAGAGCGTTCCACGTGAAAAATTGTGGAGAAACCCATATTGCAAAACAAAAGTTACGAGATCTTCTTTGAGACAGATTTAACCTGCTCTGGTACCAAATGTGAAAATTACTCTGATCTAATACACAAAATACATGAAATATCTATACACAAAATAATTAAAATCAGCAACACTATATTATTCTCACACTCATTCTCACCGGAGGATGGAGGCAACAGAGGTTGGAGGTCATTCAACGACCTCTTGTCAGTCGCCAACGACGGGCCGCATATCAAATTTGGTGGCATTTTTTTTTCAGTTGTGTGTTTGCTTCATTTTGTAGTGTTCTGTTTTCAATAAGTGGAAATTTCACATTGAGGGGGAACATGATCCAATGTTCCATTTCCATTATGTCATCTTTTCTATGTATGTATGAGCAACAAATTTCAGCAGAATTTCCTATGTTATTCCCTGCAGTGAGATGTGATGAGGGCTGAGAATAGTACTTGGCATATCATGATGTGGTTGTAGGTAAACCACTTGAAAACCTTCATTTGTGGTTTGTGGTAAACCAATAGAAAAACCACCATTCTTGGTTGTTGGTAATCCATTCGCAAAACCATCACTTTGTGGTTTGTGGTAAACCATTGCAAAACCATCATTTTCAGTTTATGGTCAACCCTTTGAAAAACCATCTATTAGGTTTATGATCATCCCGTAAAATCATCGATCATGAATGTAAGTGCAAGTACAAAGACAAGTTTTCCCGTGTACTAAGGGAGGGAATGTTAGGAAATATATCTTAGTACTCCATTTGTATATATGGGTGAATAATAATTACATGTGTAATTATTATTATGGTAAATTAGTGAAAGTACATTTACTATGTAAATATAAATAGTAAATGTAAAATGTGGTTAGTATGTGGTAAGTTAGTAAGTTAGAATAATAAAACAATTAGTGTTGTTTTATTATTATATTGGTGAGAGGTTAAAACCATACGAGTGTATGGTTGTAAATGCAGAAAGGTTGTTGTGAGGATTGTTATTATACATCTCATATATAATGAAGTGTAATGAAATAGTGAAAAAATAAAAAAATGAGTTTGAGAATAATATAGTGTTGTTTATTTTAATTATTTTCTGTATAGCTATTTCATGTATTCTCGTATTAGATCGAGTAATTTTCACATTTCCCTTCCCTAACCGTCATCTATGAACCTTTTCGGGATCTACAGAGAATTTATTGCTATAGTCTCTCCTAGGGTTTCTTGCCCTCTCAAGGCGTCCCTATATAATGACCTCACCATATTCAAACTCACTTGTTTCAACCGCAGATGAGATAGTGGAGCAAGCAATGGCACCGCCGTAAAATCACCCTGTGAAGTTCGTCCCAAAGGTTTTTCATGAGGTAATCTCTCTCCTCTAGATGTAGTTCTACCCATTCCAAAATTTAATTTTGTTTGTCAATGGTTAGAATAGTTTTGCCTCATTGGGTATTTTGGGGGTTGAACTCCTGTAGACACCAAAATTTGGTCACATTCCCCTTAGCCTATGATCGGATAACCAACTTAAACATGGGCACCTAACCATGGCTCCTTTCACCCCACATTAATATTAATTTAATTATTTTAATTAAATTAATCCTCATCCTCACAATTTTCATTATTTAATTGTCTTAATTGACCTAGTTCCCACCTCACCTAGACACCTCACCCAACCATCTCACCCTAGACCTATTCTTGGCATGTTGCCATAACTAATTACAACTAAATCTTACGTGCCTTACCGAGCTAAGATTTGGTCCAACCCTAAAAGCACATGCCTAAGATTTCTCTAACCACTCTCCCACTCATTAGAAGGAAGCTTCTATCCCGATCTGCGACAACAAACCAACTTGGCCCAAGAAATTAGAAAGATCTGCCCATTTTAGTAAACCTAGGGAATCCTGCTTTGCTAACCGACATTGGTCAAGACAACCATCGTCGGTTACCATTTATTCACCTTAGCAACCTTGTTTGAGGGTTGGCACATTCTGGACCAGAGGAGAGAGATCAAAGCTATATGCAAGTGGAACCAACATCCTTTCATGCATCCAGACATTCATAGCCAGCACCAAGACAAACCTAGAAGCATTGCACTCATGGAAGCATTCCGGATTCACTGCTACGGTACCAAATACCATCCTTTTGATCAACTACCATTACCATTCATCCATCCAATCTGCATCACAATAAGTGTATCCCTAACTAGCATTGTTATTTTAGTTAGTAGCTTTTGTTACTCCTATTATTAATCTACACTTTGCATGCTCATTCTTCTATCCCTTACCAACCTATAACCCAACCATTTCCTTACCCACACCACCAAATCACCCATCCTTGCTTGTTGTTCATCCCTGAATACACCTAAAACTTCTATAAACCTCCTTATCCACCCTACCATCTCTATCAAATCCCAGATCAAACCTTGTAATTAGATCTCTTTGAGTTTCGTACACCCCGACCTTACCGACGCTGGTTACCCATAACTGTCATCGGTTCTACATAAACCATCACCGGTCATACCAGATCGACATCGGTCTCTGTGTTTTATACCCTGCCCAAGAACAGATTCAAAAAACCTACTACCCATTGACCTAAACAACCTGCATTAGACCTTGACTAGTCCCGCACTTGATAGTCACCTCATCCTTTAGATCCAACTATAGCCTAGCCTTGTTATGATTGGATTTTCTTATTGTAATTGAATGAGATACATAAATCATATCAACTATGGTAGGACTTTACTTATTTCTCGCATTAATTTGTTTTAAACAGTGGGTTAACAACCATCTAGGAAGTATCACACTTCACGGAAATAGCATACGCTAGGTAGTCCACTTTGTCATATATCATTTAACTTCTTTTGTGGTCTTGTTTTCTATTACAGGTAGTTCCTCCTAATCTAGCCAAAGGAAGCTCTCATAATCGGAATTGGGTCAAGAATTCAAAACGCGTGCATCAACCTCCAACCAACCCATTTAACAGGTATTCCTCCTAGCCCATAACCTTATTTGTTTCGTCATTCAAAAACGTAAAGAAAACGGTGAAACAATCCCCTATGAAAGCATGCTCAAATCCTCGACTAACACGGTTTGGACCCCTCATGGGGTCTCGCTGGATAACGTTCAAAACATGACCAAGGGTTTATTTCTTTTTGTTTCTTTGACCCAGCTAATGCACCCAATATTCTCGCTAAGCAAGCCACTTGTTATGTTTGTAACTCATTGCTTGTGTTAACACCTTGGCACAAGGATTTTGTGGTATCTGAATATACCGCCCTTAAAGTGTCTATATGGATTCAATTTCCTGATCTTCCTCTGCCATGCGTATATTTTTTACCGTAATTTTTGCTTCGATTGGGTGGGTAGTATGCCCTGGAAGCTGATAAGTTTTACCATGCTCGTCCCTAGAAGTGAGTATGCGTTGAGATTGATCTCTCGCAGGATCTCAAAGAATTTGTGGATATTCAAATGGGCGATAAACGCTATTCCCAGTGGGTCATGTATATCAATCTACCCAACACTTGCTTTCGTTGTCAAGCATCTGATCACAAGATTAGAGATTGTCTGCTCTATGTACCTTGTAACCGCCCTATGGCCAAAATAACTCCCGATCCAGTCAAACCCCAACAGAGGAAGGTTGGCAAGTTTTCGGGGACCGACAAAACAAGAACAAAGCCCAACAATCCAAAGCCTCTAGCTCCCATGGCCATCGGGAACCAACTATTAAGGAACAATCTCTTAATATTTTGGCTAAGGAGCCTACAACTACTGCTAAAGAACCAACTAATGTTGCTATCTCAACTACCCTGCTACTAAAGTATTTCAACACACCCCTTGTGGCATTAGTTCTCATGGACCAGAAAATTTTTGTTTCTCACACCCCCATCCCGCATTCAATTCCACTGTTGCTACCAAGTAACTCATAAGGACCTTCCAAATGACCCCAAAGTCCCTCTCACATCTCTCGGGACCATAGGCCAACACGTAGTGTGGATTTCACCGCTGAGCGAATACAACATTGAGTACACCGACTAGAAAAAATTGATTCAGGGTTTTTTGCAACATAATGTTGCTCATTTCTTACACAATCAATATGATGCCCTAGATGGCTTGGAGGATGGGGATATGGCTCTTGACCAACATTTCCCATGAATTGTTTATATTTGAATGTTAAGGGTCTAACAAACTCATGTCGTAAGTATGTGGTGTGTGAAAATCGACAACGATGTGTAAATCTGGACGTTTTGTTTTTACAGGAAGTAAAAATTACAGGTTTTCAGTTACAGATGGTATGAAAATCCATTTGGCCTGATAGCTTAGCTTTCTGTAGCAATCATGAAGCAAGGCATGGGGGATTAATTTCATTTTTTTCTCCCAAATGGTGGCCCTTATTAATTGACCATGGAATCGACCCCACCAACCATGTCATATGGGTCCTCTTTAATATCAATGGTTTCCCTTTTGGGCTCATTAATATTTACACTTCGAATAATGTAGCAAAAAGGGCCGATCGCAGTGGTGGATAACCAACTCCATTCCCGATGCCTAATGGGAAATAAGTGGAGATTTTAATATGGTTGAATCCCCAAATGATAAATGTGGCCACTTATCTATGAGGTGGACACCTGGTGAAAGGGCAAGCATGGAACTTCATGCAAAATAAATTTGGATTCTTTAATCCTAACACATCTCACTTTCCCACCTCTGCAGCTTGGTACACATGGTCCAATCTTCGTGGAGGGATAGATCATGTCCTTAAACGGCTTGACAGGGCCATGTTGTCAGCTCATTTTTTTAGTTTGATAGCATTTATTCTATGCCAGTGGAGGTCATGCCTGACTTTGTCCTTTCAAACCACTCTCCTATATGATTTTGTATCTGTTGGCATGATGCGCGCCCATTTTGTCATAAAGGCCAATTCTTTCTTAATATTTCCTTGATGCAACATGGCCCCACTTTATCAATCATATCAAGCGGGTTTGAATTTAACTCCATGACCTAGTCACTGTCAGCGATTTCATCCACCTATGCAAACCAGCTTGGTTACAATGGTGGGAAGATGCGCTAACTCAGACTACCAAATTTCTTAGAATCTACAACACACTGGCAAAAATTTGACGCCACTCATACACCGATAACACCTCAAATCTCAGTCGGGTGACGGTGGCACTTCAAGGTGATCCCTTCTCTGACGCTATGTAACTATAATTTGTAACACTCCTGCATCAAATCCAATTTGCGACAACTATAATGTCGAGGCACTAAGATCCAGGATTGAATTCATTGGTTGAAGATTGGAGATTGGGTTTCGAAAGAATTCTTTCTTTCTCTTCGAGCCAGAAAGCATTCTCAACAGATTCGAGCTATTATGGACAAAGGAGCTTGAAATACTGACTGTAACATATGCTGCAATCCTTTGTGTGCCATTACAAGCTTATCTTTCAAGCTTAACCACCCTCCACAGCTTGTAGAGCCGCTCTTGACCAATGTTTGGGTGTTGTGCCACACAAGCTTTCAGAGGCTCAAAAGGTGATCTGCGAAAGAATGCTTACCATTGAAGACCTCCATGAAGCCACTATGCAAATGGTTAATGATAAAGCATCGAGCTGCGATGAATTTCCTTTTGAATTCTATAAAGCTCTTTAGGATTCATCGAGCAAGACCTTCTTCAGGTCTATCTTGAAGGATTTCAGAACCAATCCCTAGGGCCACACATTAATAAGGGAAACATTAAATTTATCCCTAAGCAAGGAGATCCCGAGAAAATCACTTGTTGGCGTCGATTACGTTGTTGAATGTCTCCTACAAAATCATTTCCAAAGTGTTAGTCATGTGTGATTACATAATATTTTTCTGTTATTATTCAAATTGAGCAAACAAGCTTCATATAGGGGCATTTCATCCTAGATAACATCATCGCAGTGTGGGAAGGCATGGAATGGGCTCGCAGATCTCATCAAGCCACCATGTTTATCAAGATTGACTTTGAGAAGGCTTATAATTGGATTAAATGGCCATTCATTCTCGCCATATTTTATACCCTTGGATTTGGACCCATTTTTATTCAACCCGTCAATATGCTCTTTGCAGATGCTTCAACTCAAATTTCTATCAATGGCCTTAGCTTGGAGCCCTTTGGACTTTTTGATCTACCGACAAGGTTTCCTCTTTCCCCAAGCACTTTGTATGTGCTGGTAGTTGAAGGATTTGGTTATCTCTTAGCTCATGCCAAAGCACAAGGTCTTGTTCATGGAATCTCGCTGCCTAATGAGCCCAATTCTCAACTCCTCAATGGGAATTTTATGAATGATTCCTTCCTTACACTTATTAAGGATGAGAACAACATTTGCAATGCTATGTAATGCTTGGATACTTTCTACCTAGCTTTTGGCTCATCCATTCAATGGCAAAAACCCAATGTTATCGATAATCTTTCCTTCCTGCGCCGAACTGGCTTGCCACATTTGATTGGAAAATTCTGCAACATGGTGAGATTTTCAAATTTCTAGGTATTCCTTTTGCTTTTCAAGCCTCCCTGGCTGAACTATGGCATTATTTCATTCAACGGGTGGCGAAAAAACTAGAATATTGGCTTACTAGGCCTTTGTCTCTAGCAAAATTCCAAATCTTCTCTAAAGTTCTTGTTGCTACCCATGTCTACTACTCGTCTTGTTGGGTTCCTTCCAAAGCCTCCATTCAGAAGCTTGAAAAGTTGCTCAAAGATTTCCTATGGGCTAATGCTTCTATTGGAAAAGGTTTTCATCGAGTAGCATGGGATATATGTTGTCTTCCTTACAATTTTAGAGGCCTCGGGCTTATCCACATTCAGCGCCAAGGGCAAGCTCTCTGTGCTAAGTGGATTATCATAAGCATCATTGGTCAAGAAGCTTGGTAAGTTCTCATACGAAATGGAAATGTGAAAGTCTCTCCTTATGGTCGCCCGCATGGAAAGGCTTAGGGTTTGTCAATTTTCTCATCACTCTTGTGCTTGTCAAAATTATTGGCACTTTTGTGCTTAAAAGTATTTGGAAAGCATGGGAATGTGTCAAACCCTAGATTTTATGGAAAGGGGATGGATTTTGTAATGGGTTATCTCTTAACTAGCAATCTCTCTGGTGGTCACCAATTTTTCAATCCCAAGATCAATGCTTAGCAGAGGTACCAGGAATCTTCGTGCTCAAATTCTTCAAGCACAAAATTCACACCATCAAGGACTTCTTCCCGCAACAACACGCAATCCACGGTTATATTGGTGATTTTAAAGCTTTGTTTCAACTTTCCAACCAAAATCAAGATACTTTCAATATTATGATCAATTTGGTTCCTGATCACATGATGCATAAGATTGTTGTCCATTCCTCTCGCCCTTGGTGGATAGAATGGAAATGGTATGTTGATACTCCTTTCTATAACTAACTACAAAGCTGAAAAAGGCAATAGATGGCTCTCATCCCATTTTCCCATGGTGGAAAAACTTAATACTCATTGGGGAATTCACGCCACTCTGTCTACCTAGGGTAGACGATTTGAGACTATTTGGACTATATGTGTGGAGCCCAAAATTGCTCATTTTCTTTGTTGTATTCTACACTAAGGCCTTCCTATCGAGGCTCTTCTTGTTCAAATTGGGATTTCGGCTCCCAATTGCCCCTTATGTGGGCATCTAGAAATTTTTTTGCATGTCTTTTGGTTCTATCCTAAAGCTCAAATTTCTTGGAACTGGATCCATTCTTTTTCTTTCCCTCACGGCCCCACTATTTCACTTGGCAACATATCCTATTGGGAGATAATCCCAAACTTCTGCCTATGTTCACCCATATTTGGCATGTTTTCAGAGGGGAGATTTTATTTTGGATATGGAAAGAAAGAAATGCTTTTTTCTTTGCTAATTATGCAGTTGATAAATCTTTCTCGATTTATAATAAATCTATGGTGATCTTCAATGTACTTTTGCAGATTCAAGTTAAAGCAAACAAGGTGGCGCTAGAGGTGGACCATCTCCAGAATCTACTTCACCCCCGGGAAGCCCCATACAATGTTATTCGAGTGCCTCTTTCTCCCACCAGGCGCTCCTCACCTTTAGCCCGTGGTGGTGGACGCAATCGAGCCCGTGTCATGCTTTCATCTTTCACTTGCCACTCTCCAGGGATGATACATCGGCATAGTCATTCGCCCGTGTGCCACTATGGTCGTGGCTACCCACCTCATTCATCAGCTCACCAGCAAGGTTGGGGCTCGCCACCTCAGAGCATGGGTGGGGTTCTCCACCATATTCGTCAAATCAACAAAGCAAGGCTAGGGCTCTCCTTCTCCCATCGCCGCATCAGGCCGTTTGGCACCCACCGCCACCCCTGCCATCATCTGGAAAATTCCCTTGCCTCAACCTTACCATTCTTATGCATGGGGAAGTGGATCCAGAGGAAGAACTTACTTGCTGGCTTGGAGAATCCGGATGCTGGCAAAGATCTGCCTATTCGGGGTGGCCAAATGATCGAGATCCATCCCCACCTCAGGCATGTTTGCATTCTCTTTGCTTGATAGTGCCTTTGATTTTTTCTGGGGTGATGCTTTTTGTTTTGTTGTACTTTCCTAGGCTCAACCTAGTTCGACTTTTGATGTTATAGGCTCAACCTAGCTTATTCATGGTTTTGGGCCGTGCTCTCATACCGCCGACTTTTTTGTTGAAAGCTATCTTGTATCTTATCTTATCAGCATTAATATAATATAAGATTTTTTCATCAAAAATTTTATGTTATTGACTTGTATTTGTTTTTTATTCTTTTATATGTCATTTTGATTTATATTGTCTTTTATATTTATTTAGATTTTCTTTTCTTTTATCTTAAATATGGTCCTTATTCATTTATAATGTTTAAAAATGAATTTTAATTAATGTCTTCATAATCGAGTCAATAGATGTTTGAAAGGTGTGTTTCATTCAATATAGTCATTGTTTAATGTTTTTATTGGGTCATTATGTAATTGGAGTAAAAATTAATTAAACATTATTTTGTTTTTTCATCTTTTCAATTGATAAGTCATAAAAAAGTATGTTAAAGTTTAGAGTTAAGTATTTGTGTCAAATTAGTTGATGTTGTTAAAATGTGTCAAGAGTCATCCATAAAATAATGTGTAATTTTTTCTGTCTCACTATTACTATCTTGTTTGTTTACATTTGTCTAAAATTGATTCAATTTTTTTAAAGTCATTGTGTCATTGTAAAAAGTCCATAAAATTAAAAACATTTACCTTACGGATGCATTTTCATGACTCAGACATCCTGCAACCATTGATCCTCAAAAGCCAAATTTGTTGAGCTAACAGCATGAAACTGGAGGACGGAGGCACATGAGGATGGAGGACAAGAAATATGCTCTCGTTAGTCACAAACGATGAGGCCACAAAGCAGATGTGGTGACACATATATATATAGTGTGTGAGTATATGTTTTTCAAAGTGTGATTTTCAATTTTTAGTGTACTTCAGTTTGTTGTGTTCATGTTGCTTTATGTGGTGTTTGGTGGATACTGGAAAAGAGCTACGTTGGAGCGCAGATGACCTGCCGCGATGATCGTTTGATTGAAGTGATCCTCCGACTGTCCGTACTTCATCGGAAGATGGTCCACTTGTGAATATCGTTCACTTGTAATGGTGGTATCAGACGACGAAAATCAACACATGACCTTCTTCGCACCTGACCTCTCGGGGTCGTGCTGAGACAACCAGTGTAGAATGAGTGTGAAAGTGAGTGTGGTGATGGGGATCGAGCTAATTGGACAAAATTATATCTTCAAAACACAATTTCGGATCTCGTGAGTCTAAAGCAAAGAATTCTCTCGCTAACTTGAAGTTGTGTGATGGCTCGGTCTGAAATAATAGCTACTTGTAGACTCTAAACAATGTTGAGCTCGGTTGAGATTTTATTTTTGGCTCTTGAACATGTGGAAAATGACATGCGGGTGCCTCGTATAGATTTCCAGACAAGGTCATGGAAGTAAGAACAAGAGGCGTGATGGAGCCACTTGTATTTATGGGTGATTTTCCGGTCTAGTCCATAAAGTCTTAGCCTGATCGGATGTTATGTTTAGTAAGGAAAGTTGTGCAATAATATCTAATGGAAGTGGTGAAGATCTGAATACTAATGTACGCAAACTAGTGTTAATTTCTAACTGACTAGCACGCCCGTTGGGTTATGGAACCTGAGGATCACAACCAAAGACACGTGGAGTTGTGGCCCTTGAATGGTCATGCGCATGCGTAATCAAATATTATTGCTGGAGAGCACTCTAATAGTCGTAGGCTTGATTAGCAGTGATATTTAGTGTATTGAGTTGTTCTATTTTCTTAGCAAAAGTTGTAGGTGTGTGTAAGACAGTCAAATGTAAATTGGTATGAATGTCAGTTATCAATTCTTTCGTTGGGTTGTGAGACCAAGGGATCAACACTATAAGTATTTTCCTATTATGGACCATTGATGGTCATACCGAAAATGAAATAAAATGATTTTTGATAAGAAAACTAATTACTAAAGGAAATATAATCTATGTTTTTGGAGTTTTCACAATATTTTGGATCAAAGAAATAAAAAAAACTAATCTATCAAAGGAAATATTTTTTCTTTTCTAATTTTTAAGCAATGCGTTCTAATCTAATAAATAAACTAAAGACAAGTAATCAATCGAGATGTAGTTGGTTACTTGTGCAAATGTATGAATCTGATCTAAAGCAAATAACCTAATCTAATCAAAACCCTTCAAACCCTACCTCAGAGGTGAAGAACAAATCATGACCCTGAAAGGGGCTATTGTTCCTCACAACTTCCCTGGTAATGTTAAAGAGGCAAGCTTACTAATGATTTGATCTACTTGTGATTGACTAATTCTATTGAAATGAATGATTTTCTACTCTATTTGATATGAATGATTCTCTACTCTATTTGATATGAAATGATTGAAACTAGTGATTTGAAATTGAAAATTCAACAAACAAGGCAAGAAAACACACAATTCCAACCTGGACAAGCAAGAGCTTTGGAAAATTTGGTTGTGTCTATATTTTCCCCTTAGTATGTTCCTTTCTTTCTCCGAGTGTTCATGTGAGTCCAAGGGATTGGGAATGCAAGAACAACAACAGGAGAATGGTGCTTGAGCAATGGTAGCTTGATGGCAGTCCGGATGCAATGCAGGTAGAAGAGAGATAACACAAGAGATCAGAGCTTGGCTATGCAATTCCTAGCAAGATCGTAACAACAATACAATGCAAGATACACAAAAATTCTCAGGCCTTTTGCTTGAATACAAGAATGGAATATATAGGAATGGAGGATGGGAGGTTCCTTAATGCACAAGGTAAGAAGGAGAATTTATAACCAATTAAATCTATTTAAAATAGGAGGAAGGAGAACCAAGAAATCAAAGCTAATTTTAGATAATTTGGCTCACGAATGCATGTAAAACATGAAATTCGTGTGAACCATCACATGTTAAAACATGTGTGAGTGATTCTAGAAAAAGCAGGCAAGGACCGTGGGTAGGCGGGGTGGCGGTTTTGACCACCACTGCTTTTTGGGCAGGCTACTAAAGGCCAAAACATGCCAAAACATGAGAGCGAAGAAGCTAGAAAAGGTGTGGAAGGCTAGGTAAAGATGTCTAAGCAATAAATATATACTATGAATGGAAATTGGATCTTGAACACCTTCTTGAATGGACCTGAATCATCATTGGGGACTTTTGTAACCGTTTTCTGATAATGTAGCACATGCAATTTTGGGTGCGTATATATTGCCCCCTCGGAGAAGCATTTTAGCCATGAAGAGGCATAAAATGTAGAGTTTGAGTATGGCGTTCTTGAAAAGGGCAGTTAGAAGCTATACCTGACATGTCTGTGTGTTGAAATGTCTTCGTCCAAACTCCTGTTACCTACAAAAAGAAGAAGACTCAAGTGTAGATAGATAAAATATCAAAAATAAACATTAAATCAAAATGACAAGAGGACTTACCATTTATGTGGGGATATAAAAATATACCTAAGCTAACGCTTTAGCCCTGCGAACACATACACTCAAAACGAGGTCAAAATAACACACACACACATATCAAAAAAACTTATTTTCCAATTCATTTGTGCTATTTGATTTGGTGAATTGGAGCTCTAGACCCATAGTGACCATTTTTGACTTAAGTACAACCGATACGACCATGATGAGATCGTGATCATGCCTCCATGAGCGGGAGATCGACCAATGCGGTCTAAGGTTAGTTATTTTTACTTTTGTATTTTAATACCTAAAACGTAAAAACTTTGAAAAATTCACCTAGGAGGGATTGTTTTCAAAACAAATTGTCTTAAATGAGTCTCTAGGGCATGCCCATAAGGCCTTCTTTTATTTGGTCAAAAGTAGTCCTTTTTTTGTATTTTTCAGATTTTAGGGTAAAAGACGTTTTGTTAAATCGGTCTCAGGACCCCAAAGCGCCACCTGCACCGGGAGGCGGTTCTAAATATAATGACCAAAACGTGTATTGACTTGATTTTTTTGGATTTTTGATGTTTTGTAATGTTTTTGGTGAGCTTATTATTTGGTATATGTTACTAACTTGCTCTTTTTCCATGTTTTGGTGAATGCAAAAGAAGGAGGAGTACATCAGATGGAGTCGGGAGAGGGAGTGTGATTGGATCTCCTGTATCCTGGATCAGCTGACCTAGGATGAGATGGACCTTCTCTAGAGGGCCGGTATCTGGAGGATTACACGGGTCCCCCACATTACTCCTACCAGTCATATTCTATGTGACTTATTTTCCTATTGGGATGCGGACCGAACACCTTTCAGTTGTTAGGGTGTCCGGGGTGAGTGGACCATCACCCTAGAGGATGTGTACCGTATCCTTGGGCTCCCGATTCTTGGGAGGAGGCTGACTTTAGAGACAACGGGGTCCAAGGCCACGATGATGCAGTGGGCCACATACATGGGAGACACCATTGTCTCATCTAGTTTAAAGAAGGGGATGAAGGTTTAGTCCATTGCCACCATTCCCATTCCTATCATACGCAAAGCCATCATGGACATCTTGTCCTCCCAACTGATCGAGACAAGGGTGGTGACCCTTTTATATTGTTGGGATCCTATCATTGCGCAGATCGAGGGGCACAACCGTAAATATGCCTGGGGCGCAGATATCTTAGGGACTACCTACCATGATTTATATAGGGTAGTATGATTGCAAGGGAGTCATTGAGCCACCCCACTCTTGTTATGAGCTAGTTTATGAGCATTTCATCCCCTATGGCAGGGGAGTACCAGTGTCATATCCAGGGTTGTTCGAGCAACTAGATGAATAGGTATGTCAGTGCTTAGGACACCACATCAGCCAGTGGCTTCCCTAATTACAACAGAGACATGACTGCCACACCCTACCAGACATGATAGGGATATGGGGACATGAGGTGACTACGATGGTAGCTTGTTGTTTGACAGGTTAGCTGGTTGGCGGGGCAGGGAGACTTGAGGCCCACCCATTTGATCAGGTTCCCCAACAGTTTGGCCTTCCGTACATTGATATGCTCCCTCTAGTTACACCAGTTTATAGGACTATTCAGGAGGCTCGAAGGGGCCCTATATGGGATCCTGGTTGGACAATGGTCATTCCAAGGGTGCTTATTGTCATTAGATGGGTGGTCCATGCTCGATGGGCGTAGGTGCCCCTCGAGTGCCCCTACTTCAAATTACGGCCACTCCTACTCACAACGGGGAGTAGGATGAACCCATTGATCCAGACTTTGACTCTGAGGAGGATACGAGGGATGAGACGGAGGAGGATTCAGTCAAAGAGGACATGGAGGATGAGGGGGTTGGTGTTGGGACTAGTGAGGCAACCCATACGGAGGAGGAGGAGAGTGACCCTGAGTGGCATGATACTCAGGAGATGTTGAGAGCAACATACAAGGAGGCCAGTGCTTGAGAGAGAGACCTTAGTCTCAGAGACGACACTTCCTCATGATGGAGAGGGGGATGACGAGTGAGTCCATGATCGAGATAGCATTTAGCCTTTGGCTTTGGGAGGCCCTATAGCCACCAACAACATCAGTAGTAGTAGTCACTGACCCTACTTGGATGCCAGGAGATCCGAGTATGTTTGACACTCTTTTCTCACCTTTTGTTAACTTGAAACCTTGGTTTTGATATTCTCATTTAATTTGTGTTTTGTGTTTTTTTTCTAACTTATTTCCTTCTTCTCCTTCCCTTCTTGCAATGACTATACAGAGTGGAGAGAGCTCATTCAATGGGTGTGTGTGACACCTATTGATCCCCTCAGGAAGACCCAGTCCAGCTAACTAATGATTTAAGTCAGCCACTTTAGCTCTTTGTGCAAATACACCGACGTGTTTACTCCCATTTAGAGGATAGTGAAGGTGGTGACCTCCCTTCATACTATAGTGGCCATATATGAGGCTTCCGAGGGTTTGATGAGCTAAAGCCATTCCCGTAGCAAGATCAAAATCAAATGCCTCCGTCACGAGCACTCGCACCATTCAATTCACTCCCAGAAACATCAAATTTGTAGCAAGATCCCTGGACATGGTTGTGCACCATCCGAGGGATCCCATAGGGATTGACAGGCCACTGGGCCACTTATTGCCTTGTTGCCATTTTTTCGGGCAATATACGATTTTTTTGTATATTTTGGGCTCATTGTGAGCGTTTTGACCATGCCTTAGCGCGTGATGGCATTGTATACAAACTTGATTCACTATGATATATATATACTAACTCTTATCTTTTGGTTCGGCAATCCATTGTATCTGAGTTGAATCTCTTTTGGTTTATTTCTCATGTGTACTCTAGATGTTTAGAATTTCCACTTTTCTATGCTTTTCAAAATGTATGCAGTGGATGTGAAATGATAATAGAATGATTTATTTTTGTATTTCATAATGTTGATATATGATAATGCGAACACAACGTGATGTTGAACTTTAGTTTCTTTAAGCAATCTTTGATACTCCATATTGTCTTGGAAAATGTGGTGATACAATGATATGATAAGTAAATGTACTTGCCCCACCCCCAACTCCACGCAACTAGTAAGATACGAGGGCTCAACACCAAGAATCAGAAGGGGCACAAGTTATGAAAAATTTGTTAAATGGTAGTGATGAGAGAAAGACAAAGGTTTGGCATAACCAAACTGAGATGCTACAACCTTACCCTACTCAAGCTACTTCATAGTTTAGAATGTGAATTTCTTTCCATTTTATCTAGACTTGGATCCATAGATGGCCACTTGGTTGACAAAATCTGGATTTGGGGTTTTAAACTCTTTTGGAATTTTGGACATCTAACTCACTTTGTTTTTGAATTATGAATTCACAACATTTGAACAAATTATTTGTAACTTTCAAGTTTATCAAAGAGACCCCCTATTCCTTGCCCCATGCTACCAAGAGGAAGCATGGGCTCATCACCACGGACAAGGAATAGGCGAGTAAGGGCATTTCTCTCCTTTCCCAACCCTACATCACCAGTAAGAGATGCGGCTCAACACCGAAGGTTGGTAAAGCAAAGAAATGTGTAAAATAAATTTTTTTGTGGATTTGCATTTGACTTACTCATCTAGGGAAAATGTTTAGTATGTTCTTATTTCCAAAGAGATTTTTATGGGATAGATGTGACACCATGAATCTTCTAGAACAAACTATGGGCAAAGACACCTAATCCAGAAGAGACTATAAGCGTAACCAAGTATGCGGGCCTTGGTATGATCACGGCCAAAACTTTGTCTTATCCTGCTTGAATTGATGAAATGATTTTAAAACAATTGATGATACCATGAAAATTTGAAGAGACATGATTTGAATGTTTTGCCAATGTTTTTTAGAAGTTTTTAGGAGTTGCTATAAGAATAAATCCCTTGATCACAAATTTTATAGAATGAACTGGCGGATGGAAATGAAAATGCGAGATGCAGTAATGTGCATATGAAAATGCTAATGGATCATGCATAATACCTCTTTAGGTGAAGAGAGTTCACAAATTCATTAAACTCCTCACCCTCTAGCATACACAGGTGAAATGCCCCATTTTTGTAGTCTTCTATTACTCAATATGGACCCAACCACCTAGGTTTGAATTTCCTTCCCCCGTCGGTTTTTTTGTCTATCCGAGAGTCAAGTTTTAATACTAAATATCTCTCGTATATTCACATTCGTAAACCTTCTTATTGTATTTCCGAGCCATCCGGTTAGCGTAAACGTTGTGTCATTGTTCAGCATTGAGTCTAACCTCATCAAGACTTTCTAACTGAGAGAGTCATGCTTCTCGATAACCTTCTTCTCCCAAGATTCCGTGTAGTGAAATACGAGACTCGGTATTTCAACCTCGAGTGGAAAAACTACTTCTGCACCAAATACAAAGAAAAGGGGTTGCCCCATTGGTGTTCTAACTAACATCCATAGGCCCATAGGCCAGAAAAAGCTTTAAGTGCCAATCTCATTTGTTCTCCTTAACGGTCTTAAGGAGGATGGACTTTAATGTTTTATTCGTAGCCTCAACTTGTCCATTGGCTTGAGGATAATAAAGAGAATCCATGTGATGACTTATCTTGAACTTTTCACACAATTCATGCACCTCATTTTTTTTAAATACATGTCATTATCCGAGATAATGACTTGTGGGACACCGTACCTACAAATGATATGGTTTAAGATGAACTTAGCGATCACAGACCTGGGTACAGTGGTAAGAGGCATGGCTTCTACCCACTTGGTAAAGTATTCTATGGCTGTGATTATGAAGTTATGGCCATCCGTTGACGAGGGAGAGAATTTCCCTATCAAATCCAGGACCCACGTGGAAAAGGGCCATGGGGTTGTAATTAGTTGCAAAGATTGTGCCGTATGTGGATCTCGTGGGAGAACTCTTGGCATTTGTGGCATCTGCGCACAAACTCTACTGCATCATGTTATAGAGTGGGCCAAAAATAGCCCATCCGATGTATCTTCCGAGTAGTGGTGTGGCCGCCGAAGTGACCTCCACATACTCTACTATGTGACTCATAAAGAATATTTTCGGATTCTTCGCGTCAACACATCTTAACAACATTCCATCAAAGGCCCTACGATAGAGGCACTTACTCTACAATAACATACTTAGTGGCAATGACATGTAATCACCTTTTTTGTTGAGATGTTGCCCTTTTGGATATGTATGGTCCACTATAAAATTAATGATGTCGGTATACCATGGACACGCAGAAATGGGGGCCAAGTCTCAACAAAGTACACACACTCATCGGGAAGTCTAGATCTACCATATCACCTCCATCTAATGGATTATCAACTAACCAATCCACAATGATTTATCCTTTGACGGATTTTTTATTAACAAATGTTAGTTTAAACTTGCCCATTAGGGTTATGAAACACCCAACCTTCTTAGAAAAGGATCCTTGTGTGAGGAATGTCCACAAGTGATTGACTTAACAATAACCCTCGTTTCTTGATTCAACATATAATGTCTTAAGCACTTTGTTGCAAAGACTATGACAAGGCATTATTTTTTTGCCAGGTGTAATGTGTCTCATAATCAAGCAATGTTCAACTAATGAAATAAATTGCACACTCTTATTTATCGTCATCCTCTTGAGACAACATGCGAGCTAGCGAAATATCGTAGCTTTTGAATACAAGATCAAAGGGTGATCTGATCTAGGCGGCACATTAGTGAGAGGGGATAAAAGAATCATTTAACTACCTCAAAGGCCTCATTGCATTCTTCTGTCCAATCAATGTTATAATCCTTTTTCAACAAATTGTTAATGGGGTGAACAACAAAGGTCAAGTCAGGGATAAACCTTCGGATTGCACCAGTTTCCCAAGAAAATATCTGATACTAAACTTGTCTGATGGTGGAACCATCTCTAGCACAACTGGATTTTGGTGGGTCAACATCAATCCCTCGTGAAGATATAATGTAACCTAGAATCTTGCCTCCCGTTACACTAAATACACATTTTTTGGATTCAATGTGATGTCATATTCGATTAAGCATGAAAGGATGATACGAAGCACCTCTGGGTGATCGCACACTCTCTGGCCTTAGCCAACAGGTCATCCACATAGGATTCCACAATCTTATGAATAAGATCATGGAATATATAAGTCATCGCTCGTTGGTACGTAGCTCCAACGTTCTTAAGCCCGAACGGCATGACTGCATAACAGTAAGTTCCCCAAGGAGTTATAAACATGGTTTTGGCCTAATCCTCTTTAGATATTCTGATCTGATTATACCCAGAGAATCCATCCATAAGAGACAACAACTCAAAAATAGTTGTTGCATCAACGATAACATCGATGGATGGTAATGGGAAATCATCCTTGGGACAAGCCTTATTTATATCCCGAAAATCTATACAAATGTGAATCTTTCCATTTTTCTTGAGAATGGGGACTATGTTAGATACCCATTGAGAGTAATCAACTGGCTTGATGAATCCCACCTGAGGAGTTTCATCACTTCTTATTTCACCATAAGGGCCACTTTTGGCTTCATGGGCCTCGAATTTTGCTTAATCATCTTTTCATCTGGTTTGGTGACAAGATTGTACACCGCGATGTGTGGTGCAATCCCTGTCATTTCTTTGTAGTTAAACGTGAAATATTTTTGATGCTCCTTGAGAATGTGGGTATGTATTTCAACTTCCTCGGGGTTAAAGGAGGACCCTAGCTTCAAAATATTTGGTTCTTCCTTGGTCTCGATATTTATATCGATTGTTCCCTCGATTAAGGAGGCATTGCCCTCCTCAAACTCAGGTGGGGCCGGAGGTAACTCTAAATCCCCCTCTTTTGCTACCTCACAAATTTCAAGTTCCCTCCTAGGGGAAGTCTCTATCATGGGATTTCCAAAATAGGAAGAAGAGTGTGGAATTAGAGAAAGATTGACCTCGTGATGTGTAAGATGTAGCTCTACGAGAGCATTTAGATATTCTAGAGTTGCTTCGTCAATATCAGCGCGATCTGTAATGACAGTCTCAATCTCAGTCTCTACATATGTCAACATTGGAGTTACCGATGTCTTACGGACCAAAGGTTCTGCATGAACCGAGACCATGAAGCTCGAATATTCTAACTCACTGCTTGGGGTAAAGCGAAGCGTATGTCATGTTCTTATTGAGTCCGCGAGGAGATTCTAGTCTCATGGAATCATTTCGATCGATATGAAGTTAAACCTCTTCATTAAATTCAACCACCGCCATTTTCAATAAAGTCTAAATGCTCATCTCTAGTCTCATACACTTTGTATACTTGATTCAGGAACAAATCCAATTTCGTGAATCACCCAACACTTTGATATTAAGAGCACCATTGATTCTCTTTGAAGGAATTCGATGAGAATAAGTAGAAAGGATTTGATAAACTATTCAGCCCCATTATTTGTGCATTCAAAATTTAACTTAAAGGAAAATTTTCGGTAGAATCCTTCCTTCAGTAGCTCTCGAAGGTAAGGATCACACCTACCCGTTAGACGCCTCCCCTTTGGAAAAGATCGACACTTGAATCCATCAAAATGGAGAGTCCAACAGCTTCCTAGAAAATGGATGTTAGATCATCTTTCCACCATGAATCTTTCTCCTTCTCCTCGGTTACCTCAACCATACAAACCTCATTTGTTGGGAGAGAACCGAGTCCTAGTGTATGTCCCATGCCCATAGAATCAAAAGGAAGAAGAATTGGTAAATATTTTTCCAATAGTTAGACAATCTTTGTTTTAGTCCCTAACAATACTGTCTCTATGATGAAAGTTTCATCTTTGACTTCCGAAATGCCTTCGATCAAACCCGTGACTTCTAATTCCATTGTAGGAACCAACGTTTCCTCTAGTATTGAGTTTGTCATTTTATTTAAATGAATTGTGGGAAGCTCAAACTCAAAGTGGACTCGCCGTGACGGGCTCTTTTTCAAATTGGCTAAGTGTATGTCAAAGGGTTTTGGATCACCTATCCCACAAAACCTTCCCTAAATGTAGGAACCTAACTTCCTGAAACAGAGGGAAGGGAATTGCCTTCATGAGATGAATCCAAAGACGACCAATGATCAAATTATAGTTGGTTTCCTCCTATCTATAATATAAAATTCCTCATTATGGTCTTAGGTCCAAGGGTGATGACAACAATATAGTATCCAAACAATGACGTTGCTTTAGGCTAGCCTCAACTTACTTCATTAGTGAAAGTCATGTTGTTGGAACTTGATTATTCATGAGGATAGGTCTGAGTGACTTGGTCAAGTTCCTCAATATGTATAGAGGAACCAATATTGGTTCCCTGAAGCAGGGTTTTGAGCGGATGAGAGGTTGTCCACCCATGTTGAAAGTGAAGGTGATTGTTGTGGTGTACTTGATTGGTAGTGGTACATGTCAAAACCCATAATGGGCCAACCGTACTCATCGTATCCCGACATATTTGGGGGTATAACAATACCCGTAGAATAAAGGATGGACGAAGAAAGCATAAATGTTCGAGATGCTAGCTCTTCACTTCAGGTTCACCAATTTGTACAACAAAAAATCAACACATGACCTTCTTCGCACCCGACCTCTCAAGATCGTGCAAGACAACCAAGTGTAGAATGAGTGTGAACGTGATTGTGGTGACGGGATCGAGCTAATTGGGAAATTTTATATCTTCAACAATTCTATCTGAAAGTCTAAAGCAAAGAATGCTCTCCTAACTTGAAGTGGTGTGATGGCTCGGTCTAAAATAATAGCCGCTCATAAACTACAATCAATGTTGAGCTTGCTCGAGATTTTGTTTATTGGTTGTTGAACATGTGGAGAATGACCTACGGGCACCTCGTATAGATTTCTAGACAAGGTCATGGAAGTAAGAACGAGAGGCGCGATGGAGCCACATGAATTTATGGGCTATTTTTTGGTCTAGTCCTGAAATTCTTGGCCTGATCAGCTGTTATGTTCAGTAAGGAAAGTTGTGCAATAATATCTGGTGGAAGTGGTGAAGATATGAATACTAATGTACGCAAACTAGTGTCAATGTCTAACTAACTAGTAGGCCCATTTGGTTGTGGAACCTGAGGATCACAACCAAAGACTTGTGGAGGTTTTGACCCTTGAATGGTCATGCGTGTAATCAAATCCTGTTGCCAGGAGTAGTTCAATAGTCATAGGCTTGATTAGCAGCGATATTTAGCGTATTAAGTTGTTAAATTTTCTCAAAAAAAGTTGTAGGTGTGTGTAATACTGTCAAACATAAACGTAAATCGGTATCAATGTCGTTATCAATTACGCCATTGTTGGGTTGTGGGACCAAGGGATCACAATTGTATGTATTTTCCTGTGGGACCGTTGATGGTCATACATAATGAAATAAAATGATTTTTGATAAGAAAACTAAAAACTTCAAGGAAATCTAATCTATGTTTTTAGAGTTTTCACAATATTTTGGATCAAAGCAATAAAATAAAACTAATCTATCAAAGGAATTTTTTTGTTATTTTCTAATTTTTTTTTAATATTGGTAAATAGTTTTTTGAAAGGGACTATACCCTTGTGTAAAAAGGAGGCCTAAAAAATAAACTAAAGACAAGTAATTAGCCGGATGTAGTTGGTTACTTGTGCAAATGTATGAATTTGATCTAAAGCAAATAACCTAATCTAATCAAAACCCTTCAAACCCTACCTCAAAGGTGAAGAACAAATCATGACCCTGAAAGGGGCTAATTTTCCTCACAAATTCCCCGGTAATGTTAAAGAGGCAAGCTTACTAATGACTCGATCTACTTGTGATTAACTAATTCTATTGAAATGAATGATTTTCTACTCTATTTGATATGAATGATTCTCTACTCTATTTGATATGAATGATTCTCTACTCTATTTGATATGAAATGATTGAAACTAGTGATTTGAAATTGACAATTCAACAAACAAGGCAAGCAAACACACAATTCCAACTTGGACAAGCAAGAGCTTTGGAAAATCATGTTGTGTCTGTATTTGTCCCCTTAGTATGTTCCTTTCTTTCTCCAAGTGTTCATGTGAGTCTAAGGGATTGGGAATGCAAGAACAACAACATGATAATGGCACTTGAGCAATGGCAGCTTGATGGCAGTCTGGATGCAATGAAGGTAGAAGAGAGATAGCACAAAAGATCAGAGCTTGGCTATGCAATTCCTAGCAAAATTGTAGTAGCAATATAATGCAAGATACACAAAAATTATCAGGCCTTTTGCTTGAATACAAGCATGGAATATATAGGAATGGAGGATGGGAGGTGCCTTCATGCACAAGGTAGAAGGAGAATTAATAACCAATTAAATCTATTTAAAAATAGGAGGAAGGGGAACTAAGCAATCAAAGCTAATTTTAGAAAATTGGCTCACGATGCATGTAAAAAGTGAAATTAAGTGAACCGTCACATGTTAAAACACGCATGAGGGATTTTGGAAAAGTGGGATGACCGCCACCCTATGTAGGGTGGCGGTTTTAAGACCACCGCCTGTTTTGGGCGGTGGTTTCAAAACCGCTCCCAAGCGGGCGACAATCTTGGCACTAAAGGCCAAAACATGTGCGTAAAGAGGCAGGAAGCTAGAAAAAGTGTGGGAAGGCTAGGTAAAGACGTCTAGGAAACAAATATATATTGTGAATGGAAATTGGAGCTCGAACACCTTCTTGAAAGGACCTGAATCATCATTGGGGACTTTTGTAACCGTTTTTGACAATGTAGCACATGTAATTTTGGGTGCGTAAAGTGACCATGTGCAACAAGATCTAACTAGCAAGATCCGTTTAGTAGTATGTACTTCGATACAGTTTTCTTCTCAGTGTTCACGTGTGGAAATTTCACATTGTGGGGGAACATGACACCAATGTTCCATTTCCATTCTAAGCCTAAAACGTTTAAAGTCAAGGGAAACTTCCAAAGATGTGAAGTGGTAGTTTCCTTTGTTGTTTGAGATCGAGTGACAATGATCGACAACAAGTTTGTAACTAAGAACATTACGATTCTTAGAGGTGGTAATGTGAAATATTTCTAGTATATGTTCTATTGTTCTAGTGTTGTGATAAGTGAGTTGTTTCCTATGTAATCTCCTAAAGGAAGAATGTGATGAGATTCGATGATACTACTGCAACATCATGTAATTATGGTTGTTAGTAATCCACCGTAAAAAATATCTAGAGATTATTGGTACTATCCTAAAAAACCATCCGTTGTGTGGTCATTAATTAACCACTTGGAAAACCATCCAGAGGTTGTTGGCATTATCCTAGAAACCGTCTAGATCATGAGCGAGCTACGAAGCGGTGCGTTGCAATACAAAGTAGGTTTTCCCCATGTTTGCACTAAGGGGGGAATGTTAGGAAATTATCATTTGTTAGTGCGTACAATTTTTTATTATTATTATTGGTAAATAGTTTTTTGAAAGGGACTATACCCTTGTATACAAAAAGGGCCTAGAAGCCAGAATAGGAATGAAAAACATTATAAGAAGGATCAAGATCTAGATAAGACATAAAAATCCAGTGTAACCAAAGAGAAGTTACCCCAAAACATCAAACCAGTTTGAACATTGCAGAAAAGTAGCCAAAAACAACAAAAAACATGACAAAAGACAAAGCAAGAGCAACATAGCAGTCCACAATTACTTCTTGGCGGCTTTGGCAATTCTGGATTTAATAGTTTGCCAGGAGGTGAACATAGCCAATGCCGTCATGTGAGTAGGGTCAGTAATATCCAGCTAGTTGAATGGTTTGTTTGCTTTCTTTTCCATGCCCCAAAGAGTTGTTGGTATTCCACTGAGATTAGAGACGCAACGGACATGCTGCTCAATAAATTCCTCGATTGCACTAAATATAGCCATATTATGGTCATGGCGAGTCTTGGTTTTCCCTAGTCGGTTGTCCAGGGAGTAAAGTTTTTTGTAGATATCTTCAACCTGTTTATTGTCAATATCAGCCTCCTCCTCCTTCATCCTCTTACCTTTTTGCTTAGTCAAGTTTTTGACTTCTTCTTTCAACAGCAACATGTCAGTTTCTAAAGCTTCCAGCATTTTTGTGGAGCTCTCAGCGTGTGTCTCCTGAGAACCCGTACTACTAATGTGAAGGAGATTATGAGCAACCTCCAAGTCTTGAGGAACGTTCCCCGAAACAGGGGTATCCAGGTTCAATCTTTTAGAAGACCTAGTTATAGGTCTGGTCAAGGTGGAGGCGAAGGGGGTGGGAGTAGAGGTGGGGGGATGACAGGGGGAGCCGAGAAGGAAGTCATAGGGGTAGTAGCAGTGGTGATGGGGATAGAAGGAGTGGTATCGGCAATGGTGAGGGGAAAAGAAGGAACAGAGATGGGGGAAGTTGGAATGTCGGGAAGCTTAAGAAGACAAAGTTTATGCAACAAGAAAATGAGACCTTGATGCAAAGGGACCGCATGAGCATGATTTTGGAACTCCAAAATGGAGCACTCAAGAGAATTAAGTAGATAATGAGGGAAACATACTGTGAAATTTCTGCGGAAGTGATTGAGGAACACAAGATGTTTTAAGGGCACTGTGACAAATCTCCCCTCTAAAGAGATGTATCTCACCATCATACGGGTGACCTCGTCAAAAGGCGGAGGGATAGAGCTAACTGCAAAACCTGCCATGACAAATACCAGTTTCTCATTGCCCTCCATAAATTTCCTCTCCTCAACAGGCCTGTCAATCCTTTTATTGAAAAATCGGTACCCTTCCATTCCAAGGCCAGTAGCTTCGCGATTAACTCTTCATTGATCAAAATCTTCTGTCTACCATATTCAACTTTACAGTCTTTCCAATCCTTCGCAAATTACATGGAAATGCTTTGGTCGTGACCTTGTATCTTCTCAATAAAATTAGTAATGCCTCCCTGGTTGAGAAGATTCCAAAGCTCTTCATTATTCTTCCACTCTAGGTCTCAAGGCTCGATCTGACAAGGGGCTCCTCCCATTTTCACCGGGCTTAAGTGATTGAAAGTGTAAACTTCAAAATCCCTATGAGGAATTCTATAATAGCCACAGTTTCCAACCCGCCTTTCTCTATTTTTTCTCACGCGATGGGAATGATGAATAGTGTATCCATTGTTGTCATAACACTTCCCACGAATGCCTGCATAAATGTTGCTCTGTACCTGTGAGATCCCGCATGCGTGAGCATCAACCCCCTTAGAAACCCACTCCAGATCATCATCAGCCTTACTACGGACTTGAAAATCCATAAAAAACTGTTTAATAGCTGTTATAGGCACAATATTTCCCGCATGTGTGGCTTTAATCTTTAGATAAATCCACTTTAAATCATCATTATACTTTCTATATCCTTGATTTCCCGTCAAGATCTGCTTAAGTGTTGTTTTAAACTTATCAGTGCATGTGAAAGTCTTATTCATAAAGACCCACTCCAAATGCTCATTAATCTTATTCCAAATTTGCATGCCCATAAGTATCCGCTTGTATGTTGTTTTGAATCTAGCTCAGGAATGTGATCACTATTATCCCAAATAATGTGATTAACATTTATGCCATAGTTAGCCAATGCATCTGCCACCTTGTTACCCTCCCGGTAAGTATGCTTGATCCGAATATTATTGAAGGTTTGGCAAATACTTATGGACTCCAAGATGAAGTCCTTGATGTTCCAACTTGGAGGCGAACACTGATTAAGATGATTAATGATATTAAGCGAGTCTCCTTCCAGAATGAGATTTTGGATATTATGAGTCTGAGCAATTCTAAGGCCCCATAAAGCGGATAAAGCTTCAAGAAATGATTATTTTGTATTCCCGTTTTACCGGCATAAGCAACAACCAAACGCCTTTATGATCCTCGGATCACTTCTCCCCAGTATGCAATTCCGGAGGTTACCCTTAGAGTCCCCATAAAAGTTCAACTAACACCGATTGAGATCGGGAGGATGCCAAAGTGTATCAAAGATCTATCAATATTATTGCCTAAATTATTTTGGATATTGTCAACTCCAATCTGCCATTGGGACAAGATATGCTCTTCATTTTCTGGATAACTCTTGTTCTTGGGGGTTTAAATCTAGCAATATTCTCTTTAATAAAGACTAGAAATTTTCCCAATCCGAGCTTATAATTTGCTTTACTATTTCTAAAAATGATGTCATTTCTATCTTTCCATATCCTCCAAATAATATGAGGCATTACCAAATTCCAGAGCCTTCTCACAACACAATGTTTATAGGGTGGGCTCCATTGGGTCCAATACTGATTGAAATCCTTCTACCACCCGAAGCTTTAAAATTAGAGAGGGAAAAACTCCACATTTTGGTAGCATATTCACAATGGATAAGCAAATGACCGATATCCTTAGTGCATACAATATTAATATGTTGTTAATTTGTTATACCCATAATATTATAAACGGGTTATTTGTTTCTTGGTTTTAAGAGCTAGTTTGCCTACCTCCATAGCTATATAATAGCCATTGTAATAGCGTAATTGTATATACTAAAAATAACGAAGATTTTTGTGTTAGATGTGCACGTGCTCTTTCATAAATGACCATTTACAATTTTATACATAAATGTTATTGACCGTAAAATACTTAACATGGTTTCAAAATCACCACATGTCGCTCATATATTTAAAATATAATCATTATTTTTATGTATAAATATATAGCAAAAAAATTTCAAATCTATGAAAGTTAGTCTTTTATTTTATTAAATAAAAGTATAAATGTTTTGTATTTTCTGAATGATAATACTATAAAATTATTTGACAATTATAAGTGACAGTCTAATTTACACTCGAGAATTCAACCGTAGCACTCTATCTCTCTTCAAAAGACTAAATTATCATTAAAAATTATACCTTATTTTGTAGAAATGCATAGAAGTTGGCGAGATTGGTGGTAAAATATTGCTGAAATTTGAAAGTAATAAATTTTTTTAAAAAATTAGACACCCACAACCAAAAACTTGAAACTCCGGGCCATGAAGACAAAACCTAAAAACATGAATTGCCTAAGAACCCCAACCATGAACAACTTGGAAGAAAAGGTGCATTGCTATAAAATGCACCTATCTTATTCAAAACATGAAAAAATGAGAATCCAAAGAGCCAAAAAAGCCAAAAAAATGATTTGAAAATCTAGAAAACATGAAAAGTAGTTTGATACAACACATGATTATCATGTTTGAAATGAAAAACCTACCTTTATTAGACTTGTATAAGATAAATGAAATACACAACATTGGTTCTAATATTGTAATCCACACAACTAAACCATAAAAAAATGCTTAAAGTAAATTGATGTAAGTCGTGACTATCATATTCAAAACCCAAAATATCATACCCAAACCTTAAAAGCTAAAATCCCTATAACTTCAAACTGGAAACCGAAACCCAAAACTATGAAATATGAATCCTAAAATATTTGATCTTGAAACCGTCCAAAAAAAAATTTAAATGAAATCCATACCTTACAAAACCCACTTGAAATCTGGAAGCCCTAAACCCAAAAATACTAAACCAAGAAACCCAAAAATATAAACCTAGATATTAGATCAATATAAGACATTTTTGAAACCTAAAACTTAAAAACTCTAAACTCAACATCCCTAAACTTGAGAACCCAAGAATATGGGAAAACTAAAAACCTTTAACCCAAAAACATATAAACCTTAAAATGTGAATCTTGTAAACCCCTATTCTCGAAACCTTAAAACCCCAACCTGGAAAATATCTTAAATAAAAACTAGATTGATATAAAACATAACTACATCTATTCAAAACTAGAAACCCAAGAATGTGATACTAAAAACTAAAACCCAAAACATGAAGCATTAAACTATGAACCCAAAAACTAAATTATGGAATCACTCGAACCCTAAAAACACAAACATGAAAATATTGAAATATGAAACTCCCAACAATGAAATCTCAAAAACATGAAAAATTAGATTGATATAAAACACCATTGAAACTTGAAACCTAAAAACATAAATTATAAGCTCCAAACCCAAGAACCATGAAAACAGGGACAAGCAAAATTTGTAATGTAGAAACTTGAAACCTAAAAAATTTAAAAAAAAAACTTAAACAATGAAAACACTAAAACTATAAATCTCAAACCTAGAAATCTAAACACACAAAAATTTGATTGATATAAAGCAACCTCAAAATCTAAAAGCTAAAACCCGAAAGATTCAAACTTAAAAAATTGAACCACCTAAGCATGGAAGCCCTAACAATATGTAAATTAAATTCATATAAAAATGTCACTTAAACCTAAAAATTAAAATGTGAAGATTTGGAAAATCAAAAGATGAAATTGTAATATGGAAATACCCGAACTTGAAAACCTAAAAAATACAAAATAAATAGATACCTAAAAACCTTATAATCGAAAGTCCTAAACTTGAAAACACCGAAACCTTTAAAACCAAATCCCAAAACCTAAAATCTCCAAAACCCAATACCTAAAATACACGAACTCAAAAATATTGAATCTTGATGGTAAAAAAATTGATTGATATAAAACATCCCCAAAACACAAAACATGAAAAAATAAACAAAAACTAAATTTCCATAACTCAAAACCTAAAAATTCTTGATACTTGAATCCCAAAACCCAGAACTAGAAAATCTAATACTAAAAATCTTAAACCTGAAAATTTGAAAAATGGAAAGTTGGTTGATATAAAACATGAGCCTAAAAACTAAAACCTTAATCTAGAAATGCAAAACATTAAACTTCAAAACTTGATACTAAATATTTAAAAGTTAAAAATTCTAAAAGCTTAAAACCATCCAACAAGGATACTTAAAAAGCACAAAAGATTGCATTGATATAAAATTCCCCAAAAATTGAAAACCAAAACCTGAAAAATTGAAATCCCTAACCTAAATACCTTGAAACGACAAAAAACTTAAAAAATAAAAACTTGAAATATCCAATCTTGAAAACTTGGACAAAATTGAAATGCTCATCTTAAAACCCAAAATCAATAATCCTAAACCACTCAAATCATGAAAATATAAAAATAATTGATATAAAGCATTCCCTAATGTTAGGAAATAAGGGATAAAATATGCGGAATAATACCTCACGTAATCGTGCAACAGTAGAAACTAATATGTAGAAAATATTACAGATCTCAAACTAAAAGTGCATAGTAAAATAACACAACCCAAAGAGACAAAGATTTAACGTGGTTCACCCAATTTGGGCTACGTCCACCAAGAATCACTTGCTTAGATTTTATTACAAGCCATTGATCTCTCAATACAATACCCATATCTGTTCGAGCTATGCTCAACAAACTCTACAGAATTCACACCTGAATTCAAAACACATCTGTAATGTTACATAATCCCTACCATATGCACAAAACCATATAAGTAGACAACTACTTAAGTAGTTTTACAAAACCGTGGGTATTAAAACCATGGGCCAAAACTATCCCATAAACCTATGGGTCAAAATCCCGCCCATATGAGAAAAGCACGTTTCCCGGTATATTGGGCACATTTTAAGGCCAAAAAAATAGGGTCAGTGCCCCCGAACTTCAAGGAGACAACTCTAGAAAGTGTACAGTACTCTTAGTGTATAGTCTTCAACACTATCACACATGAAAACATGCTCCACACCCTAATAATCTCCCACTTGAGACTAGTTTTCCTTTAAGCAAGCTTCTCAACCCTTCACTAGTTTCCGTGCAGACTAACCAAAGCTGAACACAACTTCAGTTTTTCCCTTATGACCACCTTGGTCATCATGTCTGCAAGATTCTGACTGGTATGAATCTTCTCCAGCTTCAACTTCTCTTCCTCCAAAGCTATCCTCGATGAAATGGAACCTTAATCGTATATGCTTCGTCCTAGAGTGGAAAGCAAAGTTCTTAGCTAGGTGTATAGAACTCTAACTATCATTGTGCAGCTTTCCTTCCTCCTCGCTTATGCCCCAACTCCTCAAGAAATTTCTATAACCAAATCATTTCTTTGCTTGCCTCTGTGGCAGCAACATACTCAACCTCCGTGGTTGATAAAGCCACCACTTCTATGTAGTCGTGAAATCCACTCATCGTTGTCCCAACTACAATGTAAACATAACCTATCGTGCTCCTCCTACTGACTACATCTCTAACCATATTTGAATCTACATAACCACACAAAGTGGTGTCTAATCCACTGTAGCACAAAATTGTCCCCATGGTCCCTCTTAAATACCGAAGGATCCACTTTACTTCCTGCCAATGATCTCTACCTAGATCACTCATAAATCTAATCACTGCTCCCACTGCATGGGCAATATTAGGCCTAGTGCACACCATAAAGCATACATCAAACTACCAACCGTTGATGAGTAAGGTACCTTGGACATCTGGTTTCTCTCCTGCTCTATCTTGGGACACTACTCCTTTGATAACTTGAAATGGCCTAGCCAAAGGAGTCCCAACCGGTTTAACATCTTACATATTAAACCTCTCCAAGACTTTCTTAATGTAATCTTCCTGAGATAAAGTTAGCTTTTGTTCCTTCCTATCTAAAGATATCCTCATACCAAGGATTTGTTTGGCTGCCCCCAAATCCTTCATAGCAAAGGATTCACTTAGCTACTTCTTGGGTACTTTTATTTCTTGCATGTTTTTACTTGCAACCAACATGTCATCCACATATAGACAAAGGATAATATAACTACCATCCTCAAATTTCTCTGTATACACGTAATGGTCAAAATGACATCTAATATAACCTTGCTTTATCATGAAGCTATCCAATTTCTTATACCATTGATGTGGAGCTTGTTTCAAGCCATACAAGCTCTTCTTCGCTTTTGCACACCATCTCCTCTTTACCTTTAACCTCATAGCCCTCAGGTTGCTGCATATATAGTTCCTCCTCCAAATCACCATGGAGAAATGCAGTCTTTACATCAAGTTGCTCTAAGTGCAAGTCTTCTGCTGTAACTATTCCAAGAACAGTTCTAATAGAAGTCATTTTTACTATAGGAGAAAAAATCTCATCAAAATCTATACCTTTTTTATGTGCAAACCCCTTGACCACCAACCGGGCCTTGTATCTTTTTTTGCCTCCTTCCTCTTTGACTCTAAACACCCACTTGTTCTCAGAATGCTCTTTTGCCTTCGTGTAGCTTCTCAAATCCCATGTTTGGTTCTCCATGAGATCCTGATGCTCCTCATCCATGGCTTGCTCCCACTTCTTCCTGGCATCTACCTGCATTGCTTCATCAAATCTCTCTGGCTCTCCACTATCAATGAGTAATAAATAATAAAGAGAAGAAGAAAAAACATTAAGGTTCTCTTCTTACCCTAGAAGACCTCCTCAATATAGGAGTTTGGGGTTCCTGTTGAGGAGGTTCCTGAACTCGATTCATGTGTAACTTTCCCATCTGGAAGATCCTCTACCACTGTATATTCCTTCTTGATTCTTCCCTATTTTCCTACAATTTCGCTTATACATGACTTCCTCATTAAAGACCACATCCCTAGATCGAATGATTTTATTTTCCTTAATACTCTAACATTTATATCCACAATCAACACCACCATAACCAATGAAAGTACATTTTTCGGATTTAGCCTCTAGTTTAATCCTATCATCCTTGTCTATATGGAAAAACACCTCACATCCAAATACTCTAAGAAATGAATAATCAACTTTCTTACCGTACCAAGGCCTCTTCGGTATGCCTCCATCCAAGGCACTTGAGGGTCCTCTGCTGTTATCAAGTACACAACAGTGCTCACCGCTTCTACCCAAAAAGAAAGAGGCAGTCCTCGCATGTAACCTCATGCTCATAAAGACGCTCCATTATTGTTCTGCTCATCCTTTCGACACCCCATTCTACAAAGGAGTTCCTGAACCATCTTTTTCCTCGCGGATTCCATTCTTAGAACAATAATCATCAAATTCATTGTTGCAATACTCCTCCATTATCTAACCCGAGACATTTTATCTTAAGACCTATTTCATTCTCTACCAAGGCTTTCCATTTAACAAAAGTGTCAAATACATTATATTTGTTTCTAATATAATAAACCCAAACTTTCCTTGTTGCATCATCAATAAAAGTAACATAATAACTTGAACCCCAAGAGATGATACCCGAGCCGCCCCCACACACCGTAATGCACCAGCTCTAACTTACTCTCTTTCATTGTAGGTCCAACCTTGAGAAACCTTACTCGCTTATGTTTCCCATATATACATTCCTCGCAAACTCCAAACCTATTTCGTATATCCAAGAAAATCCTTCTTTATGATCTCCATGCCCTTATGGCTCATATGACCGAGTCTATAGTGCCACAATGTCAGTATCTACTTCTGAAGCCACAAGATTACAAACATTAGTGGTATATGTGGTTAAATACAAGGATCCAACCTTCTTACCTCTTTCCACCACAAGAGAACCCTTGGTAACCTTCCAAGAGTCTCATTGTAAAGATCACAAGACAACCATCACTTCCCAATTGCCCTGCCGATATCAAATTTCATCTTAATGTAGACACATGTCTAACATCCTTCAATAGCCAAGTATTCTCATTCTACATCTTAACCGAAACAAAACCTTGTCCAACTATGTTGCAAGGCTCATCATCACAAAGAAAAGCATGCCCAAAATCTCCTTGAACATAATCAACAAAATAATTTCGATGTGGAGTAGCATGGAAAGAATCCCCGAATCTAAAACCCAATATTCAATAATATTATGCAAAGAAAGAATCAAACCATCCTAACATACATTACTCATTGCCACATTTGCCTCCTTATTTTCTTCCTGTTGTTTCTTCTTCTCGTGAAGCTCCCAACAATCCTTCTTTGCATGCCCAGACTTTCCACAATGCCAACATACTATCTTGCTTTTGGATTTTGACCTTGCCCGATCCTTTGATTTTCCACGGCTTCCTCTATTCTTCTATCTCCCTCTAGTTTCCATTGTCAAAGCATTCCCTGAAGTAGAAGATTCACCAGAGCTTTTCCTTCACATTTCCTTTCTTAGAATCACCCCTACAACATCCTCAAACTTCAACTTTGAGTTAGTTGGAACCGAGTTGCTTACCACCATTACCAGTTATTCTAACTCTCATGTAAAGAGCACATAACTAATAAATCCCTAACTTCTTCATCAAATTCTATTATAACCAAGCTAGCATATTTACAACCGTATTAAAATCATTTAAATGATTTGCTACCGAACCATTCTTAGACATCTTCATATTAAACAACTTTTTCATTAAAAATATCTTATTAGAGGCAGAGGGTTTTTCATACAACTTCCCTAATGCATCCATTAGTTCTTTTGTAGTCTTTTCTTTTGAAACATTAAATAATACCGAAGATGTAAGACACAAATGAATTGTCCCACCCGCCTTCCTATCCAAAAATCACATTTCGCATTCGTCATGCTCGAGGGTTTGTTCACCTTCTCAAACAGTGGAATATAAAGATCCTTCTAATAAAGGTAATCTTCCATCTGCATCTTCCAAAGACTGAAATTATGCCTATTGAATTTATCAACCCTAGATCTTCTATCATCTATCATAGCTCCCACTCAAGATAAAAATTTCCATGTGATTCAACACTTCAGCAAACCAAACCAGACTCGATACCAATTGTTAGGAAATAAGGAATAAGATATGTGGAATAATCCTCATAGAATCGCAATAAAAGAGAAACTAATATGCAGAAAATATTACAGATCTCAAACTAAAAGTGCATGATAAAATAACACAACACAAAGAGACAATATTTAACGTGGTTCACCCAATTTGGGCTACGTCCACCAAGAATCACTTGCTCATTTTATTACAAGCCACCGCTCTCTCAATACAATACCCAGATCTATTCGAGCTATGCTCAACAAACTCTATAGAATTCACACCCGAATTCAAAACACATCTACAATGTTACATAATCCCTACCATATACATAAAACCATATAAGTAGACAATTGCTTAGCAGATTTTACAAAACCATGGGCCAAAACCGTCCCATAAACCTATGGGTCAAAATCCCGCCCATATGAGAAAATCACGTTTCTTGGTATATCGGGCACATTTTAAGGCCAAAAAAATTTGGGGCTGCGCCCCCAAACCCCTACTACCGGGGGCTACTTGCCCACCACAACCCCGATAAGACAACCGTGGAAAGTGTACAATACTCTTAGTGTATAGTCTTCAACACTTTCACATATGAAAACAAGCTCCACAACCTAACACCTAAAACCCATAAGCCTCTAACCTAAAAATCTAGAAAATGCAAAATAAATTAAATGAATCCATCTAAATAATGTTTATAGATATAAATCTCAAGGAACCTCTCTTGGATTTCTCACATATCACATTTATTAGTAACTTCATTACTTTCTTTTCGACTCGCCCACTAACTTGTGACCCATAGCCCCTATCTAGTTATACTGCTATATTGAGATTGGAAAAATGTTTCAAAAATGGGGCTTCAAAGTTCATCGAATAGCCATGATTTCGTGACTTTTTAATCAACTTCTCCACTAAAAAAACTTGTAAATGATGGTCAAAAGGATATCAAGCTTAACATCTCAAGTCAACAATTTTTTGAACTAGATTAAAATATATAATAGGGCACTAATTATTATAATTTTAATGGATCCATAAACCAATTAATAACATATGTGATGTAAATATATTAGTTTAACCATCAAATAGGACATAAACTCTAGTATCATTATCGTAGGAAAACAACTTCATTATCAGACCGTATATATCTACAAAAATATATTTCTTACGATATTGAAAAAATAAAATTGACCCTTAAGTATTTATTACTTGTTAAATTCCATGTTCTTTGAGTGTTTTTTTAATTTACTTTATATTTAAATTATGTTTTTATGGTGTTGTTTCTTTACTTGTGGCGGCCCTTATATCACTTCTTTACGTGTAGTTTAGGTGTGACCTTATTTCCCCCTCTATTTCTAGCACATTATGGTCTCTCATGTCTAAAACATTGAATGTGAACTGCATATTCTTAGTATGCCATGAAAATGAATTTCATGTTTATGTCATTATGATTGTGTCTACACCATTTTTAAGATTATATTAGATTGTTATGGAATGTAATACAACTAAAAATAATTAAAATTTCATTACAAGGGGTCATTCTCGATTAACTAACTTCCAACATCAACCACACAATATCAAGATAACATATTCATACTTGCAACTAGTGTTTACACTACACTACAAACTCAAATATACAAGAGGAGAGATGTACTTAGCTATATAGTGTGGTGTCAGAGAGATCTGGGTGCACATACTAGGAAGAATGGGGTAAGGAGCATGTAGATGTTATAGAAATTGTGACTGGAAGTTGCTTTGGTACTGAATTATATATAATTTTCATGATCGGATGTATGGCCTTGGGCCTACTGTATGGCCTTGGGCATATTAACCATACTATATAGTTTTAGATAAGGAGATGGTGGATGAAATCTAGAAGTTTCATCATGATGGGTAGAGGTTAAGCATTGGTTTTATGCATTTTCATTCATGATGTGACGACACATCAATGTGTAGGAATAAGCAAATTAGGATAGAGATAACAAGATGTACTGAGTGGGGATAGGATGAGAGTGTTTGTCTTAGCCAAGAAGCACATTCATAACCAACATTGTCAAAATGATAAATTTCTAAATTTGAGTGTTTAAAGATACTAGTCCCATCTTTTTATTGCCTTATGTAACCATTGTTGAATATTTTTCAATTATTTTGACTAGTAGAGGTTAGCTCGCACGCAAAAATCCAATAGGTCCTAATTTGGTTAATCATGGTCTATAAATAGGTAAGCGAGCTAGCTCATTAAGGCATCTATTATCCATTTTTGCATGAGAGATCTATCTAGTTATACATTCATTCCTATTAAGGTATTCAAGAAGTTAGAGAAAGAAACCAAGTGAATGTAACTTCCAATTATAAATATAGAAGTTAACAATTTATTGAATCTCAAAAGTAAGGACACATTACATTGCTTCAATTTTCCTCAATTAATAATTATTAAATATTTATTGGCCCGATCGATTATTTTTTATAATTTCTAATGTTGAGAGATCTAAAAAGTGACAAAATTACACACACACACACACGCACGCACACGCACATGCACACGCACACACACACGCACGCACGTGCGCGCGCGCACACACACACACACACACACACACACACACACACACACACACACACACACACACACACACACACACACACACACACACACACACACACACACACACACACACACACACACACACACACACACACACACACACACACACACACACACGCACACGCACGCACGCACACACACACACCCACACCCCAAATTATATATATCATTTTCCTTCCCATTTTAGATTCAACATGAAAATTAGGGTTTAGACAAAGAAGATTGACTTCTTAGTGATCTATTCAATATTTTGAAAAACTAAGCAAGGTTTTTAAAAAATGAAAACATATGAGTCGAATATATATTGTTTTCCTTATGTTTTTAGACTCAACAACCTAATTAGGATATGGAGGAAGAAAACAATTCCCAAGCAATTGAGGTGAAGTTTCATAAAATTGAGCTAGGTTTTCAAGGCAAGAAAATGAGAATATAATCATCACAAAAAATTTCAAATCGCAGCATTGTATGTTCTAAACTTCACATTTACATTAAGTATAATGTACTTTCTAGACACCACATTTTGGAAAAATTTCCTCATTTACAAAGCATTTTATGGGTTCTTTCTATCTACCCCGAAAACTATGATATGTATGTTCAAAATATAAATAATGTCATGCAATCACTCTCATGAACAAGATAATCCTAAGAACACCTCTCTTTTCATCATCATTGTGGTCTTTAAATAATATATTAGGTTATATTTTATTTATTAACATTTATTTTAGGCCTAATTGATTCATATACACGTCTTTATCGGTTTTAACTTCCATGTTTAATGTGAAATCAAAATTTCCATGATAAATTTTGGTGGACCAAATGTGAAAAGGATAGGACTATTATCTCTCATTTCACTATTTCTCTAGTCCTTTAATAATTAATTATGCATGATATTTAATTAAGATTTATTTATACATGATACATGTGTTATGAGTGTTTATTTGCATGTTAAGTGTAAAATCTATTATCCCATTATACATTTTGGTTAAAACACGTTCAATTAGACCCTCTACGGTTAGATATTACTCTTTCGTAAAATTTGATTTTCCTTATTTTCTAGGGCTTAATACCTATATTTTACCTAGATCTGATTTTCCTAATTACATTGTATATGATTTCAAACCTTAAGGGGTTTGTAAGGATTATGTCAAGTTATTGGTTATTTTGCAAGTTACATGTTCATGATTATGGATTCTCAACAAGTTCAAGGCATGCCTTGTGTTTTGCTAGGGGGCAACTCTTAGTGCATCTCTTTTTCAACTTCAAGTTGTATATCACTACTTATTTGATATACTATAATGTTTCATTTGATATTAATTATATATATATAGTTTGTATTTTTTATCGATTACTATGCTTTATGTGTTAGATGTGTAATCGTCTCTGCTTTGACATTCTCTCATACACTTAGTGGGCTTACATCTACATTTTATGTCTTTGCCATGCTGGGTATATCCATGATTATGCATGGTAATTTCATGTTTGATCACTTAGGTAGCACACTTGATGACTTTTTGGTATGTTTACTTCACTTTTGGTCACACCTGATTTTTTTATATCATTTCTTATGTCTCTTCAATATGATTTATGTGAGTGCTCCATGCTTGATGTGTATTTATCGTTCTATAGTGTTATATATGATTGGTGTATGTTACTTTTTATGTTCATGCTCCTGGATTATGTATCTTATGATTGGTTTACTTGGTTCCTTTTGATATATGATATATCTCATATTTTTCTTAGTTTATTTAAGTGTTTAGGGTGCCTTATGGTGTCATGATCTATATGATACATGATTATTTTTATTACTTATCTACGTTGTCATTATTCATATCACACATGGTCTCTATTGGGGGTAAAGACCCATGCTCTTGTATTACATTCATATATATTCAAATGATTGGTGCTATATTGCTCATATATTGCTCACATAGGGGAATCTCACTCTTTGTGTCATATTAAACTTGTATTTTTCTTACATAGGGGCAATGCTACTCTTAATGCTATATTGATTATATCTAGCTCACATAGAGGTGCATTACTCTCTTTTCTATAGATATCGATTATATCATTCTAATGTGGGGACATGATATTCTCTATGTTGTATTTTTCAAATCATATGCCCATGTGGGCTGGTATATTGATAATATTCATGCTTCCAAGATAATAACTTTCAATATTATACATCAATGATTTTATATCTTATCTTACATGTGTTAAATGTGGCACATATTCCACTCATTATATATAATTGAGCTCAATATTCTCGACAACACTTGCTCCTACCAAAGGGAACATCCAATTTTGTTTGAAATAGGGCATTCGATTTTTCTTACTCTCACAAAGGGAATGTATTTAGGATACATCACCTAATCCCACTAAGGGACACATTCTTGATATTTGTCAACATTATTATTAGATAATGCTTAAATTTTAGTATACTTTTATGTTTTTCATTAAAGACTCTACTTTGAAATGAATGTTGTATTTCCTAGTAATCTAGAAACATTGGACTTCATTGGAGTTCTCTTTGAGTTTAAAATGTAGATATGGTTAGACCCTCACATTCTCAAGTAAAATCAAGCGTATCACTTTCAATATTCGTTTCTAGATTTCATAGTTCTTTGATATTGGCACTTATCCATGTGTAAATGTTCTTGCAAGAATGTCATGTACATTGAAATATGCTTCAAGAGTGCAAAATTATATATCCATACATTGTCTTCTTTAATTTGGCATGTTATATGTGCATGCACACACAAAAATCAAAGTGGGGCTTTATCTAGACACCTAAAAATAGCCTTTATGCATTTATTAATCGGCAAATTACATGTTTCTAGAGTCTATGTATTTTTCAACTTTAGGATCAAATTATAGTTTTAATCAAGAATAATTTTCGACCTAAAAATAACCCCTGCATTTATCAATTATAAAGTTACATGTTTCTAGAGTATGCATTTTTAAACTTTGGATCAAATTATAGTGTTATTGGAATCATTTATTGACTTATCATAGCCTCCATGTCACTCCTCTACACACTTTAGGTAGCATTGCATTGCCCCTATATTTACATCTATTTTAGGGCTCTTATTTCTAAAGCATAGAATCAAGATTCTTGGCATGCCATGAATTTGAAGTTCACATTTATAGCACATGGACATTGGGCTCTTCTCTATCTTATCCCATTTGACCTTTGTTTTGTATTTTCAGTTTTGGTGACCATTGGAGATTGGCTTGTGTGCCAATAGGCTCCTAATTTGAATTCCAGCTTGTTTTAAAATTTATAAACACCCTAGTTTATTGAAACATATATAATCTAGTAGTGCATGTCAAATCTAGATAGCAGGAAATTCATTATTATCAAGGCATTTAAGAAGTTAAATAAGGAAATCACTAAACATTTACGACATTCATAGAATTGAAGCACTGTGAATGATAATAGATATTAGTTTTCTTGGTTGAAGATTATTAGAGATAAATATGATTTTATGATTATATTTAATTTGTCATTAATATGGAAACTAGATCATCATCAATCAACATTGTGAAACAAGTCTAAAAAATTAGTTGAAGAAAACCAAAAAAACAAAACCCGGTTTACCATCTTGAATAGAATTGTACATGTATGTGAATTGCACAGAGATGCTAGAAATGTACAAGTACATAATGAATCTTGTTTGTAAATTAGAGTACAATGTGACAAGTTTGTTCCTATATTTCGGGCTCTACGAACCTCGTTCACTTTTATGGTATTATAAAATACTTCTCCTTCCTCAAAACCCTAGTTTTGCACCATTGCCATGTAAAAGATTCAAAACACTTCTTTAGGGAACATTCTTAAAAAAAAAACACCAAAATAAATGCGGACTCAATGATATACAAGTGTCCCAACCCTTATCTTTTCAATGAATGCAATTAGTAGATATATGCTCTTATCTAAATGCTTGAGTGTTTTGTTTGTCACCAAGATGCTTCAAAATAAATAAACATAAGAACATGCGCAAAAAGGGCTTCACTTAGACCAATAATCAATACATATAAATATAATTAGGTGTCTACCCATGCATCCTCTTCACCAAGCTTTAATTTTAACAATCATTTATATGTTTTTCATGTGTTTAATCTGTAAAATATTTGGCAAAATTTTGTAATCACCGCCTCCTCCAACTTGATGATTTGAAATATGACCATCATTTTATGTATAATAATTTAATATAGCTTGATTTTTATTCTTATACAATAACATTACATACACTCATGAAACCCATACATTCTCTTCACCTAGTAATTATGTAGTGGTTAAGAAGATTATTTCGACGGATAACTGTTTGATAAAGTTCATTGAGATCTGAACTAATCAGTCCAACTTCATCTACTCATTTATATGTTTTTCATGTTTTTAACTATGAAACACTTAGCAAAAATTTGAATTCATTGTCTCCTCCAACTTAAAATTTTTAATTATGACCATTATATATATGGTTTTTATACAATAACATTGTGAATTTTCTCAAAGACAATATCGAAAATTTTATGATGAAAAAAAAATTATTTGAATAATGTAAATAACCATCAAATTTAAAGCCTATTCACCACTTCTAAACTTTTCAAAGGATGAAAATTTCAAACATAGCTCAATACATGATAACCTGTTCTCGTAAAGCTAGTGCAAGGGCATAAATGTTTAAGCTATCAAAAAAATTATAAACAAATAAAAAACAATTAAATTTGCATTTTCTTTTGGGTTTGGGTGATGAGTTTATTCCTTTCGCTATTCTATTGAATTGTCCGAGGATGTGAAAAGATAGAAGTATTACATCTTTTCAGACGTGAGTGGTTTGATACCCCTCAAGAGAGATTTTCAGTTCCTCTACACCACTCTAGTTAACACTTGAAATGAAGATGCAATCAGCCACGGCACAATTCAGGTTAATGGACAAGAAAGAGGAGGAGGAGGTCAATGACATCTAAATTATAATAAAAGTGTGAGATGAAGCAGTAAATACCGTGGACGGAAGAGGAGAGTGAGGGGTCTCTGGTTTGTCACGCTAACCAAAAGAGGATGAGCGAGTCCCGAATGGGCTCCCACCCACTTTTATCTCGATATTGATTTTAAAATATAAAAAACTTTATGTATTCATTAGATTAGAAAAAATTATCAACCAAAATTATGAGAAGGGCGTCCAAAATCCAGCTTTACCTACCTATATCATTTCAAAATTGAATGTAGCCGTAAGAAGTGAAATTGTGGTGATTAGTTACGAGTACGAGGCAGTGAAAGCTAAGTTAGCAGGAAGAATGAAAAATGTTCAACGATCCCAAATCCTGACAAATGCTTTTACGAACACGCCTTTCGTTTTCACAATGAGTAAGGGATATATATATATCTAAAATATATGCATTCACACTTCCCGCACGATCAAATGATACGAGCGACTATTCTATTTGTTTCCGTCGTGAATTGTTACTGATTTGTGCTTTTTTGCTTTGGGCCTGACATACCTATTGATATAAGTAGGGAGTGGGCCTGACACCGAATAATTATCTCTTGATGAGTCGGAAAAGGAGGGTTTTGTGTGAATCAGGATATTATGGGCGGAGTTACCCTACTTAGCTACTTTGAGCCGTACTGAGACAAAGACAAAATATACCTTCAAAAATTGATTTTCATTTTGTCACTCCCGCTCCCACTTTCCACTAGCAATTCCCCGGGACTGGGAGGTACAAAGTAGAGCGGTAGTTTTATGTAAAAATGGGAGATGCATATGAATATAAACTAGTAATCATATGTGAGCAATGGAATGTGAACGCCGAAAGGGATCAGGTATAGGAATGAAGGGTGGAGGAGGTGTGAAGGGTTGAAATTAAAGGCAATAAATTTGTTAGTGTCATTTGATAAAGGAGAAGGTGAAACGCAGAAGAATAGATAGATTGGAACCATAAAATGAGATAGGGAAGCTTGCATAGAGGGAAGCTTGCAAATGTCCTTTTTAACCTTTTGATCAAGTGTTGTAAATTTTCTTGATCTATAATTAAATAAGTTATAATGTGGCTTTATTTTAAAATAGAAGAAACAATTAATTTGCTTGAGAAATTAGAAATGAGAAGGTGTGTGTTGTTGCACGAGTTCGCAATGGAAAATTCCATGTCGATGTTTTCTTGTTAATGCGAGAGGGACAAAGCATGGACTCTTAGTATCAACATCAGTGTTATGTGAGGCGTACTTGTAGTAGAGGATGTGGTCTACGTAGAAGATATGTGGAAGCACAACTTCGATAACCTAGACACCGACATCCCAGACTATTTTGGCATGGTGGTTAGCACGAGAAAATGTGGGAATTTTGACAACAGATTATGTATTCTAACAATGTCACACAAAACAAAGGAATGTTATCTCATAAGACAAATGGAGGACCTAAACAAATCCACGAGATGCTATGAATGGGTTCGCCAACGTACCCACCGAAAAGCATAATGATTCGCACAATGCACATGCCTAGTAGAGGAAGCAACACAATGAAATGTCACATGTGGTTCCAAATTTGAACTCTCCAAAGGCTACTGAGGAACTATGATGACCCATGCAGAAGGGAAAAATATGTGGGTAAGCGGCCTTGGTATCCATTTTTTCTCATCCTCGAATCCTTTGCAGAGTGCCATACATCGTTGATTGTAGACAAGAAGCTTACATATGCCCGTGCACATCACACTTAACGATACAAGAGTCCACAGTAAGACGGGACCAAGTGGATGCATACGTAGAGACTTATTCAGTGGCCCTTGTAGATAGGGAAGCTTGGAACCCTAGCCTAATATTGTATCTAGCTCATTTTGCACATTCTTTCTCCAAAGCAATGAACATAAATTAAATCCTGACAAAGTACAAGGAAAATAGAAAATTAGAGAGAAAAATATAAAATATGTTGTGTTGTACGTAGAGAACATAGATCACATCATTGTCATCAAGCCTATCCTCAAAGCCAAAAGTGGGAATAAATCAACAAAAGAGACAAATGGGTTCAAAGGAAAAATGGTTTGTCAGTGTTGTTTGCGCTTCAAATGCATTTTTTTTTCGGTGAGAAATTGTATGGATTCTTAGTCTAAAACTTCTAATTGGAAGATAGATTCCTCCTTTTTCTCATTTGACCAAACCATTAACAGGGCTCAATTATCAATGATTGTTTGTGCATCCTCAAATTTCCTACAATTATATGAAACATTGAAATGTTACCAATGATAGGGTGCTTGTCATATTTGTGCCTATCAAGCCTCCCATATGCTTAGTGGATCATTAACAATAAAATGTCATTTCCCAAACCTAGTGGTATGCCCTTCAATTGTTTTCAATTTTCACACAAACCGTATCTTTCATTTCACAATGAAACTCTCCTTCAAAATTTATTAAAACTCAATTTCACAATAAAATGAGTAGATTTGTTTTTAATAGAAAATTATCCATAATGTCCTTGTGGTCAGTAACTATGATAGAATATGGAACTGAAGAGGAAGGTGTACCAGTAATTGGGGTTGGGGATGAAAAGAGCAGGGTAGGATTCCTCTTTGACAGTGGGTTGTAGGATACAATGGAGGTGGCGTGGGAAAAGATGTGTGAATGCTTCGGGGTTGTTCTTGACGGCCTCTTTACCAAGAGAAGCCTCCAAATTGAATCGTATCAATATTGTTACCACTTCAACTTTCATCCCGCCCTCTCGCATGTGTCATGGATCATGAACAAATATCAAATGAAGGATAACGTCAAGATATTATTTGTCTCTCACATAGGTTGAAGCATAAATGTCATTGACGTCAACATGGAAAATGATCTGTTCAAGCTCTACCACAAAATTAAAAAATTAGTTGATAATGACAAAATAAAAAATTATGTGTCGTCGATATGGTAACTATGAGTGTGTCAGACTCATCAAGTTGCGGACCACTTGATCAACAATTCACATGAGCCCATACTTTGACGACACCCACTATTTCCTCTCCACTGTGGATCCCATTGTTAGTTGTCAGCTGTAGGGGATTCTACTTCACTACAATATACATCTTTCGACGTATTCATGAGGACAATTAAGTGTGACCAAGTTTGTATTGTAATGCCTATGACGTATGTTCTACATGACCATAGTTATCATGTAATAATTGTTGGGGACATTTATGTATGACCAAGGTTTGCAAATCTTAGAAATGCAGACTATGCTAGGTTGTGCTATAATGATTAAGGGGTACACTTCAACCTGACGGATATCAAAATCAAACCCATGTTGTGTTGTTCTGAGAACTATCCCGTCAATGTGGGAAGCCTCGTTCCCATGCGGAAATCCTTTCGACGTAACAAGAATCTCAATGGAGATTTGAAGTCAATATATCAATTGTTTGAGATAGGGACTTAAATCATTGATATTCTAAGATGTATTTTGTGGGGCCATTCTAAATGTATTTAATTTTTTCAGCACCATTCTAGTAAATATCAATTTGGAAGCTTCAAGACTGGTACCCTCCCAAATTAAAATCCCAATTGAAGTTTTTATTAATTGTTTCAATTCCGACGGACCTGTTTGAAATGAACTTCTATTAATGTATTGTTGTAGTTCTGATTGCCATGTTTGAATTTTACACAAAAGTGGGAGAAGAAAGCACAACACTGTTTAGCCTCTCTTGAAACTATTGTTTATGGTTTTGAAGTTCCATCAAAATTATTGGGACCGCAATCTTAGTTGGAATCCCCAAGTTAAAACATAATGCTATAACTTCTTTGATTTAGTGGTGTTGATCAAGGATGTGCATAAATTGATGTTGTTGACAGGACTGATTGCCTCATAGACATATGACCCCATGGACTGTTGTTATCTTTGTTGGGTTGACCCCAATTTGGATTTCATTTCTTGATTGTAATTTGTAACAAATGAGGCTTCCAAATATCTCAAGGGTTTATTCAGAAAATGTGAGTGACATTATTATAAGCATTCGCTAGATTGTGCATGAAAAAGTTAACTCAGATCTTTGTTTGATATGTCATGTTACATATGTATGCAAAATGAGACTGCTTTTCTTAGGCACATGAAGTCATAAATTATATGACTAAGAATGTCATTATAATCCAAACTGTTATAATTGAAGTCATTGTGGTTCTTCTTTTCATTTTTTGGAGGCGTGGGAGCAGTTTGAAACCCATATTGATCTATGATAAAAACATATTTATATTGAAAAATAAACTTCAACACCTTTACCAAATTAGAGAAAAATAATTCTAATAGGATTCAGTTAAAAAATCTATAAATCCATATCTTTGAAAAATAAATAGCAACAAAGTTGTGATAAACATGTGTGGCCATATTTTACTTTGAATAACAATTCCATTGATTTTGAGTAACCTGCATAATGCAACAATAATAATTAGGAGCTCCTCACTGGAGAGCAATCATCCACCTTCTAACCAGGAAAGCTAGAGGCTGTGATGAAATGAAAAAGACTTGTGTACATAGCGATCTTATCTACAATACTGCAAAAAGGGGCATAATCACAAGTGAGAAAGATGAGGTAAAGTTGTATGTACAAGAATTTGTCAAAGTTCAAGACTTGAATTGAATAGTTAGACTTGACAAAATTATCAAGGGTGGAAGTCTGTCATTATGAATTGAATAAAATTAATCCTCATTGTTAACATGGTTGCAATAATCTTTGCTTGGCCAACCACCCTCGACAAGAGTTGTTGCCATAAGATGCAAATAAATATGTAATTATTGGGAACAAAATGCACTAGATGGTTGAGATTGCTAAGTTGTCTCCAACCACACCTTTTTAAATACACAATTTTTCATTTTCAAATAATAGTTTTATAATATCAACAAAAGGCGCCTAAAGCACTTTGAAAAGAAGATCACATCTTTGAACTGTTGGTGTAGTTGGTATTTTCTTCACTTATTTAGTGTTAGTCCACCTCACCGGGTGAGTCATCTCACTTAGGTGGACATGGATGTAGGTGTCATCTTAGTTATGACATATTCTCTTATAGAATCATCATATGTGTAAGTAGTATATCATAGAGTTACATTCCCATTTGGGAAAGTAACTCCTCTTCTCCATTATGGAGGAATATTCTCTTACATGGGAGTTACACATTACTCCCCTATTTGTACTCACCTCTTTTGATCTATGACAAGCCAAGCCAAGCAATTCCATTCTACTCCATTTTTTGAATCTTGAGCTCTCATATGCATGCACATTGCTTTACAAAGCTTGCTTGCTTTAATCTCGCAACTCCTACACTTTGGTGAAGTGCAACTATTCAATGCACGTGAATTCCTTCCATGTCTTTGTCCTTCACTCCTTCATGGTATCAGAGCTGAGGGGACCGGAATCACGTTGCTCGCCATCGTTGCTCCACCGTGTTGTTTGTGCAAGCTCTCGCTTTTGCATGTGCTTTACTTGCATATTTTGATATTCTTGTGGGTATATGTTTCAGGTTTAATGTGTTGCAGAGCTAGCTCGCATCCTATCTCGACCCTTGGCTCGAAAGTGATTGTTCCAGCCTTGAGTTATTCTGAATTCACGGTTGAGTCAGCCTACGCTGGTTGTATCGGTTGCTAACTCTACCTGGAGCTCTGCGTAAGAACTAGGCCTTTACCAGTTTCATTCAGGATCTCATTCCTGGTTTTGACCTTGGCTCGGGGACCTGCTCATGGTTTAAATGTCTATGGGCTTGGTTGACTTGGGATTGTTTGCATACGAGCTCAACTCATGCTTTGACATATTGGCCTTTCCTTCTTCTTTATTTAACTTGACATATGAACGAGTTGTTCTGAGCTCACTGCACCCTGCATTGTCATGCATGACTCTTATTTAGACTAACTCGAGTCATCACTAGTTCCTTCGGTTGAACGAGCCCTTGGCTCTATAGTGTCTTAGGTGCACCTTTGCTCGCTTTGAAACAACCCTACACTGAAGCCTTCCCGAGGTTCCTCACATCACATTTCACGCTTGTGCTTGGCACCCTCGTGCTCTTCCTAGCACTCTGCTTTTAGGTGGTTCCGTTGGCTTGGTGTAATGCCCCGTTGGGCATCGACTTCCGTTTCTGCCACCTTGCCCCCTTTGCTTTTCGTTGAACGTTTATTTGAGCTCCCTTTTTATCGTCAGGTGATTTTGACCTTATCGCGGAGTTATCTTGGTATAGTTTCTTCCCTTCTTTCGCTTTGTCTCGCCATCTCGTTCTGTCGTAAGTGTGCTTTTGTTTCCGAGGGTCATTTCTAACTTTCGTCTAGTGAGCTTATCATGCTTTTGATCGGTGTAATGCGTAATGAATTTTGTTGTTAAAAGTTCTAATATATATTAAAACCTTTTCAAGGCATTCGGGCACGTTTGTTGTCTTTTCCAGCCTTGGTTCGTGGAAGGGGAGAGAGGTTGGGTGGTGGCACCTTTGAAGGTGAGGACTGCGCAGTTTTATATCTTTTATTTGCTTGCACCTACCCTCCACTGCCACCTTGGCCGACCAGGTCCATTCGCAGGCCTTGTTTGCACGTGGATGACTTTAGTCTTCCCCCAACCACCCAACCTGCAGACTGTAATGACTGTCACGTTTTTCTACCTTGCGTGAGAGAGATGGAGTCGGTGGAGGCCTATTTTTCTTCACCTGGATCTCTTTTTGATCCTTTCATTCAATGCGTATGGGCGCAGTCTGGTTTGACATGATGGCTAGTGAAGTAGGCATGTGAGAGGCGTTTCTTCCTGGTCGCGTGGGCAGAGAGGCCAGCAAAAATCTTCTGTCATGGCGTTTTCTTCCTGTTCCCCCTGAGCGTGGTTTTGATGGAGCTTCAAGCTAGTGAAGCAGGTGTGTTACCTCCACTTTCATTGGGTGCTGTGAGGTGTGTTCTGGTCGAAATCCACAAGAATAAATGCAACAATGATTAACCAAAGCGCGTAGCATGTTGCAAAGTATGGCGAAACCTTTTTGAGCGCTTCCAACAAGCAGGTTGTCCAACTATGTTGTTATCTGTGCAGTATCAATGCATCCTTAGATTCGGGTCTCTCCTTCAAAATATTTTTATCAAAATCGACTATGTGACAGTGAGAGTGTTACCAGGAGACCTGATGAAAATTATTGCAAAGATTCTCTATTGAGACCTTACTTGTTTTACGATGTAACTCATGGAAGAGAATCTCATAGGCGTGGATCTGTTTCATATCAGAATATTCATGAAGCACAATTTGCTTTGCAATTATATGAGCTTCTTCAACGAGTCACTAAGTTGGCAGGCATAAAGGTTTCTGTTGGAATTATCACACCTTGCAAGCTACAGCTGAAATGTTTGCACCGAGAGTTTGATGTTGTCCTCAAATCTGATGAAGGAAAAGGTTTATATATCATTACGGTAGATGCCTTTCAGAGCCAGGAGCGTGATGTAATCATTATGTCTTGTGTCCGAGCTTCAAATCATGGGGTTGGCTTTGTAGCTGATATTCGCCGCATGAATGTGGCACTAGCACGAGCTCATAGAGCACTTTGGGTTAAGGGCAAAGCAGTTGCATTGAAGCAATCTAGTGACTGGTCAGCCTTAATTGAGGATGCTAAGTCTAGGGACTGTTTTATGGATATGGAGTCTGTACCAAGAGATTTTTTTGGTTAATAAAGCCATCTTCTTTTGCTTCATCTCAGACTAGGGCTGCTCCTAATATGAGAGCACCAAGGTTAGGAGGTCCAAATCAGAAACAATCAGATGCATATGGAGATGGTGGAGGTGTTTGGATGAATGACGAAGGATCAAGTTCAATTGCCAAAAATGGGGCCTACAGAAGTTCTAGGGCTAATTTGGAGCGGTGTTCGGAGGATTTTGGATCTACTTCTGAGAAACCCAGGGATGCATGGCAACAATCTTTGGGAAGAGGAGATAGGGTGTCGCCAGAAGATCAGCGAGGGAATGATAATCGGGTGTCAATGCGACCCGACCGAACTATGGGCAGAGATGCACATTTCGGACTATACAATTGATTTTATGAAGTCAAGAGCATGGCCGTTAACAGAGTTTGGACCTTCAGCAGGCTGAGGAAGAGAAGTTGCGCAGGTTGTGTTGCTGTTGCCCGAGCCCTGGTCGACGTGCTTGTTGGATTGGAAGAATTCTAATCAGGCATGTTAAATCTACTCCTTGTAATAGTTTTCTACCTTCTTTCAGTATCTTGAAATGAATATTCTTTCCTCTTGAATGGCGCCTAGACAAAATGTTTTCGTGGTTGTTTATATCGCTGCCTGATTGTGTTGGTTGTTCCTTTAAATCTCGTTCCAATTTCACTGGTTTTGCTTGGAATGTTCTTTTCCTCTCTTATAGCTTACTCTATTTCATATTTGTCTAAATGGGCTACTGCAATATTGAGTGATGCAATCTAGTTCGTAGGGAAGGAAACATTATAGAGTTTCATTTGCTTATATGACTCTCTTTTAAAAGAATTCTGTGATGGTATTTATAATTGAAGGCTTACTATATGGAAGGTTAAGCCTTCATATCTCTATTTGGGTTGAATAAATACGTATTTCCTGTTTAGGGCTCTCCTGTTTTGCTAAAAGGTACATTAATAGTGACATTGTGTTCTAAAACTTGTTTAAGCCTGTGGGCATTCCTTACTTTTTGTTTAATTAGAAAATGGCATTAGGGTTTTGCTTTAGAACTGTACATGGTTGACTTTTGTACCCAGTTCTAGAGGATGAATAACCTGACATCTATTTTGGCCTCTACGTGTTGAGAGAATTACTATACCTACTTCCTGGTTCAAACTCTTGTTTGATTAAAGTAAGGGGGAAACATTGTAAGTTTAATTGAATGAAATCTCTACAATTTTTATTAAGGGTCGCGAGCAAGCTATTAATAGCTGGACTGAAACAAAAGTTGTAGGTGAATCCATGGTATTGGACTCGTGAACTCGTTTCCTGTTAGATGACAGCTGATTACAGTGATAATATAATAGGTGGCTATTATATTCATCTGTTTGATATTTGCTAGACATTTCCTTGATAAGCCCACATGGATCGGGTAAAATTTCCATCTTCTATACCATTGGCAAGGAGCTCATAGAACTTCTAGGCCTGACTGCACTGCGTAACCTTCCTGATGGATATGTGTGTTGGTTCTTATTTTTGTGCTTGCACTCGTGGTAAGGTCTTTTGAGTCTGGGGCATCGCTGGTGTATTACCCACCGTGTATCGAATCCCTTTGTTTTCGAACTCGAATATCTTATTCTTCGAACTTGGTTACTAAAAGTCCCATTTTGTGGCTTTGTTAAGGAAATCAATTTTTATTTTTATTTTAAAATACTTATTGACATTGTCGGAAATATATAAAAATTATTAACGACTTTTGGGTTTAGCCTTCCCTTATATTATGTAGAGAAGTTGACGATTAGGATAAGGTTTGTTGGTAGAATAATGGCCCTTTTGTGTCTCTTTTGTACGCTTTTGGAAGAGTGGATTTGTTTTGTTAACTAGTCCTATGTTTAAGAAATCCTATAAGAAGGTAGTGGTAAAACTCCTTGGTTAAAACTGAAACTATAGTTGTTTTTCTTTTAAGGGCGTCGAACCCTTATTACTATGAAGCCTCCCCCTGGGAGATTTGGATAACGTTGTTTTGTTTCACGCCTACGATCATAATTAGTATGTTTTGTCTTCTCTTGGACCTCTTTAGATGGATGGATTGGGTATTGGATTCCAATCACGTAATCCATAGGATTACATGAAGGAAATATCAACACTCTTGACTTTCTTGTTCCTAACCCATAAGGTCTTGCCTTGATTTATGTGATTTTGTTCTTACTGGTATTTTGACTTTCTCCTTGTTGGATGGTTTAGATTTCTTTCTCATGCGAATAATTTTGGAGTTGTGGGTTGTGTTTTAATCCATTTTTGAATTAGAACATTCCTTTCTTGATATTGTTAAATGTTAGCTTACTGTTGCAATGTGTAGCCTTAACATGCTCAGTTCTCGAACTGATTCTAGCTAGTATTTGTGCAGATGGATTATGCGAGTAGATTAAAGGAAAGAGTTGTAAAGGTTTCATCAATGCAATTTATGAAGTTCCTTGTAAAAATGTCCAATGTGAGGTAAATTTTGTAATAGTGCTTGCAAAGGAGTTTAGAAGACCTCTTGCCTTGGGTTGTTCTGAAATTGCGTGATGATGTTGTCTTGTCCTTCTGTAGGCAAATTGGTAACTTACCTTTGTGAGAAATGGTATTCAATCTTTACATTGATATGAGTATTGTAAAACTTTGATCTTGAGAATAAATTGTCAAGTTAAATCTTTCTAAGACTGAGTGACAATATATTATAAGTAAAGCAAAATGGGTCGGTTAACCCTTAAAGAAGCTAAACAAAAATAATAATTTTATATTCAACAAATAAATGTAGAGGTGATCTATTTGAAATCAAATAATTCCATGAGTGATCAAAATGAAACCATCCTTTGTGAAGTAAAAATTTTATAACTTGATATCCCTAGCTACACTAGCGAACATTATCCTTTTTATGGTGAATTCTTAGAATGATCCTAAGGTGAAACAAATTGTTAGTTGATATAAGATAATAAGATTTAATAAGTAGGAGGAATCGGTTTCGAAACCATGCAATCTGTCTCTCAACCATTTGAAAGGTAAATTGTTTTCTTTTGTAAAAATCATCCAGTGAAGCCTAAGTAAAATATTTAATAATTTTCGATAAATCCTCAAGCTTCAATAAAAACCGGTTAATAACTAATGAGGTCATAAAGATGAATTCAACTCGACCTTCTTCCTCTAACCAGTTTTTTTTTAGGTGCTTGGTAATCTTTCTCTTGAGTATGTTGAAAGCGAATCCATATTGTAATAAGGTTATGAGTGAGTTTTAGTAGCATAAGTGAGGATAGATGGCCTTGTGGAATTAAATTACCTCCTTTATTAAATAATTGAATTAAACAAATAAATGTCATAATAGAGAAGATTTAAAGTTAATTACTCAAAGAAAAGGAATAAACTTAGCTTGGTAAGATGAATTGTATGAATCATATCTTGAGTCTCCTTGAAAACGTAAGCTAAGAATTGCAAGATGTCTTATTAAAATAAATAACCCTCAAGAATATCTCATTGTGGTTGGCCCTAACTGTAAGTGTGTTTTGTGGTTGGACTTCTATGTTGTCATGTCTAAAAGAAAAGTAAATTGTCCTCGAAAGGTGTGAACGTTTCCGTGCTTCCTTTATGGCCATCCTTGTATCAAGTTGTTCACAGTGTTAGTTGTATCCTTGGTGACGACATGTTGCGTCATGTTATGTGTCAAGCAAGTCAAAAAAATTATCCTGTGTTGTTCGTGTGTGAATTAATGGGTCGTTACACTTGGAATCTCTCACTGTGGATTTGTGCTCGCTATGCCACCGTGGCTCACTTGGGACCATCCTACACGTGGCCTCACACCTCTAAACCAACATTTATTACATCCTAACAACTTGTATCCCTCTTGAAGCATCTTATCCTTGGCTTGACGTGGACTGCTTTACATGCATCTCTCGGTTTCTCACCATTGGTTTATTGTGTGCAATATCCACGTGGCACGGGCTGGCCATTATAATCTCCCATAGTCAAGTTTCAATTTTGTTGTTGCCATTGCATTTGAATCTCCACCGCCCGGCGCTTTCAAATTCTGTTTAATCATTATTATTAGAGCACTACATCGATTCCACCTCAAATCAAGCACGTGTCCTTCAACGGTTAGCCTTTGTTCCCTATCCACTTAACACATGGCATTGACCCCTAACACGTGGACCACCCTGCGTTGAACTCATCACGTTCAATGTTGCTCAACACAATGACTCACTAGGCCCATCCCTTTTAGAATTGTTTGGCGGTCAAAACAATCCCTCTTTTTAATGTTTTGAGGAAAAACATTTATTTCATGGCATTGTAATAATTTTTGGCTCTATTTTCTTGTAATTATGTCCTTCATTCGTGTTTCGAAGATGGAGGGCGAGGTCCGGTTGGCAGGAGGCTAATCCCCCCTTGCAAGAAAAAATAAACCCTGTCTAAAATTTGATGCCATTTCAAACAAGTACCCACACGACACCCTTTGCACCCATTTCGGGCACTTTTTTAATCATTTTGCAAAGCTTATTGGCATTTTCCATCAGTGGAATTATTTTCTTGATATAACTTTTGACTCGCTTCTCGGTTTTGAGCGCTTCTTTAGTCAAAGTTGCATGATTTTTCACACATTATGTGATGACATTTTAAATTTTGTAAACGCACTACTTTATAAATTGCCACATTCTGGGGTTCACTTATACTCTTGGGTCTTTACACACAGATGCATTATCGGCCGAGTCCGACATCTTGCATTTGTGCACCTTGCACTTCTTGCTTTCGCATCATGGAGGGTTCTCTTTCCAGACTTGAGCATCGTAGGATCACCTTACAGCCTCCGCCACTTCTTATCGGGAGAGGGAACTATTCAGCTTGGCATGCTTCCATGGAACGTTACTTTGCTCACGAGGGTCTTTCACCCTTCTTACTTGGGCCAATTCCTGCACCCATTGATCATCGTTATCTAGAGGAATTTCTTGACACTTACGACTATGTTATTGGTCACTTGATGATGCATGTCTCCAGATCTCTTTGGTTTCATGTGGCGAGACTTAGATCCACCCCCATGTCTAGAGCAAGATTCAGGTCCCTCTATGGAGATCCTTCACATATTGCCGATGTTATTGTTGTTGTTGATCAAGTTGTCTCCTCTTCTTCGTGTGATGATAGTTCCACTAACACAGACTCGCTTGGTTCTACTTCGATGACGAGGATTGTGCACCCAATTCTAATGTCGAGAGCACTATAGAGGACTCTTCTCCTTCTTCTCTCACTATTCCAAAGAGTGTTAACACATCCCATATCTCATCGAGATATCGAAAGCGAGTCTCCTATTCAGTCTCATATAATCATCACACCCACCTCTTTTCCACCTTTAGTGTGTGAGGCCCCTTTCACTCCTTTACATTCATTAGATGACTCATACCTATATGACATCACTCTTCTATTTGTTGAGCCCCTCATTGGGACGAGTATCTCTGCATGGCCTTAGTCTTCCTTTCACAGAGTACACTTGTGATGTACTACAGGTTCGTCATCCATCTATAGGTATTTTAGAGGAGTTCATTATCTCCATTGTTAGGAGTGCCCCTTCTGGGACTCTTACCACTTCCACTTTTCCGAGACCTTCATTGATCCACCCTTGCTTGTGGATCCCTTTTCTATTGTGGGGGTTATGTTACCTTCACATCACTTGGACATCCTTTCTGCGGGTGTTCACTCTTCACACTCGACATTTCTACATATGTGGCATTATCTTCGGTTACTTGGCGCTCTCTTTCTAGACCTATGTCACACTTTCGTGGACCAGACTCAGTGTTCTTCGTGTTATTGCCTTCAGTTTCCTTCGTGGAGTGGGCAGACTTCCAGCACGTCATTTATGTCCTTCCTAAGGGTAGGCACATAGTTCAGTGCAGATGGCTCTTCTTCAGTTCAGAGGTAGAGGAAATTGTCATCGACATTCTTCTGGGAGACTTCCTAGAGCTACAGAGTTAAGATCCATTCATGGCATCTTCTGCATTCCTCTTGTCTCCCTCTTATTCTCTCTTCTTCTTCTTTCTGAGAGATTTCCTCTTTGTACATGGGTACCTTTATAAGATCGTTTGTGGCCGGGACCCATCTTTGGCATCTTTCTTAGATTAGAGAGTGGACTTGTCTCTCTTTTGGGGGGCAGTTTTTCCCACTGGGTTTTATCCTTTTACTCCACTTTTTGAGAGTTTCTTGTGTGTGGGTACCTCATCAAACTCGTGTCGGGACCCATTTCTCATTTATGGCTTGCCACCTCATCCTAAGTTATGATGAAGGGGTGGTGTTGGTGTAAGTGGTCTTTTTCTTCACTTATTTAGTGTTATTCCACCTCACCAGGGTGAGTCATCTCACTTAGGTGGACATGGATCTAGGTGTCATCTTAGTTATGACAATGATTCTCTTACAAAATCTGTAATATGTGTAAGTGTGTCACATGAGTTACATTCCCATTTGGGAAAGTAACACCTCTTCTCCATTATGGAGGAATATTCTCTTACATGGGAATTACACATTATGTAATGACCCAAAAATTCAAACACGAACGACACGGTAAAAGACAGGATAATTTTATTTTTTTGACTTGCTTGACACATAACACGACACAACATGTCGTCACAAGGTTACAACCAACTCTGGGAACCACTTGTTACGAGGATGACCGCAAGGTCAGCACGGAAACGTTCACACTCAAAGGATAATACACTTCTCTTTTGACAAAACAACATAGAAGTCCAACCACATGACACTCACACAGCTAGGGCAAGCCACAGTAAGAAATGATTGAAGGTTATTTATTTTGATAAAACACCCTTTAACTCATGACTTATGTTTTCAGAAAGATTCAATATATGATTCGCACAAATTCATCTTACCAACTGAGTTAATTTCTTATACACTATAGAGTAGTTCACTTAAAGTCTTCTCCTACTAGCTAAATCTTATTATCTTTCAGAAACTAACCATTGTTTTCCCTTAAGCTTGTTTAAGAGTTCACCCAACAGGGGGTAGTGTTCACTAGTTTAGCTAGGGATATCAATTTATAAAATTTTACTTTACAAGGATAGTTTCACCTTCGATTACTTCAGATGAAGTCTCTTGTTCTCTAGTAAGTCATCTCTACATTAATTTATCTCGAATATATATATATTTTAGTTAACTTCTATAAGGGTTAACCACTCCATTTAATTTTACTTATATCACATCATTACAAGGTGTCAGAGAGTTTTTGACTTAACACTTTATTCTCAAAATCAAGGTTTTACAATACTTATGCCAATGTAATGATTGAATATCATTTCTCACCAAGGTAAGTTACTAGTCAAATTACAAAAAGACAAAACAACTTCTTCACGTAATCTTCCGAACAATTCCAGGCAAGAGGTCAAATAAACTCTTTGCAAGCAATGTTACACAATTTACAACACATAGAACATTTTTACAAAGAACTTCATAGTTTGAACTGATGAAACTTTTACACTCTTTTCCTTTAATCTACTCGCATAATCCATCTGCACAAATATTTACTAGAGTCAGTTCGCTAGAACTGAGCATGATAAGATATAAACCTCACCTAATAATTTATGCCATCTAGCATTTAAATAAATGAAAGTTTGCAATACTCCTTATCAAATAAATTTCTAACATACATTTAAAACTTAATTGCACATCTCATGATAATACATTTCCTACTCATTAATGTTCACTTCTTTAAGATCTGCTTACATAAGGACACAATTCCAAGTGACTAGATATACAACCTTAACCATGCAATAAATCATACTTAAATTACAGTAATAATAATAACGCTCACCTAATACCCTCGACCTACTTCACATATATAAGTATCCAACAATATTATCTTTCAATTAAATAAAAGCACCAACGACATTAAGTTTATATAATAAATACAAGTATCAATCTTATATTATTCATCGATATTACCCAAGTATCAAACCTTCATAGAAAATCAGTGATATGTAAGTATAATTTGGATATTTATCTCACAATTTTAAGGATATACTTATGTTAACAAAGATTCCACCAATCCACAAGTTCATATATTATTTAGGTATCCTTTTGGTTGCTTATTCCATGTCTTTATATGTTTCTATTAGTACAAGGGTCCAACTCATTGGAATGAGTTACGATCAACAAAATTGTCATGTTTTGCTAATATGTCAAAGATACATTTGACTAACTAAGATAAGTAAGCGTGGTCCAAGCCACTATAAATACAAGTATCAACATTATCTCAACTCCCAATTGAGATGCAAGTATCATTTTTTTTTGTTAACATAATAATCATCATAAATGCCGGAAAATATTCCACTCGTTAACTAAGTATTGAAGTAACATATTTATCCTTACCGGTTATCTCGATAACATAATATACCCGGTTATATAAATCAACCTCCACTTGCATACCCCAATTTATGGTTATTAATTATTGTTCTATAAAAAGAAGTTAAATAATTGCGGGTGGACTTATATCCTTACCATTGTCATACATGGTATGCACAGTCCCATTATAGTAGTGTCACCTTTACTTAAGGCTATGCATGAATCCATTTTAGGGTAGTTATCTTAACTTCCTACTCATCTGTTTTCCTACCAAAAAGTCTTTCGACAAGCTTCAAGGTCAAAGTATAAGATAAATTTATAATTTCATATTTCAAGCATTGTCTCAATTCATATGCATGAGGACATCACATATCAATCAAACTTGAAAATGTCGACATTCACGAGAGTTCGATGTATCTAATATTACTTTAACCAATTCAAAGGTCCAAGTAGTGCCTCACAATTAAGCCATAGAATTATCCACATAGGGTAATGACTTGCGTGCTTAACATATTCGTAAAGGTCATAGAAAACCCATTAACGCATGCTTCAGGAGGGTTCCAATCTAATAATAAGCTCATAGTAATAATAATAGCAGAGGGCCTGGTGAGGGGTTTTCAATAATCCCCAAGGTAAACGGTAATCAAAAGAGTCAGATGGTATCTAGAAAGACCAGTAAAACCAGTACGACTCCCCAAATAGAAGCCCCCAATTCTAAAGGGGTTTATATCGTTATCAAACCACATTAAAAGACAAACATAGTCTTCCAAGAAAATTCCCGTTTTCAAGCCATGTTCTACAAATAAAAACAATACAAGGAATATTCTAAATCTCATACACACACCACAATATTTTCTACAGAAACCACTGTTCACAGGAATAATCATGGCAAAATGATAAACCAACTTTATAAGATCGATAAGCGAGAATCACTGGAGAGATTTCTTCTTGTCAAATAGTAATTAAGATAAACGGTAAAGGGGAGAGAGATCAGCTCATGCAATTATGATTAAAAGTCATTTGAAACTCATCTCTTTTTGGGCATCTCTTTCAAGAAGGAGTCAATATATGTAAATACATGTTATATGATATCCAGAGTCCAAATGCTATTTATTTAGAAAAACAAAAACACATCAACATTCCAAAAGAACCCCACATCTACAACATTCGAACAAAGCTGCAAAGATTGATTTACCCAAATACTAAAAGAGATAAATCATTAAGAGAGAGAGAGTTAGTCTTATCATGCCTATTTAAAACGCATCCACCAGCAACACATCCAACAGGGACTGCATAAGCCACACGTCCCACTGATCCACTTCTTTTAGCTTTGAAAACACCACTCTGTGCTCCCCTTATGACGGCACACACCCGGAGGAAAGCAAAGGAGAAAATGTCATTGTCTAACCCCTGCTAACCGCACTTTGGGTCTTTGAGCTCCAACGGTTTCAAAATCCCCAACAACATCCTCGTGGCCAGAGGCAAGGAAGGGACAAAGCAGGGTAAAAAAATGAGGATATTTACATTGCATGCGGCCAACAAGAAAACAATGCTCCTCTCCCCCAAACGTATCGGAAATAACATAAAACCATGTCCAAAATTGTATTATCGGACCCTCATCTAAAAATACTTGGTATGCACCGCTTGCCGACCTAAAGCTTTGTCGAGAGCGATTTGGCCAGGCTGGTCAGGCACATTGACACCGGCCCATCCAATCCACCTGGTCTCGATCTGCTTGACACCAAGAAGGGCACTAACGAGACCTCCAGCATTCGATTCAAGAGACCAGAAATGAGTACCTGTCCTTGTGATAGACACGGGCAGCCTATTCGCCACCACCAGCAGCCTGTGCTTATTGCCACCCCTTCCATTTCCCCCTCCCCCTGATTTGGGTCTCATCTGTCTCTCTCGAACTAATCTTTCTACTCTGCTGCTGCTGCAATTCGAGTTCGATGGGGATTCTTCTCTCTTGCCGTTTTTGACCCACCCCGACAAGAACACACCTCGCAGCACCCAATGAAAGTGGAGGTAACACGCCTACTTCACTAGCTTGAAGCTTCATCTAAAACCACGCGCGCAGGGCAGAAGACAACAGGCAGACCACGAAGGACAGCAAAAAAAATTGTTGCTTGATCAAACCTGAGTGAAACCAAACAAGGAAAACTTTTGAAGCTTTGTTTAAGGACTCTCCACCTTTTCAAATCAAGAGACACCATGAAAATCATCTATTTGCTCCCTGTGATTACAATCTACAGTGTACAGACTGGTAAAAGACCGCTGATCAAGGTTGAGGAGGTATTTGAGACTTGTTTTTCACCTTTTGAAGCTTGTGGACTGCTTAGAATGGCTTCAACACCTTCCATGGGTGTTCTTACCCATTTGAGATCACATAATCACCACTGTTTTACCTTGAACAATCATTCTTAGTGTCACGGTTGAAGACTCTTCATGCTCTGTTCAGATTTGATGCCAAGGAGATAAAGACCTTCAACTTAAAGTTGTCACGAGACTTAATGAAGTGGATTGATACATTCACCTCAGCTATTCACATCGAGGACAATCGCAGTTTGGAGGAGAGAGCCCTAACCACATTTTGAATCTTCAAGACAGTGCACTCAATAACTCTCACACAACTGTATACCAACTTAATGTTGTCCGCCACCAACCAGGGAGAAAAGGCGTTTCAACCACCCACACGCAGTCCATCCAAGGAAAATCTCACGCGGTCAGAGAAGGATATGCAGGCAGTCAAACAAGAAACCAAGAAGATTTGCAAATCAGAAATAATAAATGAAGGAGGAAGTGCGGCCACCAGCAAGAAAGAGTTGAACACGCCAAGAAGGATGGGGTTTTTAATGCAATGGCAGGTGGCTATTAAAGCCACCCACCTCCAGCCAACCAAGGAAACAAAGTCAAAAGACATTAACATTCCAATTTAAATTATGTTTCCAGTCGGATCTGTGACCCTTTTTAAAATCTCCTTTTAACATTGAAGTCACTATTTTCCAAAACATAGCTTCATGTCAAATCTCACAATGATCTTGACTCCATGGGTCTTGATTAATATAATGCCTAGGTTGTGGTTTATGTCAAAGTCGAGGTCTAGGTTATACTGTTTAGAAACGTCAAGTCTTACCTTAGGAAAAATTGAAGTCCTTAGATATAGTTAACATGATATCAACAAGATACCACAAGATATGATAGCATATCATAACTGCAACCACTTTATTGAAATCACGAAGACAGAATAAAGACTTGAAACCAAGCCACTATGTCAAAGATCAAATGAACTCAAGGTAAGATTGTCAAACCAATAAATGTCAACTAAGGTCACAAGGCAATAACGAAATTGAATACGGAAATGGCGTATTGATGTGATATCCTTCTTTAAATAGGTTAACACACAGGACATTACACAGTCCACACACAAAGGTGTCATTAACGACTTGAGAACGCAAGAAGGAGAGGGAAGGTTCTAAAACATCACTGAGACAAGATCTAAGACAACGGAAATTCACACAGCCATTCGACACTCAACAAAAAGGGGTCATTGCGACAAGAACTAGGGTACACGCCGAACGGGGCATTACACATTACTCCTCTATTTGTACTCACCTCTTTTGATCTATGACAAGTCAAGTTAAGCAATTCAATTCTACTCCATTTTTGAATCTTGAGCTCTCATATGCGTGCACATTGCTTTACAAAGCTTGCTTGCTTTAATCTCACAACTTCTACACTTTGGTAAAGTGCAACTATTTGATGCACATGAGTTCCTTCCGGTCTTCGTCCTTCACTTCTTCATGAACTACGACAAACAAGAAGATGGGGTGTCAAACCCAATGCTCTTAATTCCCAAACACTATGTTGTGTTGGCTTGGTTTTCTGTGATCAACGACATACAAGATTACATGGCATATCCAAGTTTGATTTGAAATGCTAGTCAAGAACATACTAAATTGTGGCATGGTACTTTATTTTTCAAAAATTGAAAAACATCAAATGAAAACTTATCTGCAACAATGTTTATCACCTGCTCTCCGATGACACCTAAAACAAGCACGAGGCTTACATGGACCAGAAAAAGGTTTTTGCCCTATAGATATGAGTACCATGATATGCAGTTAACTTACCAATAGAATATGAAAGTTCACGCAAAGACTCAATAAATGGCATTGATTCAATATCACATGAATACAAAGGGTTTCATCTCTGCCATATACTTATGGGTACGGATTTAAATTTTTCAATAAATCTTCACCATTTACAAAGAAAACACAAGTGAATAAATAAATAAATCCTTCTAACTTAAATAATTAAACAAATTTCAAATTATCCCATTACTATTTTCTATTGTAAAAATATGACTATTAGATGCACTTTGAGATTTATAATTATAGTGACAGAATACCATTTTCAATACTCATGAAAAATCAGTCCTTACCCACTGTTCCTCCCAGCTCAATGATGCAAACATCAGTTGGACCTTCTTTCCCATCCACAGGAATTTTAGCTACACGTTTGATCCAATCCTGATTGACATCTGTAATATGTGGAATTACCTACATAACAACATGTACAATTTATAATTTGCGATCAGTCTTAAAGTTAAAACATATCACTGGACAAAATTCATCTGCCATGTATGGTATATAGGGGATAGTTTTAGTGAAAACAAGATAATAGCCCTATTTCACTATAGGGTGTAGTTTTTGTACCTGTGCAGTCTTGCCTAGGTAGTCTCCCTCCGTTATTTGTCAATGACAAACTGAATATTATAAATCAATACTGCAATTACTAGCAAAGCGCATAAATATTGTTGAGTGACTATTTCGAACAAACTCAGAATATTTACATAGTATAATGTCATACAAATAAAATTGCCAATTTTGGTCTCAATCAATAACTACCAGATTTCATGGTAAATAGGCCAATGAAGAAATGATGGAAGATATTTACAAGGAAGAACACATTCCCTACAAATCTAAGTGGTATTGTAAGAAGCTTCAAGAAGCCTATACCATTTAAACACTAATTTACTTGCCTAGAATTTGAGGTGAAGCTCCTAATTCCAATAAGAATTTTTGGCGCCATTGAAAGCCATAAAATATGCCAAAATTTCCATGGAGCCAATTCCTTGCCACGTAGGAGCGCTAATTTGACAGCTAGTTATAAAAAAACATTTTTTTATCCTAAGCCTTTAATTTCGTATCCAATTTTAATAATGTTTGCTTCCATATGATCGATCAAATAAAATATCTCAAAAAAAACACATTTACTGGTGGAGACCGGTAGTGGTCCACCGAAGAGGACAGGTGTTGAGCATTAAATTCGAAATAAAAGAGGGAAACGCAACCTGTCCTCCGCCATTTCCACGCGCGTATTAGATAAGGAACAAATAAATGCTCAACCACCTTGTGCGGAGCTCATTAACGGGCCTTACGGGGCTCCTGCGCAGGATTACATAAAATATTGGATTTTTTCATTCTTGGTTGGGTCAGGCGAGCGACTCCTTTCATTAACATTTCGGAGGTCATGCTTTATTGCATCATCAAGCGGACAAAAGACTTGCTCGTAAGTATTAGACTTCAGATTATAATGATCAGATTATTTTTTTGAATTTATTTCACCTGTTCAGAAGCCTTGTAATTTACACAGTGTATCGCACTCTTCCGGACTTGTTTTTTCATTTTTATCTCGGGGAGATGGATTTTCAACGAACTTGCTTTTAATAGAATAATGTTGAGTATACCCTTTGGTTCTTGAGGTGTAGGATTGTTTCGTGTTTAAGCATTTAGAACTTTTTAGGATTGTTTCGTGTTGTTATATATAGTTATTAAGATTTACCATAAGAGAACCACCAAACTGATAGTCGTTGGGATGTACACGAATAGAATCACTATGAACATGCAAGGCAAAATTACTTTTTGTGTCTTTAATCCTAGAAATAACTCCATCTTCACCTTCCTTTTGCATATGTAGATCTGACATGAATGCTCTTTGATCATACGAGGATAGACCTAATTTTTAAGGAGCTCAATAGACTAATTTTTTTTTATGTTCAAGGTTCAATTTCCCTTCACTCGAGAGACACACATAACCTTGCCCATCTGTCTCTTTCATTTTTTCTTTCTCTAGAACCTATGCTTCTCAAAAATGAAGTCGATTGATGTCCCTTTGAACTTTTCCAATTGACTTTTGTCCTGTATTAGTACCTGTGGGAGTTTTTTTATTCAACAACTATAAGGCAAAAAATGAAAAAACAAACAAAAATCAGAACATATGCAAAATATATTTACTTTTCAAATTTTTGGGAATAAAGACACGAATTACTTGAAAAGTGCAACATAATATGATTAAATACAACCAGGCTTCCATGAGAAAAGTATGCACTCATGTCTTCGTAGAAATAATTTGTTTTATAAATGTCATCGGATCTTATTCTCTTTTGTAAAGAAGAGTTGTTAAGTAAATTTATGTAACGAACCCATGTTGTTGGATCATCGTGTACAGACACACAAACATCCATGCCTAATTTTTTGCTGCTGGTTCCACTGCAAATTTGTCTTTTTTGTTAAGAAAATTACAGTTTTGTTGTTGGTTCTCACTTTATAATTTCATAGACTACAGATCTCTTTCTCGCTGCTTCTTGATCGCTTTCTCATTTTTCCATACAGGTGCGCACTCATTTTGCCAGGCCCAATTGGAGAAAGGTCTTCTCACGAATATGCACAAAGCATCCCAATGCCAAAGTTGGTGAGTATTATATCAACATGGACTTTGTGTCTATTCCCATTAGGTCCCTGCATATATTTTTTGGCATTTCCACACTCCATACGCATGGTCTAGTACAAGCTTCTAGAATGTGATGTTTATTATTTATTAAGCAAATTTTGTTTTTGGATGGACGTGTAGGAGTATTTTATTGTGGAGCTCCAGTGTTGGCGCAAGAGCTGAGAACTTTGGAATGGCAGTTTTATGCGGCGAGATCGTTTGAAGCAGGGTGGAAACAGTGTGTATTCACACTACTAATACTCAAGGAAAATGTTACCTACAGTTCTATGTTTTTAAGCCATATAGAGGTGAGGTTTCAACCTCACCAAGATTCAAATAAATCCTTGTCTTTCAGTTTTTATTTAACGGTGTTCATTTTAAGCTGCAACAATTTTGTTTATGTAATTTTTTTGTTTTTAGTAAAGTTTTATTCCAAGCATCGCTTTAAATTAATTTTATGTTGATCCTTGATTGGTTTTATGTTGGTTATTAACATATTTGTTCAGTCTTTCTCTATCACCTATGTATTTAATTGAATATGTCTTTGTATCTTGGATTTGTTTCTATCTCGATTGAACCATGGATTAGTTGATGAAATGAAACCTCCCGAGCTGGGTGAGAAGAAGAAGATTTTCAAGGGAAATACAGAATTGGGGGGATCTTTTACAGATTTTTTATGTTGTTTTTTCTAATTAGTGGGTTTTTGTATAAACAAATGTTCTTGGGCGCTTTTGTTGTATTAAGTTGTTTTGATTTTGTTTGTAGTCAGTTTGTTGTGATCTTCAATGTTTTATCTTTTTGTTTTGTACAAGGTTTTGGGAGCCTTTTAAAACACTAATCCGTTTACCTAATAAATAAAATCTTTTTATACTTATAAAAAAAATACATTTACATTATTTAATGGTGTTCATTTTAAGCTGCAACAATTTAAATAAGGTTATGAACAAATTCTGAGCTGATTTGGTTTCCTCATCTGAAACAATGATTACATTTCGAGCAAAATGTAGTAATCTAAACTGCATGTCTTTATATTTCTTACATTTGGAGCAAAACATATAAACTTATACTGTATGTGTCCATATTCATTACATTCGGAGCAAAATATACCAACTATAACCTATAATCGTGAATGCAATAATGCAAGCACAATTGATTTCGATACATATTTTTCTGCAACACAAAAAAGAATTCTCCTCGAATGCTGCCATAATTAGTAAATCAGTTTGTTAGTCCATAACCATGTCACACCTTCAAAAAGGCCCTTAGTTTGGACTATCAGGAACGATTGTATCATTGACAGATGTTGTTGGAGTCATCAAGAGGTTCACTGGATGAACCCATGGTGGAATAGGAAAACCAGATATGGTATGAAAGGTTGTGTGTGAAGTAGGAGGTTGTGGGATAATGGGGTGTGTAGTTGGAGTTGAAGTTATTTGCATTCTGTTGGTGTCAAGGAAGTAAGGGTGGTAATCTGGGATAGGAACTTTCAACATATCTTGTAACATGGAGTTCTGTATGGGCATGGAATGATGCATGGGAAACAAAACCTGCGGATTGTTGAACTTGTTATCTCTTTCTTGTTTCTCTTTCTCCCTTTGATGGCGAGTGGCTTCCTTCTGTTGTAATTCCAATTCCTTTTTTTGGCGAGCTACCTCCCGTTGTTTCTCGCGCTCCTGTCTTTCAACAAACTTTTGTAGATCCCTTTCTTGCCTCTCTTTAATGCGTTGCAATCTCTCTTCCTTTTTCTGCTCCTTTGCTGCCAACCTTTCTTGCTTTTTTGCCTCAATATGCTCCTTTTTACGCTGTTTCCCTTCACATATTTCTTGTTTTTTATGTTCTGTATCTTTTAACATCTGAACATAAGCATCAGATGTTAACAATTGTGAAGCACGACTTATCCGAGTGCAGCATCACTCTTACCTTTGGAAGGATCCCGTACAAATTGTGTCGGTAACCTTAAAAATTTACCCAATTTCTTCTCATTTGCAGCAACACCATCATTTGATATACCACTTTCAACATCATGGCTAGTTGTCTCTTCCTCGTTTTTATCTTTATCAATGACCTCAATTTCCTCTGTGTCAGCATAATAATGAGTAAAGTTTGCTGGTTCAAAGTCTGCTGGCACAAGGTTGGTTGGCATCGAAGGTAAAGATATACTTTCATCCTCAGTGTTTCCAATCTGATCAAGTCCCAACTCTGCAATATGCTCTTGCAGCCATGTAGGTTGTTCTGGTGCACTTGGCAATGAGAGATCGTCCTCTCCAAATCCCTGGGCCTCAGTGTTGCAGCTGGATGTGCCTTGGTCACGAGTATTCACAATGTGGTTCACTTCATAATCTTTGGTCTGCATTATACTTTGGCTTTCTCCCTGTATACTTGGTTCCTCCGTCTCTGTATTAGCAACAACCATTGTTTCAATGGTTGGATGGAATTCTTGTGTTGTTGATAGATTCTCAACTGATTCCATTAAGTAATTTTCTCCAATTTTGTCACCAACTGGTGGAGCTACATCTCTTGACAAACTTAGGATGTTTTCAGCAGCATCAACATCTATTATGTTTTCAGTACCATCAACATTCATAATGTTCTCAGTAGTATCATCATCTGTGACATTTTCAGCATCATCTTCGTTGGCATCTTCTTCAATGATATATAGTTTACTACATTCCATGTCATTCTGTAATGCATTTGGATCAAGTGGCCATATACCTGTGCGTCTAAAACCAGCACGAATATTTGCAGGTGTCAAGGCCTTTGCGAGAGCTCTACTACCTATTTCTGCCAAGTCTGAACGTTTGACTTCTTGGTACTTATTATTACACATCCACTGCATCCTCTCAGATCTGAAATATGCTTTAAAAGGACCAAAGACACTAACATCCAGTGGTTGCAACCTGTGTGTAGTATGTGCTGGCAATGTCAATAAATCAATCCCCAATCGCCTGGCCTCTTCTATAGTTGACAATGCCACATGGCTTCCATGACCATCAAATATAAGTAAATGCCTATTTTCAGGGCACACCCCTCCAGGTACAGACTTACTGAAATGATACAACCAGCTTATAAAGAGCTCTCTAGTCATCCAAGCACTTGGATGAGCAGCCATCATGCAAGCACCTGGTTCACATCCTTGATGTAATTTTGTGAAACTTTCGACCTTTAAATAAGTAAAATTTAGGGATACATTGCCTTGCAACATTTACACAACATAGAATTGTCATCCATTCTCTCCTACGAGGAATGATTTTGGGAACATTCCTGCAACCCTTGGTGGCAAGCACCCTCATGCCACAATTTCTCCCTGCTTGGATTCCTGTCTCATCACAATTCCATATTTTGCCTGCACCATAGGAATTGATATGAATGTTAGCTAGTTTTTCATAAAACTTGCTAACCACCTCCGGGACGTAAACCTATTGCACGATCTCTTTCTAGACCTTCAAGAACCAAGGACTATGTCAGGTGTCTTTTTCTAAATCCTTCACACCAAGATTTTCCGGTAATCCTTCTCGAAATGGAGTCTCTCTAGTTTCACAAATTTGTGCAACACAGCCCTCGCTTGCATAAATCCCACTCCATGCCCTAAATCTGCCATTTGCTTACACCATTCAACTATCTCTTTCTCTCTCCTTCACTCAAAACAGTGCGGGGCCCTTCCTTTTTGTATGGGTCGACCATTCACTAATAATGAACAGATGTAGGAGGTAAATTATATTTCAAAGGCAGCAGCTCTAATAGAATAATTGTTGAATTCAATATCATCTATGGCCTTTAACATATCTTCTTTTGACCAACTAGACAAAATTCTAACCTTCTTGGTCGAAGAGTTGCCTCTAACAACCACAGTCTCCTGTAGTTCATGCCTATTTAGTTCACATCCAAGCAGTTCGGCGATGATCATCAGTTGTGTTTGTATCTCCTTGATTTGTTATTGCACCATCCTCTTTGCTTATTATTGTAGCATCCTGTTCATCTGTTCCATGGTTAGATGTTTCAATTTCAAATTATACACCTCATCTTTTGGGCATACGTTGTGCTCGATGTAAACTCCTCTTTCTCTTCATCTTCTCTAAACGCTGCAGTATGAAACAATATAAAATTAGTAAAATATGTATTAATATATCAATAAGATCATCTACAATGGGAAAATTTTAGCAAGCTTATGATACATGACAGTATGAATTATGAACTTGTAGGTGAACTTGTGATTACCCCGTTGGGCACCATTAACGATGATCGAATACATGTTTTATTAATTTCATATTATTTGATAAAGACAGAATTTATAAGCTGGGTTGTTGATTACATAGGGGAGAAGGGCCAGTATGTGAACACGTCCCAATACTTGAACACTATTTTTCATTTAAAATATCCAATACCTGATGGAATAAAAACCATGAGGACAGATTGCATTTCCCTCTTTTATTTCGAATTTAATGCTCAACACCTGACCTGTTCATATTACAATATGATTCGAAATTAAAGGCTTAGGATAAAAAAATGCTTATTTATAACTAGTCACAAATCGGGCGCTCCTACGTGGCAAGGAATTGGCTCCATGGACCTGCGAACTGAGGGTGTTCGCATACTGGCCCTATATAAACTTCAATAATCAAAATTTTGGTTTTTATTCCATCAAGTATTGGATATTTTAAATGCAGAATAGTGTTAAAGTGAAATATCATGTCACAGATGACATGATATTTCAGTGCAGCAGCTCTAATTGAATAATGCGAGAAACTCAATATCATCTATGGCCTTTAAGATATCTTCTTTTAACCAACTAGACAAAATTCTAACCTTCTTGGTCAAAGTGTTGCCTCTAACAACCACAGTCTCCTGTAGTTCATGCCTATTTAGTTCACATCCAGCAGGTTCTGGCTGATGATCATCAGTTGTGTTTGTATCTCCTTGATTTGTTATTGCACCATCCTCTTCGCTTATTATTGTAGCATCCTGTTCATCTGTTCCATGGTTAGATGTTTCAATTTCAAATTGTACACCTCGTTTTTTGGGCATACGTTGTGCTCGATGTGAACTCTTTCTCTTCATCTTCTCTAAACGCTGCAGTATGAAACAATATAAAATTAGTAAAATATGTATTAATATATCAATAAGATCATCTATAAACACTTCTAAAGATGAGGTGTTATCAAATAACACTACATTCATAAGCTTGTTTGTAATTGATCAATATCAATTAGAATGTTTCACTGGAACATGCAGTCGCCCCTTTCCACATTGTAATTCATATCGATCAATTGACGCAGGTCTTGTTAATGTAATGTTTTGTGACATCAAATCATCTTCAGAAGTGAATGCATATAAGAATCGTAATTGTAATAGCTTGACTACATATGTTGTTATGGTGGCAGCAAATCATGTTGTACTTCGAATGTCTTGGTATGGACCACTTTGGATCTCCACCAGCTTTTTGTGTTTTTTTTTTAGATATTTTACTTGATCGATCATATGGAAGCAAATAATATTAAGATATGATAAATAATTAAAGATATAGGATTAAAAAGTGTTTATTTATACCTAGCTGGCATACTGTCACTCCTACGTGGCAAGGATTTGGTTCACTTAACCTGTGAAGTTAGGGTGTTCGCATACTGGCCCTTCTCCCCTAAACTCTTATAAAGATGAGGTCTTATCAAATAACACTACATTCGTCGGCTTGTTTGTAATTGATCAATATCAATTAGAATGTTTCACTGGAACATGCAGTCACCCCTTTCGACATTGTAATTCATATTGATCAATTGACGCAGGTCTTGTTAATGTAATGTTTTGTGACATCAAATCATCTTCAGAAGTGAATGCATGTAAGAATCGTAATTGTAATAGCTTGACTACATATGCTGTTATGGTGGCGCAAATCATTTGTACTACCGTAATGTCTTGGTATGGACCACTTCGGATCTCCACCAGTAAATGTGTTTTTTTTTGAGATATTTTACTTGATCGATCATATGGAAGCAAATAATATTAAGATATGATAAATAATTAAAGATATAGGATTAAAAAATGTTTATTTATACCTAGCTGGCATACTGTCACTCCTATAAATAGTTAAGAATAAATAGTTAAGTTGAAAGGTATGAATAAACATTTTTCTTTCCTATATCTTTAATTTCTGGGAGTAGTGCAATTATGTCAACACCCTAAGTTCATGGGTCCATCGGGCCAATTCCTTGCCATGTAGGTTTACCAATTTTACAGCTGGCTATAAATAAACATTTCTTTATCTTATCTCTTTAGTTTGGAAACTCTTTATCTTATCTCTTTAGTATTGGGCAGTGTTCACATAGAGTTACAGATTTCTGTTTTGTATCAATATGTGACTGTAAAACAGGCCAGAAAAACCTTTTTTTGTGAGCACGGAAAGCTTTAATCCCGGAGCTCTACTTTGGATTTTCCTCTATGCTTTGAAGATATCTAAAAGGGTAGAACTAGAAGCAACTTCGAGAGAAATGGGTGAAAGACATTTTATGTAAATTGGATAACTGGAATGGCGACGATTCATCTTGATGATGGGTCAAACATCAGACGCAGTTATTCCAGAAAATATTTGTCTTATTATTATGGACTGTGGAAGCAGAAAAGCTATAACGGAATGATGAGGTTTTCTGAGGTGTACATACGGCCTCTCTCTTGTAAAGGAAATAGTTTACACTGATGCTCATGGGCTACTAGAAGCAGTCGATGGTGGAACTTGAACTTAGAGTCTAGAAGTTATGTTCATATATACATGTGTGTTTATATCACACTCCACGAAGGAGGAGGAGGAGGAGGAGGCAAACTTAACTTAGTAGCTTGTACACTTTTAGCTTTCTTGGTTTGAAGACGAGCTTTATAGACTTTCAGACTGTTACGGTGTGCTGAGTAAGATAGGTAGCAATCACGGTTAGGACTGTGACATCTCATTTATAATAATGTTTATAGGCCATTCTGACCTGTTCTACTGATTCAAACTGTACAATTGAGAAGGATTTTCTGTTAAAAATTCAACGGTGTTCATTGTAATGAAAGATTCAATTTTGATTTGTTTGCTATCTGTTGCATCCTTAGGTGAAGCCAATGACGTCTTAGGTGAAGCCACAACTCTGACGTATGTTAGATGATTTCTCTCTTACCTACACTGTACTACGATTTATATTCACTACCATTAATCTTTGTGGATATTGATAATGGTTTGAATTTCAGTTTTTCAATTTTATAGGATGCAGTGGATGTTGTTTGTGAGAAAATTCAGTTCTCTATATTTTGCAGATGTCTATGGGTTGAGGACGAAACCAATTGATATGTCTTGCACATTCTTGATATATCTGTAGATGACTTATTTTTAGAAAAGGCCTATCCCCCTCAGTTCGCAGGTCCATGGAGCCAATTCCTTGCCACGTAGGAGCGCCAATTTGACAGCTAGTTATAAAAAAACATTTTTTTATCCTAAGCCTTTAATTTCGTATCCAATTTTAATAATGTTTGCTTCCATATGATCGATCAAATAAAATATCTCATTAAATACACATTTACTGGTGGAGACCCAAAGTGGTTCACCGAAGAGGACAGTGTTGAGCATTAAATTCAAAATAAAAGAGGGAAATGCAATCTGTCCTCCACCATTTTGACGCGCGTAATAGATAAGAAACAAATAAATGCTCAACCACCATGTTTGCTGCTCATTGACGGGCCTTACGGTGCTCCTGCGCAGGATTACAGAAAATATTGGATATCTTGCTTCTGGTTGGACTGGGCATCGGAGCGACTCCTTTCATTAGCATTTTTAAGGACATGCTTCATAACATCAGGTGGACAGAAGACTTGCTCGTAAGTATTAGATTTCAGATTATAATGATCATTTGGGGAAAGAAAAGGCAGATGGGTGGCTAACGTTGATTCACCAAACGGTAAGGGAGAAGGGCCAGTATGCGAACACCCTAAGATCGCAGGTCCATGGAGCCAATTCCTTGCCACGTATGATCACCAATTTGACAGCTAGTTATAATTTAACAATTTTTTATCCTAAGCTTTTAATTTCGAATCATATTATAATATTATTTGCTTACATATGATCGATCAAATAAAATATCTCAAAAAAAACACATTTACATTCTGAAGTTATTAGTTCTATTGTGAAGTTAATATTATTTGCTTTTAAGGTACTTTAAGGAGAAAACATAAAGCCGTATCTAATAGATGTTCACGCTTAATTAATTAGAGGATCTATGATCAAAATCACTCAATTCCAATCTTAATATTTTTTTGATGTGCTGCAAAATCCAATTTTTCTTAAAATAAATAGAAATCGGTCCATAAACTTGCAGTTACGCTTGTTTTTCAAAGTAATTTTTATGTCTAATTCTAACCTAATTTCAAATACCTAGAAATGTTCATCAAAATGCGTGTGCAATCCTGCTCTTTCTTTTCAAAATGCGTGTGCAATCTTGACTTTTGCAATGCCTTTTTGATTAAAAGTTAAAATGCTAACGAGTGTTTTCTGTGATTTATGATTGCAATTTTTGGTTGAACATGTTCTTTTTCCTTTGCCTTGCTAGGTACTACTGGTTTGGAGCTTTTCTTTGCGCAGATAGGCACTAGGTTCTCATAGTTTACTCTGATCATGTGCATATTTTAGCAGTCTGTGGTCATTCTCAGAACTAGTCCACAATGGTATCTAAATTAAAATAAATTGTAAAAGGCAAAAAGAACACTGCTGAGGGCCTTTCTTTAAATTCTATTATTCCAGACTCGTTCTTTACTATAATTCTTTACTATAATTCTATCAGTCCATAAACTTGCAGTTCTGCTCAGCAATCTGTTATGTCTAATTCTAATCTAATTGAACAGACCTTTGGTATGAAAACTAACCTGTAATTTTTGCAGCAGGTATGAAAACTAACCTGCAATTTTTGCTTTGCTGGACCTTTCCTTTCCTCCTTGATAGAAGTAATCTCTTCTTATAAACTCCACTCAATCGTGCACCTATGCAAGTAAATCAGCAGAAACAAGACTAGGAAAGTGAATATATAATACCAACATTGATTTGGGAGTATCCAATCAAAATGTAAGACATGGATCAAGGTGTAGGGTCTTTTTAATCAAAGGTTGAAATTGATTTTGAGATGATCTTGTGGCTGAAATTATTTGATTTGATATTCATATTTATTTTTTAATTTCAAGTGTACAATTTTGTTTGTGTTTTTAATGGATGAATTTGAATCTTGAGAAGAAGGTTCCCTCTTTTTTTGCAGGTTTGTATTAATGTCTGGATATGAAAGATCTCGGTGATTGAACATGTGAACTTGGAATATGGAAAGAGATGAATTGAGAAGACAAATATTCAACCCATTAAATAGATATGATGGGTTTGTCAACTGATATGTTGTTTTTATATTTTGAACAAATGAGTCTTTTATTGTAGAAAATGAAAGTACCAATCAGTATTTATTGTGTACTAAGTAATACTGAGATGTTGACCCTATGCACATATGGTTTATAAAAAAACAAATTTTTGAACTTCAATAATCAAAATTTTGGTTTTTATTCCATCAAGTATTGGATATTTTATATGCAAAATACTGTTCAAGTATTGGGACGTGTTCACATACTGGGTCTTCTCCCTATTGATTCCAAATTCCTTTGTTTCCTCCCTTTTTATGGCTGTTGGAAAACCATCCAATATCAAAGGCCCCGATTTGGCCACAATCGGCCCTTCTTCGACAAACAAGGGTCAAATTTGGCATCGTAGGAACTCGAAGTGTAACATTTAGTTTGTGCCATAAATGAGAATCCTATTTTTCTTCCTCTATCTTTACTTCCCCTTCTTCCTCTTCTTTTACCTTACTATTTTTATGACACCTACACAACATTAATTTATTTAGTTTTGACGATTTTTTATTACTATTTTGTCGGTGCCAACTTACTTCGAGTCCTGCATGTCATCCCTACAATGAAAACAAAGAGTTTCAGGGTGAAACGAGGCAGATTGTCCTTATAATTCTAGGGAGTAGTTACTGAGTTGGAGTACCATCAGACTTTCCTCCCTACACTTCTTCAAATGCCCATGGCATCGGATCACCCAATAAACTAGAACGTACACATATCTATTCATTAATATCGTGGAAGCAGTTATAGGTTGGAGAATAACACATCTTTCTCCCTACACTTCTTCGACCACAGTGGCGTGAGATCACCAAAAAAACTGCACTTCATCGACAATTATAGGATATCCTTTCTACACCCTTTTGTCTCATTACAGATTAGGTGCACATGTTCCTTTTTCACTGTCATTTTCGTACTATTTTCACATTTTTCTTTACATATATACATGTATTTTTATGTGAGGAGAAAAGAATGGAGAGGAAATAGAGATTTGATATCTCTTATTCATTCATATAAAATCATAAGCACAATACATATTATATAGCCGAGAGGCTTAACAATATTCCCCATAAAAGTAGGAGGGGGTTACAACTTATCCGAGAAGAATGTGATATTATCTAATCTACACAATCTAATTATATAGAAGATATGCTATGTATTATTATGCCAACATTCCCCCTCTTATTACATTATTCTTGCAAATGTAACCCCTAAAAAGTTCAAATTTCACTTTTCCAAGGGATTTGGTGAGAATATCAGCTACTTGTGCTTTTGTAGGACAATACTAGAGCTGAATGTTATGGTTCAAGACGTGCTCTCGAATGAAATGACAATCAATCTCAATATGCTTTTTTCATTCATGAAAAACTGGATTCTGCACAAGCTTCAACACACTCTGATTATCGTAATAAAGAATAGGTGACTGTTTTTCAAGAATTCCCATGTCATCCAAAATGTGACGTAACCATATCGCTTCACACATAGCTCCTTGTATGGTGTGATATTTTGCATATGTGGATGAGATAGAAATAACATTTTGTTTCTTGTTTATCCATGAGATAGGTCCAGATCCAAGATGAAAAATGTATCATGTGGTTGACTTCCTGTCATCAATAGATCCGGCGTGGTCCGAGTCGATGTATCCCTGTAAGAAGAATTGATCATTCTTCTTATATTCCAAACCATAATCAGTTGTTCCTCGGACATATCTCAAAACATGCTTTGCTACAGTCCAGTGACATTTCTTCGGCTCCTACATGAACCTAGAAAGATAGCTAACAACATAACATAGATCTGTCTGGTATATGTCAAATAGATGAGCCCTCCAACAAATTTCCTGTAGAGAGTAGCATCTACTTGAGGTGAGTCCTGGAATCTTGAAAGTTGCAAGCCTTTCTCCATGGGAGTGGATATAGGTTTACAATCTGACATTCTGTATTTTTCCAAGAGTGTCTTGGCATACTTTATTTGGGAGACAAAAATGTGATACTCCTTTTGCCATATCTCTAAGCCAAGACAATAATGTAGTAGCCCCAAATAGGCCATGTCGAAGGTTCTTTTGAGATCATTCTTAACAATATTAACTGATCTTCTGAACTGCCAGTGATCATAAGATCATCCACATATACAACAAGAATGACAATTTCTTTTCCTACCTTCTTTATATATAAATTGGAATCTGAGGGGCTATGAGTGAACCCATGCTATAAAAGGTGATCGTTGATCTTGATATACCATGCCCTTGGAGCTTGTTTCAGTCCATACAAGTGATTTGATGAGATGACATACCTTCTTAGGATGCTCTTCATCAACAAATCCTTCAAGTTGGGTCATGTACACTTCTTCTTTTAGATCACCATTTAGGAAAGCACTCTTGACATCCATCTGTGAAGTCTCCATCCTTTCTATGCTACCAATGTCGCAAACAACTCTGATGGTCTTGATCTTCGCAGTGGGTGCAAAGGTTTCTTCATAGTTGATGCCCTCTTTTTGAGCATATCCTTTTTCTACAAGTCATGCTTTATGTTTGTCGATGGATCCATCTGCCTTATATTTTGTCTTAAAACCCCATTTGTAGCCTAAGGGTTTCTTTCCTGTCGGCAAATCGACAAGTTCCCATGTCCAATTTTTCTTGAGCGAGTCAGTTTCTATATCCATGGCTTCCTTTCACTGAGGTTGATTGAGTGCTTTATGAACATTATTAGGCTCAAAGCTATTAATCAATGAAATCGTGAGTGCAAAGTTTACCTCATTTCTTGTTTAACTCCTTGTTTTGACTCCGGATGATGTATCTAGGAGTTTTTACAAATGTGAGTCCTTGATGGTGCTTTGTACCCACTTCGGATGAGAACTTGGCTACTTTTGAGAAGAATTGTGTCATTTCCATGTGGATTGATGTGGAGTCACATTCTCCAGTTCTCCAAGGTCAACAAATAGCTCTCCTGGCAGCACATCTTTTCTTTGAGTAGTCTCCTTTAGCTGATCATCTGATTTGGAGACTATTCGCGAGAGGTGGTTGTAATTGTTCTACAGATTGTCACTACCGAGTCAAAGGATGACTTGTCACAAATCACGTCCCGAATCTCGTATATTTTCTTTGTCTCGGGATCCATGAGACAAGTAAGACTTTGAGGTAGTGCTATAGCCAACTAGGATGCACGGAGCATCTTTGGCTCAACCTTCTTTCTCTTCTGAGCTGGGACATGCATGTATGTTATGCAACTAAATAATTGTAAATGAGAAATTGATGGCTTTCTACCACTCCATACCTCTTCTGGCATTTTATTTTGTAGAATCTTTGTCGGTGCCTTGTTGAGAAGATATATAGCTATCTGTATTGCTTCAGCCCAATAGCATTCCTCTAGCTTTATTGTTAGCATGCAGCGAGCCATATCCATCACTGTGTGATTACAATGCTCAACAATGTCGTTTTGTTGTGTAGGGAGCAATTAGGTTCTACTTAATGCCTTGTTGGTTCAGGAAGGCCAAAAACTTCTTTGATGTGAATTCCCCCTTGATTTGAGTGAAGTAGAAGAAGTGGTTGTCTGGTCTCTTTCACAACATGATGATAGAAATTCTAGAAATGTTGAAGAGCCTCACTTTTCTTCTTCAAGAAAAACACCCACATCTTGCGAGAGTGGTCATCCACAAATAGTTGGAAGTACTTGTATCCTGAAAATGAAGCGGCAGCGGGTCATTCAGATCGGTATGAACTACCTCCAGACACTTCTTGGTATGGAAGGTGCTCACCTTGAAACGGATCCTTGTGTTGTTTTCCTGTAAGAAAGCTAGGAAAATAGGCAAGGAACTAGACAATTTGGGTAGTCCATGGACCATTTCTTTTGAACTCATCTAATGCAATGAACTAACCGACAAGTGACCATATCTAAAATGTCAGAGGGTTGTAGATTCTACTATTGAGGCAGATAAATCTATTGTAGAAGATGAAATAGTATCTAAAGCAAATAACTTATCTTTTAGAAATGCTCTAGCAATAACCGTACCTTGTCTGGAGATTAAGCATGATTTAATGCCATTTTGGACAAGAAATTCTACCTTAAGGTGATGATTTAAGAGCTAAGTCAAAGACAAGAGGTTATTAGTCAAGCCGAAGTGTACATTTTCATGGTCCCAGAGGAATGGTGACATTTCCTATTCCTTCTACAACGTACTCTTTGTCATCTGCTATCCGAACCTGATCTCCAGTGGGTTGTTTGTTCAGTGAATCAAACAGTTTCTTGTCACCTGACATATGCTTGCTTACACCGGAGTCTATCAACCATACTTTCTTCATGGGATGAGAAGTTTAAGAGACTAGTACAAGGTTCTTACCATAATGGGCTTCTTCTGATGTCTCCTCATCAGATTCATCATCTTGTTGGGTTGCGAGATGTCCCTTTTTCTTTCTTTAGCGAGGACGTCATTTGGATTTTTGAAAATCTTTGCGCCTTGATATGCTTGTTTAACTCAAACACCCTTTTGCTTGGCCATTATAGTAGCAATGATCAATGTCATGAGTATTGGTTTTGTAGATTTGACACCATCGCTTGGAATTTTGAGCTTGCGGATTTTGATTTTGATCTCGATTGTGATTGCTTCACTGGGGACCTTTTCGATTCTTCTAGCCACGTTGGGGCCTTGAGAAAAGGGCTTTGTCCTGGGCCTCATCTTGGACTGAATTGATTGCCTCTTCCTGCTGCAATAAGTTCACGAGTTCTTTGAATGTCACTACCCTATTGGATACATTCAGTGTCGTAACAAAAACTTGGAACTGAGAAGGGAGTTCCCTCAAGGTGATCGAAACTAGAATTGTATCTTCTACCTTCTCACCAAGAGCTATTAACTCCGTTCGCAGCTCGACCACTCGACGTAAGAACTCCTCAACTTTCTCATCGGACCCCATAGATAGGGTATGCAATTTTGACTGAAGATGGAGAACCTTAGTCTTATTCTTCACCTCAAAGATGGTAGCAAGCTTGTCCCATGCCTCCTTTGGTTTCTCTGCATCCCAAACATGCGGTTGCACGTCATCAGTGATACTCAACATTATCATCATCAGTGCTTTAGCACTTGCGATCTCATATTTAATGAGCTCATCAGGGTTTTTTGGAACTTGTGCGAGACCTTGTGACAATGCTCCATAATCCCTCAAACTAAAGGATTGTACACATTTTTGTTTTCCAGGCCGCATAATTCATCCCTTTAAGCAACTGAGCATTTGAGAGTAGAAGCTTTGGTGCAGACATTGTAAAAAAAAGTTATTTATTTATTCCAAGAAATATTATAATGTTACTCACTGATTAGAAGTACTAACTTGTAGATGTTCTCAATACTCGCGTGCTAAGAGACGTGATGCTTTGTTGGGTGTTCTTCTTCGTCTTCACAATCGGTGTCGTACCTAGTTTCTAGCTCTTCCCAAACTCGCTTTGCTTGGAAGCTGATGTCAAAAAGGAAATATTCAAGAATTCCTCTTCAAACTAGCTCGTTGAAGACTAGATTGCCGGTGTTTTGAAGCTTGTTGAGTAAAGAAAAGTAGAATCCGGAGCTCTCAGAAGCTTCTTCACAAAGTGTTTACTAGCTTGCGAGTCTTCAGATTGGCTCCCAGCGATCTCAAAATGTTCATGCACATTCGACACTCAACAATTTTTTTAATGATTTGTGACTACAAGGCTTCACAAAGCCAATTCTCCTCTCCTCGTGTTGCACTAACTTTTCACACAGGTTTAGTACAACATCTCCACGTAGGGAGAAATTAACTCTACGTAGCAATGAATGGATCACATGTAAGAAAGAATGGTCTTCACGCAGGTATGAATGGAGTTCTCGCAGGAAAGGATGGTCCTCACGCAACAGCTTCTTCAGTGAATCTTCATGCTTTGATTAGCAAACACATCCAACCAAGAAGAACATAAATAAATGTGAGGATGAAGTGGTTTCACCCAGGTTTACTTATTGCAACAGCGACGTCTAGGATGTTTGGGGTTTGCAGAAAAGAAATATTGCAAAGGAAATGATCCTTCCACGCTCCACATAGCCCTTTCCACATTCCACGTCTTGTTGGTAGCACAACTTCTTTCACACATCGAGCAACTTATTGGTCTATTCCTCCTCCACACATGTGTGTATCTCCTCCACACATGTGTGTATCTCCTCCACGCAGGTGTGAAAATTAGTCACGCAACATAAGTTTCAAGGCCTCTCCACGCATGTATGAATAATCTTTGTCTTTTAGTGCAGAAAATAATAAAAATAACTTAAAACTTCCACACAAGGCTTTGGGGACTTCCACCCAACCTCCTTTCAAATATTGGTTGCTAAAACATGCAGAGAATACCTCATGAACTTTTCATTCAAAAAAAATAGAAGAGCAACCTCTTTCGGTCTCTACCCAGGGATTTGATCTTATACAAGAAATAATGATCTAAGAATTACCACATAGAAGGACGCTCCTCCTCCATGCAGCAGTCCAAAAATAAAGAACTAGTCTCTCCTTTCCAATGCACAGGCAGAAATCAAGTTTGCTTTGTTACCAAATTGTGAGGAGAAAAGAATGGAGAGGAAATAGAGATTTGATATCTCTTATTCATTCATATAAAATCAAAAGCGGGATACATATTATGTATGTAGCTAAGAGGCTTGCCAACATTTTACACATATACATGTGTATTTGACTACTGATTGTCTTCTCTTTTGCAGTCCGTTCGTATGGGAAATAAGCGATCAACAATAACTACACACACATGGCGGGTACATCACACACACGATACTAACCATGCAAGTACACTACACACATTGGCATCTACACATGTGCTTCCGCCCTAGGTTCACTTTCATCACTTTTTATACTTTTGCATCTTTAGTCTCCACGCTCCATCTTTTTGTCACTCCACACTTTGTCTAGTCCTTTGGCACATTTCCTACATCACTCTACATGGATTATTTGGTACACAATTTTATCTACTTTATGTTACTGAGATTTCCGCTCACCAACATAAAGCGGGGGAATATGTAGACACAAAATCACACACTTTGAGTAATTATTTAGTCATGGTATCATACTACTATTCATATGGTTCTTAAGTAAAAATAGTAATAATTAACCCATGTCTTTGGCCATTTTTACATTATTTGTTGTCATATTTTTTATCTTACAGTTGCACTTTCCCAGTCTGTATTGTCATTATGTGCTTTTCCTATTTCGACTAGGAGCCCTTGTCCCTTTGCATGCACCCTAATCCTCTTTGCACTTTACTCTCACCTTTTGGGCACTTTCTAGCCATTTGAGCTTTCTATATTTTTGGTGGGTGGCCTTTCGGGGTTAGTTATGAAATTAGAATAAGAGAACCACATAAATATAAAGTTATGTGACTATAATGAGGGACAAAGAACTAAACATCTACTATCACCATCTAGATTTGCATCCATCAAAGGCACCTAAAGCTGCATTTACATCCATCTAGCTCCATCAAAAGACACACAAGGCTAGTTCATCTGCATCACACTTCATAGGAGGGGACTCTATTATTTCCATGCACATATTTACTACATTCTACATCTAGTTATTTGCTCGCTATTACACAAAATATGATTGACACAAGAGAAACCTAGGGCATGCTTTACACACACACCTATAACTTCATTAGGTCTAATATGTAGTACAATGATCGGTTGGTAAGTCCACCATCGAGGCTGCTGAGGACAATCTAACCCCTTCATATGCATCTTTTTTTAAGGTTTTGATGCTTTATTTGGGGTTTTGCGTGTGATTCTTTATTGTAGGTCTTATAACAACATCCCGTGCAATTCAACAATATTAGTGTGATAGGAAGTAAATATAGGTGAACATCCAGTGACACCTCAGAGGAGGTTTTTAGGCCATTTCCACAGACTAGGGCACCCAAGTCTCGGACTAGAGCGCTCGTGGATGCCCCTATCCCTTTTCAGTGCCCCATCCAGTTAGAGAGCTAAGATCCATACTTTCTCAATATTTTGTGTGGTCATTTCCTCCTCCTGTTTACCTGGTTTACACAGCAACACAAGATCTTGCACCTTCATCAAATCAGCTAAGGAATTCTTAACCCTCTCTTGCACATTAGGGTTTCACATTTAATTTCTTAGATTGTTTGGTTGTATTCTCTATATTTTATTGTCATTTATTTACTACTCTGTAACATCAATTTAGGCTAGGATATTACATTTTAGTTTAATCAATCGGTGCCCACGAAAAGGGACAAGTTCACATATTATTGCTACGATCCGATTCTCGGCTTTAGTGTCCCGACAGTTTCTCAGGATTTGGATTTTTTTGGGTCGGAAGAGTATCGCAAATATTCACTTTTGGTCATTCCGATGTCACACCAAGATCGTTGAGGTCACTATAAACCTATAATAAAATATGAACATGCAAAACCCTCAAATAGACATCAAATCCTAAAAATAAAGATGCAGAATGAGGGGTCGATGTCCTCAATTGTCACAATGGTGAACTTACGACTAAGCATTGCACTACATCTCAAACCCAATGTAGTTTTGTGTGTGTGTGTGTGTGGAATCATGCCCTAGGTTACTCTCGTGCATGTCACACTTGGATAGCGAGCAAGTAGCTAGATGTAGAATGTAATAAATGTGTGCATGGAATAGAATGAACTTCCCTCATATGAAGTATATACGAGAAGAACCAACCCTTGTGCCCCTTGTGATTGTGTTATATGGATGTAATGGAGCTCTTAGATTCCTTGATCGATGCAAAATTAGGTGGTGATAGCTAATGCTTAGTGTTTGGTCCATCATTATGATCACATACATTTCTATTTATATGATTCCCTTGCTTGAATTTTGTAATTAACCCTAAAAAGGCCGACTACCAAAAAGATAAGATGCTCAAACGACTAGAAAGGACCCAAAAAGTGAGAGTAAAGTATAAAGGGGACAAGAGCGCTCGAAGGGGGTGATGGTGCCTAATCTTGGTGTCTTGGTTGGGCGTTGGTGACTAGGATGACAAATGTCAAAGAGTAAAAAGGTAGAATGAGAAAATAAAGGTGCAAGATAGAAAACAACAACAAAAGCAAAGAAAGGTGGCCAAAGACATGGGTTGATTAGTACTTTTCTTACTTAGGAATCATATGAATATTATGTAATAAGGACTAGATAGTTACCCAAAGTGCGTGATAGCGTGTCTACAATGTCCAATCTTGTAGTCATGTCATGGTGTCTTGGTTGAGTTGCACGGTTCTTGAGCATGGTGCAAGCTAGTATGGTCTAGTGAGTGTACTCCAAAGGTTGTATGAGGTATTCATGAGGTAAAACATGGTCAATATGATGTGTTAAAGGTATTAATGATTCTTTAAGAGGTTGTCAAGGTTAGATCTTGTGAGTCATGTGTTGTGTCAAGTCATTCTAGGCCTAGTCCTAGATTGAGTGAATAGTGTATGACATGGTATCATAAGAAATGGAGAAAATAAGACTTGAAATTTTTTGAAAGGAGTATTTTTAGGTTGTATAACATGTGTAAGAGGAACATCAAGTCATATTTCAACCGGTAGGTGTATATACAAGGTCCCTATGGAGCAAGACAATGGAAACAAGGCATATAGATAGGTAAGTCATGATGGTTGGATAGATTCAAGAGTGTAGGGAAAATTGAGGCGAAGGAGGTCCTCTAGTACTATGAGAAAAATTTCATGTCAAGGTTTTGAAGGAATTGCAAGATTAGTCAATTTTGGTCATATAGAGTTCTCGGAGTGTGTTTCCTACTCGAGGTCATGTTTTGAATGCTCATTTTCTCATAAAATATTTTCATGTGGTCTTGATATTTTCACCATAGTTGAGGCATGTAACTAAGAGTGTTTTAGAGTTGGAATGGAGTTAAATGATGCCCTATAATTTATGAATGATTGTTAAGAAGCAAAGGTGGTCAAAACCCTCCTAAAACCCTAGCACCAGAGTGATAGGATATATTTGAGTTATACGGTCTCAAAATGGGTTGAGAAAGATGGTATGATGACTCATGGGTGTAGAGAATCATTTATATCTCATTTTGGTGGTGGTTTCATGTTCCTGGTCCTTTGGCAAGGTAAAGAAAAAGCATAGTTTTGTGAATATTTATAATATTAGGGATGAATTGGAGGTTTCATGAAAATAAATGAGTTGTTCCAATAATATTGAAAGGTTTTATAAATTACCATGAAAATTTTTAGATAGTTTTAGTGGAGAATAATGAAGATACATGTCTCTAAAGTTGCCCTACCGCTTTTGGCCGTAAGGGCTAAAACCTAGTCATGGAGGTTTGAGGTGTGCTTTGAAGTTTTGCATGTTGAAGCAAGGTTTGAGGACCTATAAAATATCTTGTTGGAATATTACATGACGTGTTTGAGATTTTGGAATGGTTTGATGAGGTGTTCTTAAGTTGAAGTACTCTTCGCTTAATTAGCCCTATTAGGCCTATCAAGAAGGTGTCATGGAACATATGTGCAAACAAGGTTTTCTCAAAAAAAAAAATGAGTATCAGTGCTTGAGGAGGTGTTTATAGTACCCGATGATGTGTTTCATGCATTGGTTGAGCCTAAAAGTGATGGTTGAGATGTTTGAAGCATGATTCCTCAAGATTGGTTCTTGAGTCCCTAAACCCAGTTTGAGTAGTTTCAACTATTGAAGTATTTGGATGCCTTATGCTATGTTTTGGAGGTTGAAGTAAGTTGTTTCAAATATTTTACTTCAGTATATTTCCATTGGCATGCTATATGAGCCATGATGAAGAGTTTTGATAGGTGAACTTGCTTGCTTTCTCGGGATTGTTTTCTAGGTGCTTAAGACCTAGTTGAAGTTGCTTGCCCAATGGAGTGTGTCATGATGATGATGGAGATCGTAGATGTTCTTGTACATGTTGAGAGTTTTGGGAGGATGTTGATGAAGTTTCATGAGCCCGATAAGCATTGGTTGAGTTGCTTTATGATCCCTTGGTGTTCATGATGTATTCGTTGGAGTTGAAACCACCTTTTAGGCCTAGTTAAGAGTCATAATAGTGTTTTGCGTGTTTGGGTCTATGTTGATCTATAAGGGATGTTTGAGTGTTTTTATGAGGATATGGATTATGTTTTGTGTTTCCTATGACCAAACTTAATGGTTTTATCCGACTGTGGTTGTTATAAGCAATAGTTAAGTATATAAGTGAGTTGTAATGACTCATTTGTTTTAGTTGAGTTGACAAGGGTGTGAGCAAGCTAGAGAAGGTAGAATAAGAGTATAGAGGGGTCGAGGACAGAGCTGAGAAGAGATGTGATGTGTAGATAAGAGTGAAGGAACATGTCTATAAGGTCTCTTGACCTAATCAACACGATATCTTGCAAATTTGAGCAAAAAGAAGAGAGGACAGGTTTGAGAGGGTTTGATGTGCATGGAGCTAAATTTGTGATCACAATATGTTGTAGGAGCAACAATAAATCAATGATCTTATTTATCAGATGGTTGAGTGGGTGTTTTATCATCTTGGGGGTGGTAGCCTCCTTGTATAGTGGGTGTTATACTAAATAGGGGTGGGTGTTCCTTGTGAAGTGGGTACTTCACTAAACAAATATTGTGTGATGTGTAATATTCATGAAAGTCTTTTGGATTGAGTAATATATTCAAAAGTTTTAGTGGGTTTTCTTCCCCTTGAGGGTTTCCCACTTTACATCTGGTGTTCATGTGTTCTCTCTCTTGTTTCATGTACTTGTGAATGGATGTTGCACACATAATAAGTTCGTATTTGAATGTGTATGTTTAATGATTGTTTTGGATAATGTTTTTAGCTATGGTAAATGAAGTAAAAGATTTGAAAGATTGATTTGCCCCCCTCTCTCGCCTCTTTGTGCTTCTAATTTTTTTGGTTTTAAATATGAGTAATTATGGAGCAAGAAAGAAAAGCTTTGTATTTTCTCTTTGCTTATCAAAATGAATAAATAGGCATGTTTCAGACTTTGTGTTGAATGTTTTCTTGATCTTAATGTTGTTGTTCTTAAATTCAATGCATTAAAATTCCTTTTGATTCTAGTTAATTTTATTCAATACGATTCATTTTATTGTTATCCTTTTTCGCTTGTGTAAGTAAATTCGGATCTGCATTTGCCAAGTTGAAAGCACAAGTATTCATCTCCATTCTTATTCTTATATCATTCCTCAAACTACTTTCCTTTACTTTCACATCCCCGTTTGAAGCAAATAAATAAATCTATTGGGATGAGATCCCATCCCCAAAGGTTAGGTCAGGTGGAATATTGTAAATATTCCTTTTGTTCTTAGAATAACAATAAACATGGCACCTCCCCTTACTCGAGGAGGGACTTTGTCCCACATGTTGTGTTTGAACCGAATATTTTGTCTCCAACAAAATATCTAACCAACAAAGTTAGTCAATTCTACCTTCCTCAATCCATGGCTTCTTCTGCATCTATAAATGAGAAGCCCCATTCCTCTCAAATCATCGTCGAAAGCTTGAGGAATTTATAGTGTTACTCTATCAAATTACTATTGGAAAACACTCTTGCATACCGTTGTGATGTCCAATTGATCACCATTCAAATCAATCAACCATCATTACTCGTAGCTTGGCTTCACTTCCATTCGAATATCTTGTAGTATCCACAAATAAAAAGAATCAATCTCTCATTTAGATCTAACAAGAGTGTCACTCGACCCCACTCTTCATTTGGTCCAATATGAGGTTGCAAGGAGCTTGTTTGAGAAAGGTTTGCACTCATTTTGTTGTTTGTTTCTTTCTCTTGTATACACCACCCAAGTTAGATTTGCCTCTTTAGTGCATCTTAAAATTGCTTCTACAACTCTAAAATCCTCATCCAATCACAAAAAATAGTCTCACATTTGTTCTTTGGCTTGGTATTTGGTAACATATGAACCCCAATATATCACGATCCTTATGCCAATAGGGTGACACCGCATGAAGTGGTCCTTTTACTAAAATTTAATGGTTGATTGGTTATGGGATGAATATGTTTGCTCCCTTACTACCCATGAGTCTCGTTGCTTAGCTAGCCCAATTAAAAAATAAACTTTCTTGTTTGCCGGATGCATGATTTCAAATTTAACTAATAGTCAAATCAAGGTGGCCGTATTAAATAGATCAATATTTGCCCAATAAATATTATTGAATGTTGGGTGGAGTTACACAGTCTCCTTAATGATTTCATATTAGGTTCGATAAAAGTAAGCCACATAATATTTGTGGTGTTGAATTATGCTCAAATGTTGATCATAATTAAATTTGTAATTACACACCAGTTGTAAACTACACGTAGAGAGGATAACATTGTTAATTTTGTTAGAGTTGTAATTTTAATATATGGCTTTCCAAGTCAATTATACAAAATTATTCTTTTGTGTTGTTATTGGTAATGTGATTATGAATAGGATTAAAGATGCACCAACCTAGACTCATATTGTCCTTTCACATTGCTAACAACATGTCGTCATTGGCCATGTAATAGTAAATGTAAGCGTAGTCATAGTAATAGTAAATAGTAATAGTTTCATTGGCCATGTAATAGTAAATGTAAGCGTAGTCATTTATAAACATGTCGTCATTCAATCTTTATAATTGTTTTTGTTTTATAAAAAAATCCTATGCAAATGATCTTCTATTTGCACAACTACTTGTACAAGATTTTATGTATTTAACAATTTAATGTCTTGTCCATAACAATTTTAAGAATATTAGATATTAATATAACAATTTTAAATATTTATATTTAAATAAATACATCAATAATTAATTTAATAATATTAATAATTAGTTTATGTTAAATGCGAACATATAGTTGGCATTCACGAGTAAAGATAATAAGACACAACACTCACTCCTCCATCTTTAGTTCAAGTGACGTTGCTAACATCGTCGAAGACGAACATACTTGGTGATGCGGGCTCGAGGCATCTTGAAATTGCTTCTAGTAATCTTTGGTGTGGTCCACTATTGGTTGTGGGATACATATAATTGTTGCCTACCTACCTTGGTGAGATATCCCTCTTAGATGTATCTTACGCCAAACCTTACCTTCCTTACTATTCAAATCAAACCTACCCCTTCCATACATCCTAAAATTACTTAAACCAATATATTACTATGGACATAAGATTACACCTCATTTTAATGTAAGCGCAACTAATCATTTTTACTCCCTACATAAACTACTAATGTAACCGTATATGTTTATAAGCTTTAAAACAAGTTCCTTAGGTACTTAAAGAGTAGTAAAAAAAAAGAAAACACTTCTCAAATTTCAGACCTTTGCCCATTATGTGTATGAATCGTGATGCCACCGTAACGGAATTTGACCCTTTGACTCGCTGCTATGTATCAAACTGCTTATCTTCTCCAATGATTTTCTTAGAATTTGGGAATATTTTCGTAACTCATTGGGTAATCTATCTCCATTTTACGCCTGGACCGTGGAACAGTGGACGTATTCTCAAACTTTTAGCGGTATGTAAAAAAATAATATAGAAACCAGAATGATGATTCCGTACCCGAAAAATATTTCGAAAACAGAGCCATGGGGATACTTCCACAGAGCAGTGCCAGGCAGGCAATGTAATCAAAAAAACAATCATACACGGCCTGCGCACCGAATGCCTGCCGCCCACTCCGAGCGCCTCATTGCATTTATTATCGTCGGCCATTTGACGGCGCAATCGGACGGCCGAGCACTGTTTTCGGACGCGTGTGATTCAGGCATTTAATGACCCACATAAATGGAACCAAATACCCCTGCAGTTGTAAATCTCCGGTGCTGCTTTCCTCTTAGGTAAAGGTTTCGAGCTTTTTTACCAGAGAAACAAGCCTGTTTGTATGAATTGTGTCTCGATATCCGTGAATGGTTTTCATTGGCGGAGCCGACGCGGGAGTTGGGTTAGTGGAAGAGTGCGATCGCGACGTAACTTCACTTTCTTCTATAAAAACTTTCTAGTAGAACTTCTGGGCACCGTGACTGTTTAAGTAGAGGAGGAGGCTGAGGCCTTAGTTTTCAATTTCTGATTTTGAAGTCTTAGGGTTATGATTTCTAGTTGTACGTCTCTGAACCTTGGAATATAGTCGAGTGGAAGGAGAGCCGCCATGGCAGCTCTAGGAGTTTTGCAGGCCGAGGTCGATTCTTCAGGGATAAAGGACGAGGAGGAGGCTGTTCATAGTATTGATGAAAAAGTCGAGCTGTCGGGCAAATCGTTGAATCCATGTGCCCAAGAGTTTACTCCTCCGCCCTGTCAGAAAATTTCTCAATCGATGCCTGAGATCGATTATCCCAATCTGTCTTCTGTTATACTCTCACCAGTCTTCCAACCCCCATTGTAGGTCAATTCGTGAACCCAGCGCCCATCACATACAATATATACACCGCGCCGTATATACAGATGAACTGTGTGCTGCCTGTCGCACCGCCTCCTCCCCTTACCCAATTATGGAATCTAAAAGAGGTTCCTGTAATGTGCACGCCTGTTCCAATTCCTGTTGTAAACACCCACTTTCCCTCCCCCAACATTAGTGCTCAGTTGAATTTTCCAGATTCTACTGCTTCTTCTCAGAAGGGTTTCATGGATCCTCCAGAGCCATCTACAAGGTGCCAAGATTTCAAGTCTCGCAGCCTGCTTCTGAGCTTGGTCCCTCCTGAGCTCGGCGACAAACAACTCCGACAGGAATTACTGGCCTGGGGTCCGATCAGAGCTCTCCATCTTCACAGAAAACAAGAGGGTATTGTGATAGTGGATTATTATGACCTTAGGCACGCTAACTTAGCGCTTTCTGATGTGAGGAAGCAGCATATCATGCGGCAACGATTAGTTCTGAAATTTACAGCGGAAAGAAGGTTGCGCAGCAACTTTCTTCTTCTTATTCTTGCGGGCTTATAGGAGGAAAAGCGATCTGGGCCCAATATGCGGAGCCCACGGCCGAAAACCAAGGAACGCTGGTTGTCTTCAATTTGGACACCACCATATCCGAGGACAACATTATATCTGTTTTCCAACACTATGGTAAGTCCGCCCAAAAACTTGTTCCATGTTGTTGGTTTGCATTAATAATGTGCAGGATCATAAGTAATGGAAATTAATAGGAATTGCGGATGATTCTAAAATGATTTCGTAAGCTGGAAAATCCCCCTAAAATAAGGTAGGAGTCCGTGAGAATTACAGAAAATTGATCGTAATGCCCTCCTCTTACACGTGAATTCTTTTATCTCTTGAGGTCTGTGTCGTTTCGATTAAGAAAAAGCTAAAGTCGCCATCAACTATAGATCGAGCTTCAGATGAAAGGGATTTATTAGTTTTGTACATGTAATTCAACAGGTTAATACGATTCTATTTCCTCACAAGATTTGATGGTTTAAATGTAGGAGCTGTGAAGGAGGTGAGGGGGACGCCATCGAACAAACAAACTAAGTTTGTGGAATTCTTTGACGTGAGGGATGCAGAACGAGCCAGAGAAGGGCTTGACGGGAAACATATTGGGTCAGAACAGGTCACGATCCATTTCAGTCGTTTGGGCGGTCGGGCTCGGAAAGGCCCTGCTCGTACCAGTCACAATCTTCCCCCACGTCACGCACGTACCGTTAACTTCACCTGGAACTCAGACAAGTACTACTGGACCCACAAAGTTTCTGCTTCTGCATGTACTGCCAGAGGTACTACACCAGTCAGATTAGGTTTTGATTTTTTCTGTATCAATTCCATTTTTCATTGCTTTTCTAATTATTTCAGTGGGCGTGTGTTTTACCAGGCGAATTGAAGAGATGCCCAGTTTATGGCAGTGCAACTAAAATGGCAAGAAAGAATCGCTCCATACCATAATAGAGGAAGACAGTTCCCAATTCGTCTTTGACGAGGCCCAGGCGGCATTGAATTGTGAGGAGGCGAGAACGTCTGTAATGATTAAAAATATTCCGAATCAATACGAGTTAGTCTCTCTTTTCATGTATTCTGTTTTTTTAATCTTCTAACAGATTCCTGTATGTTTCGAGTATATGATTTTCTGCACAATCTATGTACGCTATTGGTATTACAGTGATCTCATTTTTGAGAAATCAATTTACGGCATGCTAATGATGTCATTACTGTGTATTCGTACAGTCAAGACATGCTTCTGCAAATGCTTGACAGTCACTGCATGCTGTGGAATCAAAGCATCACAGATGCAGATGAACCCTACTCAGCATACGACTTTGTGTATCTGCCAATGGATTTCAGGTATAATTAGAATTACAAATATATTAGCATCCATTTAAAACGGGTATTGTTAATCTGTTTTTCATCCTGGTGATGGTTGGTGATCCAAAACATTGATTTATAAAATAGTGCAGTGTTAAATGCAGAATTTACTACTTAATATGCTACATGGACTGTGGAAATACTTTCTCTCTCTCTCTCTTAGACCTGCAATGAGTATTAATGCGAGTTTTTGTGGGGTGCAGAAACAAATGTAATCTGGGTTATGCATTTGTAAATTTTACATCTGCCAAAGCGACATGGAAGCTCTACAGAGACTTCCACATGCGTCATTGGTCTGTTTACAATTCCAGAAAGATATGCGAAATTACATATGCCAGGCTTCAGGTGTGTTGTCGAGTGTTAAAATATCCCTCGAATAGACTTTCCTGCAATTCTGTTGTTCATCATTAACGTTTGTAAATGCCTGTCAAAGTTTTCATGTGTATCAGTCACCTGCATCACATCAACTAGCATTTGTCTTTCTGTGGGGTATTTGATATTGTTGGTGGCAATTTGGTTATAGGGTCTATTCTCCCTGGAAAATCACTTCAGAAAATCCAAGTTTGAATGTGGTACAGACAAGTATTTGCCCTTGGTTTTGATCCACCACGCAATGGGCAAGTCTGCACAATTGGCCGAGCTGTTGGTGAACATTGGAATTCTGAAAACAGCAGCAATAAGCAGGAGCAAGAAGACTATAACCGAACTTCACCTGATGACCATTCTTCTTGCTCTTGGTATGGCCTAACTTCCAACCATACCTATCAAAATAGAATGATGCCTGGTAATCATTCTCGAACCTCTTGGAATGGTCAAATTTCCAATCATAACCCTTATAAGCCTAAGATTGTTACCTATTATAGGCCTAAAAATGCCTGCATTGCTAATGCTTAAACAAGGCACATCTCATTATTTACAAGGTACTTCCACAAATTTCACCTTTAATAGGTGAGATTCGCTGTAAACACTTATATTTAATGTGCTATTTGAAAATCATTCTATGATAATCTCTACTTTCCATGGGATTCGGCAATCTGTCAAGACATAAAGCAGGTTAGGATTTCAAGTCAAGACCTAGAATGGACTGGTTATGATTGTTACATAATTATTAAGCTATTAGATATCAAGTGGAAGTTTACTAATCAAGAAAACTTGTACAGTTAAACAAGGTGATTCTGATTCTTTCTGGCAAAGAGGATATGTCGCCCGTGTATAAGATTTTATGTATATAAAAAAGCATCAATCTTAAACCAATTTATAAGGGTAGTTAAAACTTAAAAACCTTTTTGATGTGGTGTTTGTTCATTTTTCGTAGTTTGACAGGCTGTTTTTTTCGGTAGCAGTTGGTATTTTAGAACACAGTTGGATACGTCCTTTTGTTTACGAGGGGCCGGCTTTAAGCAACCACCAGATTACTGCTAAATTGCTGTGCTAACTGCAGTGATCCTAGTTTCTGCAAGGTTACTATTTTTGTTATCTTATTGCTTTTGGTGAAATTAGTTCAATAAGACATGATTGGGGCCTTTGTTGTAGCCGTTATAACTCATTCCATGTACAACCCAAGCGTAAACACTATTTGATGATGAGTCCCGTCTTGCCGAGTGATTTGAAAAGTCATAACAATGTCTCGCTGAATATCTTCTCTAGAAACAAGTTTAGTCTCAGTAGTTGTCAAAACTTAAATTACATAACTTTAGGGTGTCTAGTCACTTGGATTACTGAAATTCAGATGAGTTGCTTTTATTATGTATCCCTTGCTTCTTTGTGTTCCCTTAGTGTTTCTTTGTTATTAAAGAGTGTTGGATAAGGTGTTTTGGAACCTCCCAATGCTTTGAGGTTTCTAGTGGCAGTTTTTGGTGAGGATGCAACTGGATAGGTGACCTAGTCTTTTTGATTTTTTTAGAATTACCAACAATATGTCTCACTGCGTATCTTCTCTAATAAACAGAAAATAGACACGTTATTTGTCGACTTAATTTACATGATTTTAGTGCATATATTCACATGTGGATTACTGATTCAGATTAGGTGTTTTTGTTGTTGTGCATCCCTTGCTTTGTGTACCCTTATTTTCTCTTTGTTTCCAAAGAGTCTCTGGATAGTGTGTTTGGAGCATTCCAATGCTTGGGGTTTTTGGTGGCAGTTTTTGGTGATGGTGCAATTGGGTAGGTGAGCTTGTCTTTTTGATATTACATAACTTTAGGGTGTCTAGTCACTTGGATTACTGAAATTCAGATGAGTTGCTTTTATTGTGTATTCCTTGCTTCTTTGTGTTCCTCGGTGTTTCTTTGTTATTAAAGAGTGTTGGATAAGGTGTTTTGGAACCTACCAATGCTTTGAGGTTTCTAGTGGCAGTTTTGGTGAGGATGCAAACTGGATAGGTGACCTAGTCTTTTTGATTTTTTTAGAATTACCAACAATATGTCTCACTGCGTATCTTCTCTAATAAACAGAAAATAGACACGTTATTTGTCAGACTTAATTTACATGATTTTAGTGCATATATTCACATGTGGATTACTGATTTAGATTAGGTGTTTTTGTTGTTGTGCATCCCTTGTTTTGTTTACCCTTATTTTCTCTTTGTTTCCAAAGAGTCTTTGGATAGTGTGTTTGGAGCATCCCAATGCTTGGGGTTTTTGGTTGTAGTTTTTGGTGATGGTGCAATTGGGTAGGTGAGCTTTGTCTTTTTGATATTTTAGTCAATATTTTACGGGTAGGGGTAGTAATAAGGGGTCTTATTTTGAAGTTAGTTATTTTTGAGTATGCTGCACGGTACTCCATTGTATGTTATTGGAGGTACATCTAACTCATATAGATATGTAGATATTACTAAATAGGGTGGACACATTCCACAACCGAAGACGGGATTACCAAAATACAAGTTCAAAGCTTAAAATTTAGCCAACACAAATGCTTAGCATTTGTTATTAAAAGTCTTTATAACACATCCCATAGTTGGAGATGGCATTAGCAAATCTTAATGTAGAGCTCAGCTAGTCATTCATAATAGGTATGTAGGATGTTGTATTAAATATCTCCAATAAGTAATCTTAACAACCGAGGAAGAGTAGTGAGGGATGGTCACCAAGTTTGAGGGTGTATTTATTGAGTTCAAATGGTATTTTGCTTTGGTAGGGGTAGTAGTAAGGGGTCCTATTTTGAAGTTAATTATTTATGAGTATGCTGCATGGTACTCCTTTGTATGTTATTGGAGGTACTTCTAGCTCATATAGATATATAGATACTACTACATAGGGTGGACACATTCCACAACTGAAGATAGGATTACTGAAATACAAGATCAAAGCTCAAAATTTGGCCAGCATAAATGCGTAGTATTTGTTATTAAAAGTCTTCATAACACATCCCATAGTTGGGGATGGCATTAGCAAAGCTTAGTTTAGAGCTTAGCTATTCATTCATAATAGGTATTTAGGATGTATTAAATATCTCCAATAAGTAATCTTAGCAAACGAGGAAGAGTAGTGAGGGATGGTCACCAAGTTTGAGGGTGTATCTATTGAGTTCAAATGGATTCAAGAAGTTCTAAAACCCACCTTAATAATTGCGGTAGATATGATAGCTAGATTTGAGAAATAGAAAATTAACAGAATTCAAGGTTTCAAATCTTGATTGTTAGATGCCTTAAATACCTTGCATCAAAAGTACTCTACAAAAATAATAATAATTAATAAACAAATTAAAAATTGAGAATGCTTCAAAAGGAAAGGCTAGACAACTTTATAATCATTAGATACCACAAGCCATACGGCAAGATAGTTATGAAATTAAACAAGAATCCCTTTCAACTATTATTCTTCCAAGGTATATTGAGATAGGGACAACTAAACAATAGTACGAGAATTTTAAGTTTGAAAAACTCATTGGTTGAAACCAAGAATCAAGGTAAATGAGGTTTTATGAGAGAAATGGTAAAGTTGTGAATCTCTAAAATCCTCTTTAGGAGTAATCCATGATCTTACTAAAATATCAAATCACTATTAATCTTTGTAAGATCAAATCACTATTAAGGTTGATCTTTAGTCACACATATCTAGCTCAAGTGCCTTTTGGAATTGTGGATGTTATATTTCCATATCTTTAGGGTCTTCAAGTTATGTTGTCTATTTGAAGGACTTCATTTTTTTATAAACTCAAAAATAAAAACTAGCATTGAATAATTTCCTTGATTTCAAATGGAACTTAAGTATATGACAATCTTTGAATCTAGAGATTTAGGTGGTATTAATCATCTTAGTGTGAGACTTTCTAGTCACCAAAATTTGTGTGGAGAAATTTGACTCCCATGGTGTAAATATGTAGGATATTATTTGACAAGATTCACACTCAACTTTTTGTAGCAATTTGATTTTTGACTCCAATTTACTCGCCGCATGCCATGGAAAATGATGGTGAAAATGATGGTGAATTGCCACTAATTAATATTTATCCTTTCATGAGAAAGTGATGTTCTCTTTAGAAGATTTCAATGCTTATATATGTAATCTAATAAGATCACACTTTGATTCTAGTTTTAGATATTTTAAGGTTACCACATATTGTTGAAGAGTTGTGGATATTAATAGATAATCAACAAATCCTTTTAATACACCCTCATGGGAAACATTTTATTAGACTGGGTGAGTCTCATGATTTGATAGTGGTAGGTAGATTCTTGCTTTTCTAGTTTAGGTGACCTTGAACCGGCTATCCTTATCTTGATAGAGATAATGTGGTGGACCTTGCTTTAACCAATGCATTTGTACAATGAATGAACTCTTTTTTAGTAGATGCTCTTCACCCTCTCCTCTTTCCCCTAATGAGTCGTGATACATTTTCTTTCAAGGTCTTCACTTCCTAGCCTTGGACATACTACTATTCCATTGTGACCCACCACTCTTAGTGTTGTATTTATTCTAACCATATTTGTGATGAATCTTACATTGAAAATATGAATATAAAAGCTATTCATATGCTATAGATGAAAGTGAATCTCTTTCTAGAATAAGTTGGAATTCACCACTCAAATAATTTCCTCATTCTATTCATAATCATTCCAATATGCTTCCCCTCTTGGGTATTGTCATTGCTCGCTTGGTTTGATAGAAGTAAGGATTATAATACATTACTTGTTAGCATCCCCAATTGAGGAAGATTATTTAAGAAGTTTAGTCACACGATATGAAAATAAGAATAGGTTAGATTTGAATAAGAAAACAAGAGATACACTCAATGTGCTTAATAAAGGCAATGTTAATTTCTTTTGGAAAACTTTCATGAGAAACTCTCAACATGCTTAGGGTAAATGCAAAATCCTTTTGGAAAACTTTCATGAGAAACTCTCAACATGCTTAGGGTAAATGCAAAATCCTTTTGGAAAAACTTTTATGAGATTTACACAATGTCCTCGAGTTAATATATTGGAACATTTCAAAAAAACCTTCCTTCTAGAAAAATACTCAAAATGCCACATTTGATGTATATTTGGTCTAACTATGCACCTTATCTTTATGAAACCGGGAACCAAGCCTCAATGTTAGGGAGAAATAGTTAATAGGGCTAGGCCATATGTATAGTGATTCGTTTGCGCTTTATGGATTGTACTCAAGTCAGGTAAGTGTATATTTTCACAAATCATATGGTGTCGCAAGGTTCTTTTAAAATCAAGACATGTAAAATAGTGGATATATAGTACTTTTAGGAGTAAAATTTATTTGTCATAATCTAACTCTCCTAGCTACATATATTGTTGCTTTCTTTAATATAGTGGTTTTTCAATGTCAAATCGCGTTTTAATAGATAGACCTTTTATTATAATTTGGTATGATTTTGGATTAAGTATTGCCAAGTGGATAGTTTTTGTGATTAGCTTATGATCAATAATAAAATCATATATTGTTCTTGATTTAGATTTAGTGTTTTCAAATGAAAATTTGTATTTTATTAAATGTGATTTATTGAAATGAAAAGGTGTACAAATAAACAAATTTTAATTTATATTATTTTATTATTTAGGGATGTTAGTCCTAACAAATGTTCAAGTATTGAAATATGCATGCGTATGGGAGAGTTTTTCTCCTAGTTGAACGAGGGTATCATTGGGAAGAAACAAATAAGCAAGGAAACCAAAATGGTTTGAGGGACCAACACAAGTTGGATGTGACCATACAATCATAGGCTGATGTAATGCATGGTGACCACATTGTATTCTCTCATATTGGATGATAGTATAGCATAATAAGGCAAACCGCAACTCATCTACCTATGGACTTAGTTGTTATGAATGCGTAGCACATACCACATTGGTCTCTTAGGATCCTTAATCCCTTAATATGCTTTCGCACACCCTAATTCTAGACAATTTGTCTAAGTCTATTGAAATAAATTAAAGGGAATAAGTATTTGAAATATAAAACAAGTTGTTCAAGGCTTGTTCGCCACTCAACTAAAATTCATTGAATTAATTTAAATTCTTGCAAAATTAAACTCCTTGTGGAGCTAAGTGAAAGGAAGTTTGAGTGTAATTTTTTTGGATGGTAGTAGTGATGCACAACATATCTATTTTGGAAGAAGTTTACTTGTGGAAGGAAAAATTATTTTTGTCATGGGTGAGGGTGCATTGTTGAAGTAGGTGTTAGAAAGTGGTTTCAATTGGAGTTCGGTTGTTAGTATCAAAGAGAGGTAGATGCTTCTATTATTGGAGTTCGGTTGTTAGTATCAAAGAGAGGTAGATGCTTCTATTAATACTATAGTAATGAAGTCTTGGTTTTGAAATTTCTTGAATATTATTTTTGCATGTGCTTTTCATTGAAGTTATTATCGGGTCCTTAAATTATTGATCTTTTGTTTTTCTCCCTCAAGCATACAATACTACAAATACATATGTTTTTAAAGTTAATATTGTGCATAACTAGTAGAACTTCTATAGACACATAATCACTTACTTTGGGTGATTATGTAGACATGATTACATACTACTATTACTGCGGGTGATTATGTAGCCCGATTACATACTACTATTTATGTGATTTTTGAGAAAAAAGGTACTATTAATCCATGTCTTTGGCCACTTTTATTTGATTTATCTTGTGACTTTCAAGATTACACCTTTACTTGTTCGGTCTATATTTCTACTCTTCTACACTAGTCATTTTGGACACTAGTGCCCAGTTAGGACACCAGTAGCGAGACGCCCTTGTCCCCCATGGGCGCTCCTATCTTTTCTATTTTACTCTCACTTTTTGGGTCCTTTCTAGTTGTTTGAGTATCTTATATTTTTAGGAGTAGGCTTTTTCCGTGGTTATTACGAAATTCAAACGAATGAATCATATAAATATAAAGTTATGTGATCGTAATAAGAAATTAAGCACTAAGCATTATTTATCACCACCTAAGGTTGCATCCATCAAGGCATCTAAGAGCTATATTACATCCATCTAGCTCCATCACAAGGGACACAAGGGTTGAATATCTACATCACACTTCATAGAGGGAAGTTCATTTTATTTTATGCACACATTTACTATAATCTACATCTAGCCACTTGTTCGCTACTTCAAGTGCGACATGTACAAAAGCAACTTAAGATACAATTCAACACACAAAATTACAATGGGTCCGAGATGTAGTGCAATGCTCGAGTAAGCCCATCATTGTGGTAGTTGAGGATTGTTTGACCCCTTATTTTACATCTTTCCTTTTTGGGATTTGATGTTTATTTGAAGGTTTTGCAGATCTATTCTTCATTGCGGGTTCCATCGACCTATGCGATCATTGTGCAAATTCATAGTGAAAAAAATGAGTATCAACAAACATCTTGTAACCATGAGAATTTAGGTTTCTAAGCATTTATGTAGGCCTAGACACTCGGAAAAGGTGTAGGATGTTCATGGGTGCCTTTGTCCCTCTCCGGCACCCTAGTCTAGTTAAATCCTCATGATCTACAATTTTGTGAGTTCTAGTGCGACGGTCGGTGCTTCATGCTTCTCTGTGTTCTAGATTTGTGCATTTCTAGAACTCGATGAATCAATGAAGGTTTTTAATCTATCTTTGCAATTAGGGTGTTCATTATTTATTACTTAATTGCTTAGATATGTTTCAGTACTTCATTATTCATTTATTTACTTCAATCTTGCATTCAAATTAGGCATATATATTCCATATTTAGCTTAATCATTTTGGTGAACCTCACTCGTGATTGGTCATTTGGATCCTTCTTTGGCACATCATTTTTTTCTATCATGGCTCCTAAAATTTTCAAATTTTGATTTACTTAAAATGCATCCCAATTGCCAAGTTGTCTTGCAAAAAACTTTAGACACCATGTATCTTCCTAAGGATACACCGCCACACAAAATAAGTCTTATTTTCGATCGCTTATCTGATGACCCTAGCATTTGTGATCCTCCATCCAATCAACCCATATTGGAGTCAATTCAAGCTTTGCATACTCTATTTTATGACAAATTTTAGGCTATGGAATCCACGATTACATCTCTACAATATGAAATCCAACATCTTAAGGACACTTCTCAGGCTCATGTTTGTTCTCCTTCTACATCGCATCTTCATTCTATGTCTTCTACATGTGCTCATATTAGTGAACCTCAAGTCTTGCCATTACCAAAACCTCTCACCTTTGATCACAATACTAAACAACATGACATTCTTACTGAGCTCCTTAGTCATCAATTGATCACTTTACCATCTACTCAAGGCTATCCTCCTTACTAAATTGTAAAATATCACGGTCGACCATATTGCAATTATCATTGAATCAATGGACATAATGACAATGATTGCTATGATTTACATCGAAGAATCAAACATCTTGAGCGTCAAGGATTTATCTCATTCGTTGCACAACATTCTGTTGCATGCCCATCTACAAATGCTACATCCAAATGGGCTCCTAAATATGCTCCTACGTCTAATGAGCATCATGCTATCACTTCTAAGGTGCCTTGTTCGGCCACTCAAGTGCCGCCTATTCAATCCACTCAACCTCCTCTTACGGATGGTCATACTCCTCCAATCAAGTTATCTATGACATTGCCAAGAAGATCCAAGCAATCTCCTCTAAAGCTCAGATCAACCTGGCCTCCACTCAAGTCATCTACGGTAAATAAGCAACCACTCGCTATGCAAGACCACCAAAATCTAGTTAACCTCTTTCAACTTCCACCGCTCAAGAATCCTATGACATTACCACCTCAACATCCCATCACTTTTGTTAAGGAAACTACTCCTTACATTGATCCACTTAGTGTTTTTGACTAGACCTCCATCGCTTACATACTTGGGAGGGGGAAATCATAGCTCCTCCCCTTGGCATTGTTATCAAATGTTAATATTATCTCATGCACTTGAAGCTTCGTGTTTAATGACCAATCTTCTCTAAGAATTATTACAAACCTCTTGATACATTTGTATCGTCATTATCTAATGACGCACTCTTGTGCTATGGTTCACATTAGACTGTTGAGGGCATGCTATACACATGAACCTCACACACTACACATACCCATCACACATTACACGCTGCACTACACATGACATATTTTTTACATGATTTTATCACTATACAATCCACAAACATCGCACATCTCTCAAATACGATAAACAAACACTAATTGCCCCATGACGTACTTTAGTTCCACGGTTCATACTCATTGTTGAGGGTCCAAATCAAAAGTGAACGTCACCTCATTACTCCTACAACATTCTACACTTTAACCTTCACAATCAATCATTCAACCCTTTTATCATACAATGCAACATTCTTAGCTAGTGCTTTCTTCATACATATCGTGATATACACTTTTTGGCTAAATCATGACCCCTTTCCACTTTCCTACTCATTCATCTCATGATATACGCTTTGTGCTACATCATCACGTTCATTCATCTCGTGATATACGTTGTGTTCTATCATCACATTAATTTATTTTGTGATATATGCCTTGTGTTACATCATCACACGTACTAGCATCTTCCTCGTCCATCTAGTGATATACACTTTAGCCTAAATCATCACACATTCAAAATCATCATCCTTATGTCACATTTAACGTCATCACCTCTCTACATACAACACATCACTCAAACCATTTCTTGATTACACTCTCCTTTATGGTTCATTCTTGATTGCTGAGGGGCATAAACAAATGAACCTCATTGCATACATCCACATCCACTCGGGGGGCACGCTGCTCCTATCATTCACTTTGCATTCCATTTCTCTTCATCCACAACATACTGCATATATTGGTTGCATTTACTCTTGCTTACATTTACTTGTTACATGTTCACTTTATTACACATGCTAGATAAATATCATGTATGTTATTATCTTTATCATACACACGCGTGTTCACTTGCTTTTCTAGTTGTGATCGCAGATTCTACAGATCTATACACGCAACATGGATGTTTGGTGCAATACCTATTACCAAGTCCCACGGTGGCTGTTGGGGGCACCCACTTTCGTACACTACCAAGTGTTATTGTTTCATTTTGTGCTTAGCACTTTACTTTATCGGACTATACATGCCTTGACATACTTATTTATCTTTCTAACATGTTAATGGGTGCTTTATGTAGGACTATTTGTTTTTGTTTGTCATTATTTGTGGGCTTTGCCCATGTCTTGCGTGTTCTTTGATTTCTTGTGACCACTATGGTCTTGATTGTCTTGCGACATCATGAGTGATGTCCCATGTATGCAACCTGTTTTTCGTTGTCTACATTGTCTCGTATCTTACATTTCGTCTTTTACATGAATTTTTGTCTTTGCTTATACTAACACTTGTTTTTCTTAGCCACTTATTTACCAATGCACATTCCCTTCCCCCTATAGGGCATAGTTTCAACACAATAGTTGGTCCTCTATTTGGGCCACATACTCTTTCAACGACATCACAGAACTCCAAACGAGGGGGATCATTTGTGTGAATCGGTTACCCCATACAACCTTATACACAACATGGTACCAATACAACACAATTTTTAGCTTTAGGGCTCGGAATCGAGTTGGGTCTATGACACAACGACCTTTCGTGGATGCCTTAGATTAGGGGGCAATACAACAACCTTTCTTGGATTACCTGAGATCAATGGGTGGTTATACAATGATTGGTAGTTCAACACAATCTACAAAACTCCATACACAATGGGTTTTATAGGACAAACAGTCCTTAGCACATGCACACCATCTACAATAGTGTTTTATACAATGGGAAGCAGTTAAAGGTTGTGACAAACGACACTCGACAGTTCTCCTTATAATTATTCCATTTCACTAGCGTGAGATCGCCCGACAAACTTTCGCATCAACATCATCTACATGGTCATTTCTACACCTTTTTATCATCAAGTATTAGGTGCACATGTTCTTTTTCACATTTTCAACATTTTTACATACTTGCACACTTTTTACATATACATGCATATTTGACTACTTGTCCGCTTCTTCTTTGTAGGTTCGTCCGTATGGGAAGCGGTACTCAACAACACCAATAACAACATTGCACACATCGACATCGACAACATGTACATCATGATATCTACACAATCATTTCTGTCACTTTTTACACTTCCTCATCTTTAGCATCCACACTTCACATTTTTATCACTCCACGCTTGTCTAGTCCTTTAGTACACTTTCTACATCGATCTACATGGATATCAAGTACGCATCTCTATCTACTTTATGTTATTGTGCTTTTCGCTCACCAACATAAAGTGGGGGCAAATGTAGACACATAATCACACACTCTGGGTAATTATTTAGTCTTGATTACATACTACTATTCATGTGATTCATAAGTAAGAAAAGTACTAACCCATGTCTTTGGCCACATTTTTTTGATTTATTTTTTCTATTTTCGATGTTGCACCCTTGCTCGGTCTGTCTTTTTTACTCTTTTGTATTAGCCATCATGGACACTAGCGCCTAGCCAGGGACATTAGCGATGGACGCCCTTGTCCCCTCCGGGTGATCTTGTCCCTGCTATACTTTACTCTCACTTTTTGGGTCCTTTCTAACTGTTTGAGCATCTTATTTTTTAGGATTCAACATTTTTGGGGTTGGTTATGAAATTCAAGTGAATGAATCATATAAATAGATAGTTATGTGATCATAATAAAGAATCCAAACACTAAGAAATATCTATCACCACCTAAGGTTGCATCCATCAATACATCTAAGAGCTCCATTGCATCCATCTAGCTCCATCACAAGGGACACAAAGGTTGGTTTCGTATCACACTTAATAGGAGGAAGTTCATTCTATTCTATGCACACATTTATTATAACTACTTGCTCGCTACTCCAAGTGCTACACGCACAAGAGTAACTTAGGGCATGATTTTGCACGCACACATAACTACATTGAGTCGAGATGTAGTGCAATGCTTAGTAGTAAGTCCATAATTGTGGCAGTGCGGACACTCTGTGTTTCGCTCGGAATGACTCGTTCTATAGAAAGCAGATAAGAGTTAGGTGCTTTAGGAGGCATACTTGTAGAATGTCGAGATGGTGTGCGCGTCTCGTAGAAAGATCAGCCGATTGCGAAGAACTCCTTTTTGTCTTGGAAGGACTACTGCGAAATAAGAACACAAGACCACAAGATTTGATTAAACAATAAATGAGGAAACTGCCTTGGGCCTAGGAAATATAAAACTTCCTTTCGAAGGTGGTCAGTTTCCCTGCTAATATGAATTAACGCAAAAGACTGTAAAGTATCAATTAAATTGTTTCGTTGAACTGGGTAGGGGAAAGGTTGGTTTTGATCGAGGAACCGATGGCGGTTACTGATAGCCGATGCCGGTTACTGATAATCGATACCGGTGGGTTCTAGGATCTTCTTACTAGCTATGGTGTTTTGTAAGGCTGGTTTATGGATGATATTAGGAAATGGGATGATTAGAAGCAAAAGAATAACAGTTAGATGCAATGACACGTTGGGTAGTAGATTCAGAGACGGATTTAGGAGGACTGAAATTCACAGAGCATAAGAAATGTTATAACAGAGGACATGCAAGATGTGACTTACTGGTTTTGACAAAGATGCAAGTTGATCTCCTTGGTTGTAAACACTTCTGGTATTTCCACTCGTCTCTGCTCTGTCAAGTGAAGATCTGGACTCTGTTCCTCGCTCGCAATGCTCTCTGTTGATCCAGAAATCCTTTGACTGATCTCTCAAAAATGAAATTCCGATCCGTTGTTTTGGTTTGGGGAGCCCATTTACAGGGAACCGATGGCGGTTGCGTAACCGACGGCGGTCGGTCGTAGGAGAACCGAATCGGTAAGGAAAAAGTAGGCTATTTTTAGTAAAATAGCCCACCTTCCCCGCTTTTCTCCCAGAGATCAGTCCATTGCGGACTTGGTCAAGTGGCTAGAAGGTCGGCTTTGGGTGCGAGTAAGGAGGCATTAGTTATGGATGTGAGTCTAGACCAAGTCATGGGTCTTAATTAGGTTAGTTTAGGGTTAGGGCTAGGTCATGATGAGGTGGCAAAGTGAGGTGGCGGGTAAGGTGATGTGGATTTATCAATTATATGGTAATTAATAAATAATTGTGTAAGGTTTAGGTGATGAGGTTAGATTGCGAGATGAGATGCGGGTCACAAGGGGTCGTAAGACACAAATTTGGTGTCTACAGTCGACCCCTTATTTTGCATATTTCTTTTTTGGGATTTGATGTCTATTTGAGGGTTTTGCAGGTCTATTCTTCATTGTAGATTTCTAACGACCTCAGCGATCATTGTGCGAATTCGTAGTGATAAAAGACGAGCATCAATGAACATCTTACGACCTTGAGAATTTTAGTTTCTATGCATTTCCACGGACCAATGCGCGAAAAAAGGCCTCACTGCGCCCACGGAGCCCCCGTCCCGCTCCAGGCGGCCCATTCTGTCAATATCTCAAGATCTCGTAATTTTGCGATCTCTAATGCGACAATCGTGCTTTCTATTTCTCTACTTTCCACTCTGTGCATTTTCCGAACTCGCGAATCAACTAAAGTTTCTTATCCTCTCGCTTGTAATTAAGGTTTTCATTATTTATTGGTTAATTGCTTAGATCTATTTTAGTACTTCATTATTCATTTATTTATTGCAAACTTGCATTCATATTAGACATATATATTCCATATTTAGCTTAATCAACTTTCACGTAGCATAGGGTAGTTATGGATTGAAAATTAGTAGATTAGATTCTTGAGAATTCATAGTTTGATTTATATAGTGGATGTTAGCGCGATTTTCATTGGATTTAAGCATAATATATTGTCTACGAAATCTCCTAGCTATATCACGACTATGGGTTATGTCGTGAACTACAAGGCAGCGCCTTTACAAAGTGAAATGATGCTTTGTGTCTTGGAATGAAGACTCTTAATTGTATTGTACACATAATCAATAGTTGTTTCTTTTTGTTACGAAGCTAGTTTGTACTAAAAGAGTAAAATATATAGATAATACATATGGAATAGAGTGGATTATAGAGGTGTGTTGTGTGAAGTGTGAGTGTAATGGAGTGTGTGTGTAGAGTTCTAGTATATGTGTGAGAAGAGTGGAGTAATGAAGTGAGGTTTGATAAAATATATGTATTTGATAGTATTCTATAACATAACAATAGTTTGAGAAAAATCGTGTCTTTGAGTTAATCTTATTTGCTATGATGCTCTGTTGTGAATGTTGAATTCATAAGTGTTCTTTGAGCTTAATTTATGAATGCATTATTTGTTTGTTTGATTTAATAGTCCCTCTTCCTTTGTGTAACAACTCTAATAATGATATTTGTGAGTTTAGTAAAATTAGCAACATTGCATAGTTTGTCAACGTTTAGTGTTTAAACTTAGGGTTTGGTTAACGATTCCTAGGGGTAGATGCCCATTATTATTTTATAAGCCAACAATAATTGAAATTGATAATTGGCGGGAGGAAAAGTTCAAAATTATCTTACAACGTGAGGTGAAGAGGATGAGATATAATTACTTGCAAGTAGAAGCCACATTCTATTGAGTAAAAGACAAAAATTTATGGTTCAACTTCCTAATTTATTTTGGCCTTTGAACCTAAAAATATCAAAAGCAATAGAGTGGTCCATATTACAACTAAAAATCCAATTTAATGGATGAATAAAATTTAATAATTTTGAACAATTGACAAACATTGGATTGGTGCTCATGGGATAAAGGAAAAATGAACAAATGAATAAATTCTTAAAGATTGTAGAGAATAGTGTTAATTTAGTAATTAATAGAGGAATAAAGAATTAAAGGAGAAGAGAACAATTCAAAAGAAGAACAATAATTACGTGGTGTTAATAGTGTTTCCTAGACAAAGAACATAAGAGTAAATAGAGTCGATTAATAGAAATGAGAATTGAATTAAGGATTAGATTAGTAGAGGAGAGAGAAATTGAGAGAATTGAAAAGTAAATACTAGAGAGAACAAAGGATGATACAATCAAGCATAAAGAAAGAAATTGGGGCATTAACTTTGTCTACACAGACACTGAAAACTAGGTATGCAAGGTGCATGAGAATGGAATAAAAGGAAATGGGGCATTGTAGAGAAACACAACAAAGTTATAGTTGTATGACAAGATGGAACTAGATGGTTAGTTGTAACTCCCCCACAAAAACTAAGTAGGGATAACCAAGAATTAGGGAAGATAGTCATAGACTAGATTGATGCATAAGCACACGCAACCCATAGGAATATTATGGCCAACACATATGGAACAAGAGAGAAAATTAAATGAGTATAAAAACACATAGATGGAACATTAGATAAAACAATAGGAGTTTCAAAAATGAACATATCGGTACCTTGGGATCGAAGTGATTTAACTTAACGAAATCTTTATCAAGCACTCGAAATCAAATAATGTATACACTTAAATTTGAATACTCGGTTTAATACTAAAATTGTGCTAATTATCCTCTTTTCCGTCTTTTCGTTATAATTAATGGTTTCCCACTAATTAGCTAACATTCCTCCTCATCTCAATCAATTAGCAACACTTCGGTTATTAATTAATTAAGCCTTTAAATCTTATATTTAACTAATAAACATTTTTATTAGTTAAATCCCCCATTCAAACCCTTCAAATTCTATTAATCCTCCTTTAAATCACCTCTCAATGACTTTTATAAGCTTAACTTGGTCTATTAATTAATCATAGTTGATTAATTAAATCACTCCCAACTCTCATGAGTTGTTAATATCTAATTAATATCTTCTAATAATGCTTATCCCTTTCTAATTCTACAATCCCACATTCACTAGGTTTCAAACTTCTCCCAAACTGGAAAACTATATAAAGAACCCAGTACACCATGTCCTTGTAAGACATCTACACTTGATAAGAACATTTTTATGTTATTGGGAAGATTTGTTCAAACCCCTTTTCTACTTGGCCAAGTGTATTAAGAGAAGAACAAAAAATGACAATCAAACCATAGTGGTGAGATCTCTCTCTTCCTTGGAGAAATTGTTTGATCGTGCATAGTTGTGTTTGGTTCACAAAGGAAATACCGACAATTTTAAAGTACATCCAAACATTCAAAGGAGGTTTTCATTTGATGTTTGATTTAATGTTTTATACATAATTAGTTAAGCTTTCCTTTATGCTTTTATCATGATGTTTTTGTTTGATTAAACTAAGTTATGAATCTATTTGGTGTTAGGTTCTTTTCATTAACTTAGATTAGTTTCACATGCATACATATGGCACGCCAAAGGGGACACCCCTTTGTATTATGTGCATTAATAATTTTTTTAGTGTAAACTCTATTTTACACGCATATTATTTCAATTTGTTAAAATTATTTTGTTTTTAACCATGTATCATGATGTTTGATAGTGTTGAGTGTTATTTTTAGGTATTTAGGAGGAAAAATACTATCAAATTTGAGTCTTGATAAGAAAAATACGAGTTGTGTTGAATTTTTCTCGATTTGACGTTATTTGTGCGGAACACGTTCCTTGCACTAGCATACATCCGAACACGCTCTCACATCACTTTCCTTGCATTAGCATTTATTTACACACGCCAACGTCCTTCTCTCTCGTGTTTGCGTTCATCTACACGCATTGACGTTCCACTTTGCATTTTTTCTATCTACACTGCGTACTATTCAATACATTAGCGTTCTTGTGTGTGCGCTAGCGTAATGTGTCAATTTTTTCTGAAAGTTTCCGAATCGTTAAACTCTAATTTTTAAAATCTTGTTATTTTTTACAATTTTCTGTTTCGATCTACACGTTATTTGTTTAGAATAGTGATAACATTTCAAGAATTTGTTAGAAATATCCTTTTTGCTATAATTTGATCGAAACCGCATATGCTCTTTTATTACTCTTTCGAGTAATCTTGAGAATCAGAAATGAAAATGATTTTGGATGCTTTTCTAACATTTTGATTATCATTTGAAACTATGGCTAACACTTTTATATTTTAGTTTAAAATGTCCATGTTGGCTTAATTTGATCAAACAACACGTATGCTCTTTTTTGCAGCTTTGAAGCGACCTTGAGAAACAAAAACATTAGCGATCTTTAATATTTTTCCAACATTGTGTTGATATGGAAACCTACCGATCCTTTGAGTGTAGGACCATCTACGCTGTCAAAGAAAAAAATGAAATAACTAACTAATGCTTTGTGTGTAGGTTACCTTGGTCAAAGAATGATGTTTAAGACAAACACATTTTAAACAAAGATAAAAAAGAACTCACACTATATTTGCAGGTTTAGATAAGGGTTAAAACATATCCGCTTTAAAATGTGAAAAGTACTTTGGCTTAAGCCATAAAACTCATTGTGAGGAGTACCATAAAAACCCTAAAGTAGTTGGCACATTGAGGGAGCTAGTTGATGAAATGAGAAGTGCCCCAAACACTTATTTGACTAGTAAAACCCTGTGAAGAATATCAATTTTTTTCGTATGAGACCTCTTTAATTAATTTTATTATTGGGTAATGGTACTTTGTTTAGAATTTAGTATTAAAAATGTACATATCTTTAGACAAATATTGGTGAGTTTTGATAATGAAATGAAATCCCTAGGACACTATTTGGCATCGAGGCCAACCTTTCCATATCCATTATCATTGGTATCAAAATCCTTACTAAACAAAACTTTGTCTTAGTTTCCACCTTGTTTTAGAACAAGGCAAAACTTTTTCAAAGTTGCGTCATGTGTTTTTGGTTAAAAACATTTTAACATATCCCTTTTCACAAAATTTTGGCCCCCATTTTATCAAAATTACATTATTTGAAGTGCTTTGCCAAAATTGTACCAACTATTTTTGGATACTTAAACTTTGTTTTCAAAAATTTGATATGAGAGTTGAAAGTGTGTTGTTATGCTGCCCGCATTATACCAATCCCATTTTGATACTCAAATCATTTTTTCTTAAACTTGATTTAAGTGTTGAAATTGCATTGTTACCCTAACTTGTATTGTATTCAACTATTTTAATACTTAAGCCTTGTTTGTCTTAAACTTGATTTAAGTGTGGAAATTTGGGTTGTTACGCTATCAAAATCATATCAACCCCTTTTTAATACTTAAATCTTGTTTTCTCAAAACTCGATTTAAGTGTTGAAATTGTGTTGATGCCTTAAACATTTTTTTGTGGCATTCACATCTAGGAAAAGTTTCCTTTGCATCCGTTACACTGCCAAATTTTAATCAACCATTTTGACATTCATACTTGCAACTTGTTTTCTAAACCTTGCTTGATTGTCAAAAATGTGTCATCACAATATCTGTTTTCCTAATGTTCCCTTGAGAAAATCACATAAACATCCCTATATTTGCAAAATGTCTATTTGTTTTCCGTTGTGTTGCTCGAATTGACATGGAACTTGCTTCACATGGAGTTCAATCAAACAACCTATGTCTAGGAAATCACATAAAATGATGCCAATAATAATTAAATATCGGGTGGTTCCTCACGTTATTAACAATAGGTAACCCGTACTATTTTCCACTTCCTCACCTTCATCTCCTAATCAATTCGTATTCTTCCGATTCTCTTGGTCAATTATATGATTTTGATTCTCCTAGTCAGTTATATGATTTTGATTCTCCTAATCATTCATATGCTTCGATTCTCTTAGCGAGTTATATGATTATGAATTTCCTAATCGGTCGTATGATTTCGATTCTCTTAGTTATTTCTATGATTTTGATTCTCCTATTCAAGACTATGATTCTTCATCTCCTATTCAATTCTATTATTTTGAATCTCCTAGTCGGTTCTATTCTTCCGATTATCCTAAGTCTCCCTAGCCTCATCCAATAGACTTTATTCTTTGGAATAATCAGTCACCCTGTTAATGTCACCATCCATTGAAAACACGTGTCGATCTGAACTTCATCTAATCACACATACACTTCAACTCCTAAGTCACAATCATCTATTTTCCTACATGACCCCCTTAATCATTCACCTAAACGATGTCATCCTCCATCAAAGATATGTGTCGATACAAATTCTTGTAATCAACCATCCAATTTGACCCTCGTGTTGCAATCCCTTTCTTTTCACACGATCCCCTTCTTCTACGTGTACTATGCCATCTTATAAACAAACCAATACCAGCCATTCCTAAATCCACATCTAATTCAACTCTCGAGATGACCAAGTTTGAATCTACTTCGTTTTGTGAGTCATCTTATTCTATCAATATAAATCTAATATCTCTTTGGCCCTCGAGCCCTTTTAACCATACTTATCATATCCTCACAATCTTATAAAGGCCGATGTTTGTGTCCACGACAAACATGTCACAAGAAACGATGTGCTAAGATATCTTTTTAAAACATTATCAAATTCATTTATGGAAATAATAAGGTCAAACCTTCCCATCATCTCCATCATCAAACATCTTCTAAATCTTCAACACTTGTTGGACCCATTCCTTCCAATCAACCTACTATCATCGACCAACAATGATCCATACCGATTGATTTATTTCAAAATGAAGAATTAATCATAGAATTCATGGGGCTACACGATGACATTCCTCTATAGGATCACAAACAAGGATTCAACATCGACCTCGATGAGTATGCATACTTCGAAGAAGAAGCTGAGTCACACGGTCACCAAATAGAGGAAGTGCCTAAAATTATCTAACAAGCACATCCTCTTGTTCTTCCATCTTCACATTCCCCATTACATGGCAAAATCTTTGGGTCTATCATTGATCCATGACCTATCTTCCCATCACCCAATCATTCCTTACTTATCACGCCTCCTCAATCACAATCTCTCCTTGGGTCACCTTCTGGTAGCCCATCATTTTCTATCCTTGGGCCACCTCCTAGTAGCATGTTATCTTCTATTTATGGGCTACCTCTAAGTATCCCATCATCTTCTATTTATGGTACACCTCCGAGTAGCCCATCCTTATCTATGCTTGGGCCACCTTTGAGTAGCCCATTATCTTCTATTTATGGGACACCTTCGAGTAGCCCATCCTCTTTTATCTATGGGAAACCTTTGAGTAGCCCATCATCCTCTATTCTTGGGCACACCTCCTATCTCGTTATCATCAATTCTTGGGTCACCTCCTAGCCCATTTCCATCAATCCTTGGACCTTATCCTCTTCATCCATCATATCATCCCTCTATCAAAGACCGTGGAAAGATCGCCATCATCCATACTACTCCTATTATCAATCCCAAACATCCAATTTCTTGTCCCATTTGCTATGAGTAGGCACAAGTAGAATTCACACCCAATAACCAGAGTAGTTCAAAATTCAATATAATGGAAAGAAATAACGAAGCTATCCAAAGGTGAGAAGAAAAAACCTAGACACGCAATTCTTAGATTAATTTATCAAAGATATATAACTCTTTCTTGATCACTATTCTTGTGAAGTGCATAAAAGATAGATATAGAAAACACATAGGAAAAGGGGAACAAAAGAATTTTAGCTTTATTTCATGTGTTGATGATACAAAGTTCAACACCGAAATCACAATCCACAATTTATACAAAGAGCTACAATTTCAGGATCCTTTGGAATGGAGAAGCCATCCTAATTTATAGCAATGTGAATTTACCTCTCATCTCCATCCACATAAATCTTCACGTTCTCATTTATTTGTGATTTTACATCTTCCTAGGAAGTGAAAATTAAGTTTCCTTTTTATAAATCAAAGGGACTTTTACAATATAAGTTTATAAAGTCATTTAAGTGAATGAGATAAAATAAAATGATTATACTCAATGAAGAATTAAAAAGGGGGAGAGAAGGGGAGAAAGAATGAGAGAGGAGAAGAAAGGATAAATGCTCCAAAGCATGGATGAAGATCCCTTCATCTGCGATGAAGATCAATGTCACCGATGTTGAAGAGAATCCACTCCTGTGATGATCCAATAAAATGCTTTGATGCGATCACGAACTCGAATCAAAAACTTTAGCCCTTTATATTGAAAGAATCATCCCCCGAATTATGAACACTTCCATCCTTGAACTCTTTTGCACGATGAGAAACCTTCTTTTGAATGATCAACAATTGTAGCCCATCAGGTACATTGAGTGAAGAAGTGAGAAGCACTTGATCACTAGACCACTGTAGACAATGAAATATGTCTAAACACACTAGAAAAAACCATGAAAATTTTCCATTCCTTCTTGACCAATTATGCATATGAATGAGAAATTGAAACAATTACTTGTACAATGCAACCACGATGATTCTACCACTTCAAAGACATTGATGACTAAAATTAGGAACCAATCCATATGAGTCATGCTACGCCCTTAACCTATTGCTTGTATTAGGATATGAGTAGCCGACTTGTGGCTTACCATATCATTTTATTATATCATTTATGCTTTCTCATGCTTAATAGGTCGGCCTTGGTGATGGCCATAGCATATGAATAGTATATATAGGGGATTATAGGTAGTATTTCATTATCATTGGAGTATTTGAGTTTTATTATATGGTTTGGAGGTTGCCCCCTTGAAGTGGCGAAGCTATTCTAATTGCATATTGAGATCGTTATTATGAAATATTGTGTTATTTGGTGTTCTATTGTTGCTCTTAATCTGAATTATACAAGTAACTTCATTACAAGTGGTATCAGAGCTGCGATCTGGGCCAAAATTAGGGCAAAAACCCTAATTTTTTGTTTCCACCACATATTTCAAACCACAAGGAATTGGTGGGAGATACTTTTACCAGAGATGCGAAGAATTTCAAGTAAGGTTCCCTGAAAATTTCAGACTTTTTTGATTTATTTTGCAAAATTTATTACAAATTTAGAGTTTTTCATAAAATCGCTCCTAGGGTACAAATTGTGGAAAATTTTCAAGTTCTTTACATTTTTAGAAAGCTTTCAAAAAAATAGTATTAGTATCTTCTCTGTGTTTTTCCTGTTCAACCGAAATTGTATCGAAACCCTAAACCCTAAGGTTTGACATCATGGCGGGGCCTTCCACAAGAGCAAAAAAGAATTTGGTTACTCCAGTAAAACCCCTAGATAAAGATGGGGTAGTGATTGAAGAGATGGAGTCAGAAGGGGTAAATACATGATTCCTCAAAGCACTGTGGTTTACCTCGATTGATCATAAGGTGAGCCAACTTGAGTATGAGTTGTAAAATGTACAATCTGAGATGGCCTCTAAAGGAGACATAACCCAAATCAATCATCGGTTGGATGATATCATGCAACATGTAAAGGGTAACCAATATGGCCCAAATTTGGCCCATATCAACCAAGGATGACCTTCAGTTCAAAATCATGGACAAACTAACCATATTGGATCACTTTTCCAGTCCCATCAGAATCAAACTTATTCACAACCACGGAACATGATGCCGAAAGTGGATATGCACAAATTTGATGGTAAGGATCCCCTGAATTGGATAAATCAAATGGAGAACTTCTTTGAGTTACATCAAACACCATCAGGACAAAAGGTGACATTGGCATCCCTATATCTTGAACCCGACCAATTTGTTTGGTATCGTTGGTTATGTGCTCAGAGGCAGAAGAATGGTCTAGGTGTCACTTGGACAGTTTTTACCGAGGAGTTGCAATTGCACTATAGTTCCAGTGTTTCAGAGAACTACTTTAGTCAATTAGCAAAGTTACGGAAAACAAGATCAGTCAAAGATTATGTGCATCAATTCCAAAACCTATCCTTAAGGGTGGAGAATATTCCAGAAGAGAATCTGAATGACCTGTTTCTTGGGGTCTTAAGGACAACATTAAGCATGAGGTATGTATGTTTAATCCAATCAAGCTTTCGATTCTATTATCATGGCACGTCGTGCGTGCAGAGGAAAAAGTTATTTGTAGTAGGAGGCCACCTTTCATTAACACCAGAGACCATAGTATCTCTTCCCCTTCATTTGCTAGGCCAATTAGACTAACTCCTCAACAAATGGAAGAAAAGAGAGCAAAAGGATTATGTTTTAACTGTGATAGCAAATATGGACCGGGACATAAATTTGCCGAGAAGTTCTATATTGACCGAGGTAATGAGGATGATGAGGAAGCTGAAATTATAGGAGAGGCTGAGGAACCAAGTAGAAGATAAAGTAGAGGATCACCAACCTACAATTTCTTGCCATGCATTGTCAGTATTAGTACTCCTCAAACACTCAAGGTTATTGGCTATCTCAAAAATGGTAACGGTGTTGATTGACTCGGGGAGTACTCATAACTTCATAAATAGTAAGTTAGCTGCCCGCCTCAATTGTTTTATTTACCCAGCTCCAGAAATGCAAGTTATGATTGCGGATGGTGGGACAATCAAGTGCATAGGAAAGTGCCATAGTATCAAGCTTTCCATGGGAGACTACATGTTAGACTCACCTATGTTTGCTATTTCTATGGGAGGAAGATATTGTTTTGGGGGTCCAATGGCTCACAACCTTAGGTACTATAGAGATGAATTTCCAAGAATTGTTCATGCGATTTCATTCAGATGGAAGGACAATACAATTGAATGGGATGGTAGCTAAGTCTCCATAGATTATTATCTCTCATCAGATGCAGAAAGTTCTCAGAAAAGGAGTGGATGGCTTTATAGCAAAGCTATTTTCCATAGAAGTACAAAATACGAGTCTTGATGCCACCCGATATTCGAAGATTGTGGATGCTCACTCATCTGTTTTTGATGCAATTCCAAAGGGACTACCACCAGTTAGGGATCATGATCATGTCATTAAGTTGATTCAAGGGAGCCTAACACCTAACATCGAGACCATACAAATACTCATATTCCCGGAAAAGTGAGATCGAGAAAATGGTGGAGGAAATGTTGAAGGTAGGTATCATCGTGCATAGCCAGAGTGCATATTCTTTACCGGTGGTCATGGTACGTAAGAAGGATGAAATATGGAGGATGTGTCCAGTTATCGAGAACTCAACAAGTATACCACCAAAGATAAGTTTCCTATTCCAGTAATTGATGATTTACTTGATGAATTGCATGGTGCTGTTTATTTCATAAAATTAGATCTTCATTTGGGGTACCATCAAATTAGGATAAAAGAGGAAGATGTTCATAAAATGGCTTTCAGGACTCATGAGGGCCATTATGAGTTTTTGGTAATGCCTTTTGGTCTTACAAATGCGCCCTCAACCTTTCAAAGCTTGATGAACACTATTTTTAGGCCGTTTTTAAGGAAATTTGTATTAGTTTTCTTTGATGACATATTGATTTACAGTAAGACATGGGAAGAACACTTACAACATGTAAATAACGTGTTGGAAGTTTTGGAGAAACATACTCTGTATGCAAAGCCATCCAAATGTTCTTTTGGTGTACAAGAGGTAGAGTACTTGGGTCATATTGTATCCCATGAAGGCGTCAAAGTTGATCCTCAGAAGATCAAAGCTATGGTGGAATGGCCAAGGCCCAAAAATCTCAAAAATCTTTGTGGGTTCCTAGGACTAACAGGGTACTACAAAAGATTTGTGCGGGGATATGGTAGAATAACAACCCCACTCACTGCATTGCTAAAGAAGGATGCCTTCCATTGAACAAACGTAGCCACTAAATCCTTTTGAGCAGCTTGAAGGAAGCCATGTGCAACACCCTAGTTTTGACTACTCCCTACTTCTCAAAACCTTCATTGTTGAATGTGACGCTTCAGGATCGGGATTGGGAGCAATTCTAATGCGAAAGGAAGACCAATTACATTTGAGATTCACCAATTCAAAGGAAAAGATATGCCCAAACCTGTCTATGAGAAAGAAATGATGGCTATTCTTCATGTGGTCAAGCAATGAAGGCCCTATCTCATGGGTAGACACTTCAAGGTAAAAACCATCATGATAGTCTCAAATACTTTTTAGCAAATGTTATCATTTGAGGAACAACAAAAGTGGGTAACAAAAATGTTGGGTTATGATTTTTAAATAATATACAAAAAGGGTAAAGAAAATGTAGTAGCTTATGCGTTGTCCAGAAGGGATACATCCGCAGATGCCTTACAATGTGGAATGTCCATGTTGACGGCCGATTGGGTGGATGAAACAAGATTGGAATGGAATCAAGATAAGGATACACAATCTCTAATACAAAATATCAAGCAAGGATCTATGACATCTAACAAATTTGAGTGGAAAGGTAATGCTCTATGGTACAAGGATAGGTTATACTTGAGTAAAGATTCTGAGTTGAAGCATAAGATTCTTGTAGAGCTACATGCCTCACATGTTGGAGGACACTCTAGGTTTTTGAAGACATTTCATAGAATAAAAAGAGAATTCTTTTGGGAAGGACTCAAGGGGGATGTACAAAAGTTTGTATCAGAGTGTTTAGTGTGCCAACAAAACAAAGGGGAAACAATTAAGACACCAGGTCTATTGCAACCCTTACCAATTCCTAGCCAGAGATGGGAGGTCTCCATGGATTTCATCACCGGATTGCCTTGTTCAGAGGGTAAGAATGTTATTTTCGTGATTGTGGATAGGCTCACAAAATATGCCCATTTTTGTGCCCTATCACATCCATTTATAGTCAGTACAGTCGCAGCTATTTTTTTGGAGACAGTTCAAAGGCTACATGGAACCCCAAAGATAATTGTAAGTGATCGTGATCCTATTTTCACAAGTAATTTTTGGACGAAATTATTTTTATGTTTGGGTACTCAGCTAGCTCACAGTTCATCTTATCATCCTCAAACTGATGGGAAAACATAAGTGGTCAACAAATGCTTAGAGGGGTATTTACGTTGTTTTGTATTAGATAAGTAGGAAAGGTGGATTAAATGGCTACCACTTGCATAATGGTGGTATAACACATCTTTTCATACCTCTTCTCAAATGAACCCATTTTTAGCATTATATGGTTACCATCCACCTTCTATCACTTCCTCCTTGAGGGTGCAAAATAAGGTCAGAGATGTTGAGGAACACATTCAACATCAACAATAGGTTTTGGCTAGTTTGAAGGAGAATTTAGCATTAGCACAAAACAAGATGAAACAACAAGCGATTAACACCGTAGTGAAAGACATTTTGAAATTGGTGACTGAGTTTTTTTACGTCTCCAAACTTAAAATAGATGTCCCTAAAGTAACAAAAAGGAAAACAAACTTGCTCCTAAATATTATGGCCCTTATCAGGTTCTACAGAAAATTGGTAGTGTTGCTTATAAACTAGAGTTGTCTCCATCTTCACACATACACCCAGTATTCCATGTTTCATGCCTGAAGAAGGTTATTGGACATAAATTTGAAGCCCAGAAAGAGTTACCAAAACTTGACGAGGAAGGAAGAATCATTTTGGAGCCAGAGAAGATTCTGCAAACACGTACTAAGAGGCTGAGAACTAGAGACATTAAGGAATATCTGATCAAGTGGAAGAATTTGAGCATAGAAGACGCCACCTGGGAGGATGAAGGTTTTTTGCAGCAACATCCAGGATTATTCAACGTTGAGGACAATGTTGGTTTGAAGGGGAAGGGCATGCTATGCCCTTAACCTATTGCTTGTATTAGGATATGAGTAGCCGACTTGTGGCTTACCATATCATTTTATTATATCATTTATAATTTCTCATGCTTAATAGGCCGGCCTTGGTGATGGCCATAGCATATGAATATTATATATAGGGGATTATAGGTACTATTTCATTATCATTGGAGCATTTGAGTCTTATTATATGGTTTGGAGGTTGCCCCCTCGAAGTGGCGAAGCTATTATAATTGCATATTGAGATCATTATTATAAAATATTGTGTTATTTGGTGTTCTATTGTTGCTCTTAATCTGAATTATACAAGTAATTTCATTACAAGTCATAATTCATCTTTCATTCCTCCGCAAACATGAATTTGTCATTACCATTCCCATGAGGAAATCTCTAGAGAGATGGTCACCACTTAGTGACAGTGGAGAGTTATAGGAACTTCCAAAATTGGCATTTCCTCTTTGAGATACATTATGCTCACCGCATCCATGAAGACATGGATTTGATAAAAAATTGAAGATTTGACATCTGTGAAATCTTGTATTAGTAAGACACAAAGAGGAGGAACATATGTGATCATCTTGAGCTCATTTTGATCATTTACTATTTTTAGCATGTTTCACATGGGTGCCCATTCTTGCCAAATTTGCCACTTTTGAATGTTTTACACTTGAAGAAGTGTTTTGAGATATTGAAACCAAATTTTCCTCAGAATTACAATTTTTAGTAAGACATGTGGTAGGGAATTACTAAAAATAGAAATTTTCTTCTCAATGTTGGATTTGAATGAAACCACTTACAAGTTTACATAATTCATTTCAAGGCTTCGCTCCAATTTTTAGGAGATTTTATCTGCTTGGAGTTATGTAGATATGAGAAATGAGTATTTTTTTTGGAAAATTCATGTGGATACTAATAATAAATGAGGGAATGAAAATAATCTTCTTAAAGAATTTCATACAAGGAATCCATGGTTAAAATATCATGGCAATTGAAGTCTAGGAACATGAGTTATGAGCGAAACTTGGTATGAGAGATTAGGGCACAAAAGAGGTATTTCAAAGTGCTTGAATGTTATGGAACAACTTAAAAAAGTTCTTTAATGATTACCAAAGAAGTTTACTTTTGTTTTTAAGTTTTGCTTTTGAGTTGTGAGTGGTGATGAGCATGAGTGAATGCATTTATGGAGTGAGACATGGAAGGAGGAAGCACATGGAGGAAGGAGCAATGAAAGCTTACAAAATTCAAACTTCTGGTTTTTAACACTTATTTGAATAGGGAGCAATTTTTTTCCCCATTTTCCCCTCCTTTTAGGATGGATGGGACATAAAAGTGTGCCCTAGCCTTATGAGTGACAAGTGGTGATAATTGATTGCGTGACAAACGAGGGAGAAAAGATAGCATTTAAGCACCAGGGGAGTGAGACTAGGTCATATGAAAAACCATGCAAGAGAAGGGGGAAATTTTTTTGTATCCATTATCCCCTCCCTTTGGGATGGATGGGACAGAAAAGTGTGCCTTAGCCTTATGATGACAAGTTTCACGCCGAGGTTTCACGAGGTGGGTGGATATAAACTAAGAAAAAGGGCTTATTGAGGCTTCTTGAGGTCATGTTATAGGTCCAAGGGATTAACTGGGCATAGGGACAATTTTTGTGTCCCAATTGTCCCATTGGGATGGGACGAAAGGGATAGAAAAGTGTGCCTCAACCTCATGCTGACATGTGGCACTTGAGAAAATGGCTAAGTATGGAAGGCTTACCTTGGGAAGGACCTTGAAGACGAAGTTCTTGTACCTCACGGGAGGAATTTTTTTGAAAAAATCATATATGATTTTGACTCCCAAGATCCTTCTCAAGGTAATGGGATGGGTATAAAGATCTAAATATTCCTAAAAATCCATCAAAAATAGCTTTCTTTCTTGGGATCGCAAGGTGTGCCTGCCATGAATGAGATGTGGAAAAAGCGTTCTGGGTCTTGTGAAAATATAAAAAAACACCATTTAGGGAATTGAATTACCTTAAAATTATGTATTTTATGGCCTTCAACTCATTTTGAAGCTCTCATAATCATCTTCCAAAGCCCAGTGCTTTTTTGAACTGTAAGCTCCTTCACTTTCAAAATCCCATTTTCAATTAAATTGTCCCTAAACCTTAAAATCTTCCATAAAATTTCCTAAATCACTTGAAATATGTTATTATCTCATCAATACCACTTCCTAATGAATTTGGGTCTTCAACTCTACTTCATAGGATGCACACTGTCTTAGAAAGGTTAAAAATAGTCATTTCTAAGTCTATTGAAAAATCTGCCTTGAGAGGCACTATCTTAGAAGAACTTCATGAACTTGTTTTCATATTTCCAACACATGGGAAAGGTCATTACAACACATATGAGAATTTGGAGGATTGGGATAGGCTTGACACGGGGGAACTGATCTAGAGGAGTGCTCGGGAGGGTTTACAAGTATTTTTTTTGACACTATGGTATAGTTGTCAAGTTTCATCACTTGATTTTCCCCATGAAAAAACACATGAAAACAACTAGCTCTAGTTTGAGGACATGTTCTAGATTGAGCATTGTGAGGATAAAGTAAACATGAACCCCGAGAATCTCAAGACACTTCATGAACTAGTGCCTTACCTATTGGGCTTATAAAGTCATTTCTTCCAAACACACACACATACAAGAACATACGAAGGAAATACACCAAAATCGGAAAACAAAACACAAAAGAAAGGGAAATTATATTATAGGGGAGGGATATTTATAGAGGTAAGGAAAGAATGTACACATACCTGGAAATGGTCTGGGAAAGTACATACCATCATGGAACAACAAACTAAAATACATTCTCTGAAGCACACAAGTCACTATCTGATCATACCATGCTCCTGTGATGGATTTACATGGCTTAAGAAGAATAAGACACACCAAGATTCCATCTTCATACTCATATTGCACTAAATTTTTTTTTTTGCATCCAATGAACACTTTGTTACCTACTTTGTAGTTGTTGTATCTTGTAGCTCGGCTTGATGCTTTGTGACAACGAGAAGCCAATCTAACATATTATATCAAAAGTGGAAACATTGAATTTGTCATGGAAACATTCATCCTCCTTGAATTGCAACATGAAATCATCTCCTAAATCATCAAGGTAACTAGAGGACCTGATAACAAGTTGATTTACTTCCCAATCGAAAACTTTGAACCTTTTCCTTTGTTGTTATGAGCAAATACTTTCAAAAATAAAGTCCACATCATTGGTGCGAAGTCTTCATCATCCTTGACAAAACGTTGCAACATAGGAGCATGTTCGAGACCATTAGGGACTTGGGAAATGGTGAGTGCAATATGACTTTTAATCCTTTCACGTGAGTCATGTACATTCTAACTTTGTTTTGAACAATGATCTTCAATACAAATCAGCTCAACATTTTTCTCATTATCATCCTTTGTGGAGAAGGTGTTGTCTTCAAGATTGAGAATATTCATAGGAGATTCAAGAATCTCCTTTCCTTCAAATTTATGATCTTCAAAAACAAGAAAGAGGAAGACTCACCTTCACATTTTCTTATCCATCCATGTATCGAGGAAGACATCAAGCTCATCCATTTGGTCTGTATCATCATCCAACATTGGTGCATGGGAAGGAGAAAAACAACATGCCTTGTACCTATCTTGCATTTCCATGGCCCGAGTCAGGATCTCAAGACTAAGTTGAGGGTCTTCATTGCTTCTGCAGTCTTAAAAATATCTTACATGGATTGCCCTTCTAATTCCTTCATACACTCATTCTCACCTTTACTAGAAAGGTCATTGCATTGAACTTTAAGGAGATGATTGAAAATATGATCCACACATGTCCATGATTCATTTGAAACATCCTCGTTCACCTGCTCTATGCTTCTTGTCATCCAAGGCTCACCTTCTTGCAAGAATGGGCATACTTGATTTTCAAAATTCTCAGACAAGGAGAAAATATCCAAGCTATGCAGGAAAGGAACTCCTTTGAGCTCGATCCATTTCATTGTCCTCATGATGAGAAGTAGAGAACCATGTTGGGGAAAAAATATGGGAAGAATTTTCAACTCTATCTTGATAATTCATTATTGAATCTTCTTGCTCATATGGAAAATGAAATATTTCATACTCACCGTGATGATCAAAATTATGCTCCTTGGGTGATAATGGTGGAGTTAAATCCTCAAAGAGGTTATGCTCAAATTGCTCATTCTCCTTGGCTTCAATTTTTTTGTCCTCTTCCATTTGTTCATCCATGGTTGTATCGAGAAGGGAACTTGATTATTCAACTATCTCCATTTCATCATTAATTGAAAAATCAAAATTTGAAAGGAGATTATCCATGATTACCTCAAACTCATCATCTTTGGTCCAGGATGAAGGATTTATTTCTGGCACATCTTCATGGTTGATTTAGTCTTTAATAAGAATTATGTCTTCATTTGTTGTACAATAACAACAATCCTCCTCACTTGGATTCATTGTTTCTTCAACGGGTTGTGCTTCAAGCTAGAATGAGTTGATGAATAGAGGTTCATACATCATGTATTATTCATCATTCTCCATAGTACTTATTTGATTATCAATAGAAGGTTCAAGGATATGAAACTCATCAGAAGTGTCCAAGAATATTTTAGGGATGAACACCTCGTAGTGCAAAAAAATCATCGGGTCTTCATTCATAGGAAAAATATCCTCTTCTTCCCCATTGCCATGAAGTGCTTCAAGTTGTTCGTATCTTTCTTGCATGACTTCAACATAGTTTAGAATTTAGAATTAGATTTGGGGATTTGAATTTCCTTGTACAATGCTCACAACTCTTTGCACATACTCAGTTTTCAAGGCTGCCATTTATTCATTTCCATAAGGAAATCATCCCAAGGGAGAGAGATAAAAGACACGGCTTTGAGTTTCTTATTCAATTGTGTGATGTTGAAAATGTTACCTTTAGAAGGCTCTGCATCTTCGTTGACTTCACACAAAATTTTGTACCCTTTTTTTTTATATATTTTTCAAGTTCTTACCTTCTTCCTTATCAACAATTCCCATTTTCTTTCCTTTAGCATGAGTCCTGCTTTCGAACCGAATTCACCAGGATTTGATGATAGGTTCTTCACAAACAACAATTTTATTCATTATATACATCTTTCCTTAATGTTTGGAGACATGCCACTAGCTTTCTTTCCCTTGTCTAATTACAGAGTTTTTCTTGAAGCAAGAGACCTTTTTCCATCCTTGAATTCTCCTCTTTGCAAGCCTTTGTCGAAAATGATGACTAATCAAAATTTTTCATTTCTCGGCAATTGTTATCTCCAAAAATAGCATCCTATGATTGGCCATGAATGATTGGATGAACATTTAGTGTTTTGGGGTAACATGGGATTGCCTCTCAAGTTGTGGGACTTGCTACTTTAAGATAGACCTCCGAGAGAAGGCTAGTTCCTCTACCTAATGCTAATGGTAAATTACTCCTACAACTAGAAATGCAACTATCTAAGCCTACTCTAACAATCCAAGGGACCAGGAGAGAGGGGAATCCATAAAACTAAAATCCTATACTATGGGGAGGTGATAACACCAAGAAAAGGGGGAAAGACACTCTCAAATGAGTGGAAATGGGGGAGGATGAAGTAGAAGAGAGCAGACATGAGTGCCACGATAAAAAAACATTCAAATTATCATTTCCATGGAGTACAACAAAAATAAACTCCATAAGAAGAGAATAAGTATGCACAACACACCATACAAGAAATAGAGAGGCAAGATGATACAATAAACACAAGCTATGACAGAGAGTAGCCATAAAACATGAATTTTATTGCTTCAAATAGATGCACAGTCCATTACAATGAGGGGTAAGGCAATAATCACCCTAAAAATATCCAAATATGAGGCATGCAACTCAAAATACATATGCAACACTTGTAGAAGGATGCACCAACATTACAAGAGGGTCCAACCTTTACAAATGAGTATCCTTTTATAATATATAGAAATGGGAAAGAGAGAGGAAGGAAAAGAGGGGGAAATTCATACTTTCACCTTCAAACACCAACAACATGCATTAAATTTATTAAAATAGGCACGAGTACCCTGCAAAGGACATTCCCTCATCATAATTTTCTTGTGGGAGAAGGAATGGGCACCATACTTCATCAAATTGGGTGGTTGAGTTACAGGACTACATCTTTTAATACTGGATTGTATTTCCTATTTTTCACCTACCTAACCTCACCTAAATTAAGAAATCCAATTTTTGTGGTGTAGTACATGCTGAGAGCTTTCCAACAGTACTAAGTTTGTGAAATTTGGAGCTATTGGGTGAAAGTTATGGCCCTCGGAAGTTCACAGACTCGGGATGGTTGCAACTGGTTCCATGTGAGCCTCCATAGTCCACATTAATGTGTTTATTCCTTGTTCGGGTAGATCACCCAATCAAGGAACATGAGGAAGCACATAAATATTCCACTTGTGCTTGTTGGGTTTGATTTAACCATGTTATTCGTAATACTCTTCCGCCCTCCACTTAGTTTCCTTGTTCCATTATTCGAGACAATCGAATGATTCGAAGAAGCTATCACAACTCCGATGGAATGTTCCATCCGATCCCTCAGTTCCCGTAACTCTCGCTTCACCTAATTACCCTTTTTTTTCTTCCTTACTTAGTCATCCAGATTGGCCATACGCGGAATAGACAACTGACGAAACCGTTCTTCATATTCCCACCATCGCCTCGTCTCCCATAAAACACTCTCAACCCCCTCTATGCGTCAAAATGCTTAATCGAGAGAACTTCTAGCCCCACGTAAATGTTCCTCCTGTGCGCAAAATAGATGACCCATCCACAATATACATTTCCCCAAACTCCTCCTATGGCGGATGCGGAGAACAAAAAGAACACGGGAATTGTTTTATCTATTCCTTCCAAGTCTGATTTATCCTATTTAACCCCAAATTACCCAATTTTATGGTTTTTTGGCTAAGTATAAAAATGAGGAGCTAATAAAGGAGGAAAGGAATGTCCCCAACATTGATTTCTTTAACTTTTGATCAGTTGATAAGTCCAAATGAAGATAGGAGTTATCAAAATAGCTCGGGGGTGATTTTGGATAATAGAAACCATCTTCTTCTTCTTCTTCTTTATCACTCATTGGTACCTCACTCCAATCTAAAAATTTCTTCATTGTGTTGTGGGAAAAAAACGTGACACATATTTGTTCCTTGATGAAGTCACCTTCAAAAATTGATTTTTTATAAAATATAATTTTTTGGTTTTTATTTTTGTTATATTTTTTTTGCAGAGATATTTTCAAGTGCACTAAAAATCTCTCCCCAACGGAGTTACCAAAAATTGTTGGTGAAATAATTTGTCAATATGGAAAATTAGGTGTTTCCACTAACGCTTACACAGGCTACGCCCTCTACATTGAATGGTGTAACTCCCATTATTGAATGTAAACTAATCTACTCCTATCTAAATTTTGTGGGTTGGCCAAATAGGTCGGGATCAAATAGGAACACTCCACTAAACCTGTGGAAAAATGTTTGTACAAGGTACAAGGGAGGAAATTACAACAATGAGGGGTGAAGGAGAGAAATTAGAAAAGGAAGGTTATTTCTGTGAGTAGGAACAAGTATAATTCACACCCAATAACCAGAGTATTTCAACATTCAATATAGAGGAAAGTAACAATGAAGCCATCTAGCGAGAAGAAAAAACCTAGACACACAGTTCTTAGATTCGTATTCAAAGATATACAATTATTTTTTGAACACTATCCTTGCAAAGTACATAAAAGATAGAAATAGAAGAACAAATAGAAAAATGAGAATGGAAGAAATTTAGCTTTATTTCATGTGTTGGTGATACAAAGCTCAACACCCAAATCACAATCCACCATTGCTACAAAGAACTAAATTTTTAGGATCCCTTGGAATGGAGAATCCATCCCAATTTATAACAATGTGAATTGACCTCTCATCTCCCCCACATGACTCTTCATGTTATCATTTACTTGTGACTTTACATCTTCCTAGGAAGTGAAAATTAAGTTCCCTTTTTATAAATCAAAGGGAATTTTAAAATATAACTTTAGAAAGTCACTTAAGTGAATGAGAAAAAATACAATGATTATGCTCAATGAATAATTAGAAAGGGGGGAGAAGGGGAGAAGGAATGAGATAGGAGAAGAAAGAATAAATTATCAAAAGCATGGATGAATATGCCTTCGCTTTGTGATTAAGATCAGCTCCACCGACGTTGAAGAGAATACACTCTTGTAATGATCTAATAAAATGCTTCGATGCAATCATGAACACTAAATTAAGAATGCTAGCCCTATATAATGAAAGAAGTCTCATCCTAAATTATGAAAACCTCTATCCTTGAACTCTTTTGCACCATGAGAAACCTCCTTTTGAATGATCAACAATTGTAGCCCATTAGGTACATTGAGTGAAGAAGTGAGAAGCACTTGATCACTAGACCATTGTAGAAAATGAAAGATGTCTTCACACACTTGAACAAACCATGAAAAGTTTCCATTCCTTCTTGAATAATCATGCATATGAATGAGAACTTGAAACAATTTCTTGTACAATGCAACTATGATGATTCGGCCACTTCGAGTACATTGATGACTAAAATTAGGAGCCAATCCATATGAGTCACAATTCATCTTTCACTCCTCCATAAGCATGAATTTTCATTAACATTCATCATGAGGAAATATCTAGAGAGATGGTCACCACTTATTGATAGGTGGAGAGTTATAGGAACTTCCAAAATTGACATTTCGTCGTTAAGATACATTATGTTCACCACATCCGTGAAGACAAACATTTGCTTGCAAATTGAAGATTTGACCTTTGTGAAAGCTTGAATTAGCAAGGCATGAAGAGGAGGAGAATATGTGATCATATTGATCTCATTTTGATCATTTAATATTTTTAGCATGTTTCACATGGGTGCCCATCCTTGCTAATTTTTGTCAAATTTGCCACTTTTGAATGTTTTGCACTTGAAGGAGTGTCTTGAGATACCGGAAACCAAATTTTCCTCAGACTTACTATTTTTAGTAAGATATGTGGTAGGGACTTACTAAAAATATAAAGTGGTCTTCCCGGTGTTGGATTCAAATGAAACCACTTGCAAAAGTTTACATAATTCATTTAAAAGATTTCCTCCATTTTCGAGGATTTCATTCCATTGGAGTTGTGTAGATATGAGAAATGAGTATTTTTTGCTGGAAAATTCATGTGGCTATAAAAAATAAATGAGGGAATGCAAATACTCTTCTTAAAGGCGTTCACACAAGGAATGTATGGTTAAAATCTCATGGAAATTGGAGTTCCGAACACGAGTTATGAGTGAAACTTGGTTAGGGAGATTAGGACAAAAAGAGGGTTTTTCGGTTGCTTGAATGTTATGAACCAAAGTTTAAAAGTGTTTTAATGGTTTGAAAATAAGTTTATATTTGTTTAAATTGTGATTTTGAGTTGTGAGTGGTGGTGAGCATGAGTGAATGCATTTATGGAGTGAGAGATGGAATGAGGAAGCACATGGAGGAGGGAGCAATGGAAACTTAAAAAATTCTAACTTTTGGTTTTTAAAACTTCTTGGAATGGGGCAAAAATTTTGTCCCCATTTTTCTCCCCTTTGGGATGGAAAGGAAATAAAATTTCTCCTAGCCTTATGATGACAAGTGGCGATCATTGATTTCCCAGCGAGGATGAGGGAGAACAACTAGCATTTAGCACCCGGGGGTGAAACCGGGTCAAATGAAAAACCATGCAAGAATAGGGGGAAAATTATTGTGTCCCCATTATCTTTTTCCTCTAGGATGGATATGATAGAAAATTGTGCCTCACCTTATGATGAAAAGTGGCAAGATGAGGTTTCACAAGGCGGGGGCTAAAGTCTAAGAAAAAGGGCTTATTAAGGCTTCTTAAGGTCATGTGATGGGTCTAGGGGATTAAATAGGCATGGGACACATTTTTGTGTCCTCATTATCCCCTTTGGATGTGACGAAAGGGAGAGAAAATTATGCTTCACCTTCATGCTAACATGTGGCACTCAAGAAAATGACTAATGACATAAGGCTTACCTCGAGAAGAACCTTGAAGACGAAGTTGCGGAGTTCCATGAGAATTTTTATGATGAAACCTTATGTTATTGTGACACCCAATATCCTTTTGAAGAAATTTGGATGGGTTCAAAGATATAACGCTTCTGTAACCCCCTCAAAAATATTCTTCTTTCTCGAGATCACAAGGTGTGTTTGCCAAGAATGAGATGTGGAAAGAAGTTTCTGGGTCTTGTGAAAAATATGAAAATAAAACCATGTAGGGAGTTGAATAACCTTCCCAATGATATATTTTTTGGCCTCCTACTCATTTCGGATCTCCCAGAATCATCTTCCGAAGCCTAAGTGTTATTTTGAACTATAAGCTCCACCTTCAAAACCCGCTTTCAATGAAATTATCCCTAAACCTTCAAATATTCCCTAAAATTTCTTAAATAACTTGAAATATGTTCTTATATCCTCAATACCACTTCCCTATGAATTTGGGCCTTCAAATCTGCTCTGTAGGATGCACACCCGTCGTAGAAAGGCTAAAAATAGTCATTTCTAAGTTTATTGAAAAATCTGCCTTGAGAGACACTATCTTGGAAGAACTTCATGAACTTATTTTCATATTTACTTCATGAAATTGTTTTCATATTCCTTTATTAGTCTCCCACCATGTTCATCCCTTCGATGAGCTTTTGGTTAGTCTATTCGTGCTCATTGTGCATAATTTATCTCTATGGTATTTGTTTGAATTTGATATTTCATCACCTTGGTAAATTAAATAACAACATACCTCTTAGATATCTTATCACTATCTTCATTTAATAAACTTGTTGTGAAGATGCTTTAGGAATATTTGTTAACACTAGCCAATTTCGTCATCACGCTCACTTAAAAATCCTTCTTTCAAGCCATTAGTGAATCTTAACCCCTTGTCAAAAAATCGAGAGAGATGAAATAATTTTCAAAAATCAAAATAAAAAAATCAATAAAAATCAAAAGCAAATTAATATATAACTGTCTCTGGGTATTTCAAGAGCTCTATTAGGGATATAGATTTACATCGGTAATAGAGAAATGTTGTGACTAAAATCAAATACATCTCCATCGGGGATATGGACACTTGGGTGGAAGTAGAGCAATGCAATTCTCTCCTTCCACCCTCCATTCACAAATCACCTTTCAAAATCAATCATTCCTACACGTTTGCTAGTTTGTCTCCACTTATTACATATCAAATCTTCACTTTGAGAAGTAATTAATTTTCATATGGATACAATGGATCTCGATGAGAAAAATAATAACATGTTACCATATGTTGTTTGGACCTAGTCAAGAATATTTCTTTATTATATGTTTTATCTCACAATTAGTACCTTTGGCTCATCACCTTTTCATCACAAGTCTTTTAGCTACATTTTCCATATCTATCCATAGCATTCATGTTGTTCTTCTACTTCATTCAAAACATCCATGTGTATAAGATTTATTTTTACCATGTTTGAGGGAAAATTTGTCCCCATTTCAATAAACAATCTTGTCCTTCTTTCCACCATTTGTTTCTTGACCAACTTGCACTGGGGGCATGCTCGCTCCTTTTAACACTTCATTGGTTTGAGTTCATCATCATGTTGAACCTATTTGTCTTGGCCTTGATCCAACTTATTCTATTCTTGTATATATGCACAAAATTTCACCTTGTATATTCTCACCTCTCACCGAGGGCATATTCATTTTCCTGTATATAGCTTCAAAAATTTTCAAAAACCTTAAAATTTTGTAAAATTCTAGAAAATACAAAAACATTGATTAATCCTCGAAAATCCAAAAACATTGGTAAAACTTCCAAAATCCAAAAACATTGGTAAAACATCAAAAATCCAAAACATTGGTAAAACATCAAAAATCCTAAACATTCACAAAACACAAAATCCTAAAAATCGAAAACTATACTACAAAACATCATACTCTAGTACTCGCTCACTCTATCACACGAGATGCTTTGATCATATTGTAATCTTACTTCATTAATATTTTTTTACTTGTTGTGTCTGTCTTCCCAACATATATCGTTGCTCGGGAAGTTTCATAGTGCTCTTTTCATGGGACTTCTATGTCCTCCATCTATTCCCTTACATGTATCCTTTCTTGGGGCATCATTTTAACCCTTGTCATATAACTCGAACATTTTGGAACTAAAGTTGGATAAAAAAACATTTGTACTAATCTTTTGAACATTGTGTGTTTGAGTATATTTGTGCTTGTTTAATTTCTCGTAGTGTATTTATTTATGTATTTTACTTGAGTCCGTCCTTTAGCAATGAACATAAATCAGTATTATGGCTCTTCATGTCATTTTACTCCTTTTTATGCTTATATCAAATAAAAAGGTATTTCTAAGCCAATATGGTACGTATGCTATGTCACGATCTTCCCATATGTCATCTATCTTATCTTCCATTCTAACTAACTTTCTACCTATCATTTTTCATTATGTTTCTCCTCCATGGCTTCTTCCACTTAAGGCATATGATTCAAATCAATCAATCGACTCCAACAATGGCCAACCAAGCCAAGTTCGAATCCTTTCCCCCACTATGAGTTTTTCTTCCACATGATATGTTAAGAAAAGCATCTCTTGTTAGCACGATCAACTTGTCTTTGAGCATGATCTTTCTTCTCTTCTTTTCGAGTGTCAATCAACCTCTTCTATCACCCCATCGACACTTGAGGGGGCATCATCCATCCTACTAATTTTTCTTCTACTCCTAAAATTGTTTACTATCTTTGAAATGGCGTCATTTGCGCTACACCACATCAAAGAGGGGAAAATATAGACACCTAAATCTGACTATGCAGTTTTAATACTAAAATTTCACTATTTATCCTCTTTCCCATCTTTTTTGTTATAATTAGTGGTTTCCCACTAATTAGCTAACATTCCCTTCATCTTGAGAAATTCGTGACATTGTTAATTAACTAAGTTCATACCGCATCCTGGATGCCAATTAACATTATTTTGTTAGTTATAATCCTCTTTTAATTAATTAATTAACCATTATTAATTAATTAAGACTTTTAATCTCCTATTTAATTAATAAACCTTCTTATTAGTTAAATCCCCCTTTTAAACCCTTCAAATTCTACTAATTTCCCTCTAAATCACCTCCAAATGGCTTTTATAAGCTTAACTTGGTCTATTAATTAATCCTAGTTGATTAATTAAATCACCCCCAACTCCCATGAGTTACTAATCTCTAATTAATCTCTTCTAATCATACTCATCCCTTTCTAATTCTGCATTACTTTTATCCCACATTCATTAGGTTACAAACTTCTCTTAAACTAGAAAGCTATATTAAAAACCTAGTACAACATGTTTCAACTTACACCATGCCCTTGTAAGACATTTACATTTGATAAAAACATTTACATGTTATTGGATTTTTTTTTCAAACCCCTTTCTACTTGTTTAAGAGTAGTAAGAGAAGAACCAAAAATGGAAATCAAGCCATATTGGTGAGATCTCTTCCTCTTCCTTGGAGAAATTCCTTGATCGTGCATAGTTACATTCGGTTCACAAAGGAAATACCTACAATCTAAAAGCACATCCAACAATCAAAGGAGGTTTGCATTTGATGTTTGATTTAATGTTTTATGCATAATTAGTTAAACTTTCCTTTATGCTTTATCATGATGTTTTTGTTTTATTAAACTAAGTTACAAATCTATTTGGTTTTAGGTTCTTTTCGTTAACTTAGATTAGTTTGAAATGTATACAAATAAATATAATAATCATAAGCAAGATATATAAAGCAAAAGACAAGAAATTTTAAGCAACAGTGAGATAAGAGTGACTTAACTAGTATTCAGAGATTTGGGTTGAGTTTGGGATAGAAATTGAGTAGAATAGGTTGGATCTGGATTGAGTAAGCTTTGTTTGAAAAATTGAATCTGAAACTCCTTCGAGACAAAACCACCTAGGTAAAACATGACCATATAGGCACTAGTAACCTAACATATGTTTTGCTTTTGATATTTTAGGTCTCGATAAAGTCTCATTCCTTTCACTTTTTGTCACATCCACTTCACTGTAGGATTCTGTGTTGCACATGAACATGTAAAACTTACCCTAGATATATGTAAAAAGCTCAAAGAAACATTAGATGAAATAAATAATGCATATTATTGAGTTAGAATGACTTCAATGGTCACTCCAATGTGATTTTCACCGAGCACTACACTACATTTAAAACTTTATGCGTTCTAGTCCTTGTGCGCGCACGTGTGCATGCATTTGTGCATGTGTGCATGCTTGCGTGCATGTGTGTATGAGAGAGAGAGATTAAATCGTGTCCCTTTAAGCTAGGTTATCCTTGTTCCAATCGCACCAAGATAACGAGATATAAATACTCTTCCCCAAATCGAATGTGTGAGATGGAATTCAGAAATATCCCCTCCTATACAATGAATGATGTAATCCAAATGCGGTCATTGAATATTGTTCTTTTCCCAAGTAGTAGATATGAAGTAATATCCCAAATTGCACAATTCCTCATTATATTGAGTAGGTTGTGTATATATATGACTTCCTTGTTTGAATTTCAATGCTTAGTAACATGAAATGCTGATCAAGACTATCAAATCAAGATTAGAAAAGATTCAAAGTTAAGTACTAAATGGCAATTTAGAAAATGAAAGAGAGTGGACAAAAGTTCCCAAAAGGGACATTAACACCTAGGTGGTAGTGTCCTTATTAAAGCATCTTGTCCCAAAGCCAAGAAAGAAAAATAAGACCAAGAAGGAAGACATGGATTCCTGTGACTCGACCATAAGATGTAAATCCAAGAAGTATAAGAAAATGTCACAATTAAAATCAATCAAAATGTTGGTTGCTCAAATGTGCACCCGCATCTCGGATCTCGAAGGGCCGAGGTGTTTGAGACCACAATGGAACCGTCCCTAAGTTGTGGGACCTTGCGTGCTTGGGATGGATCTCTGGAGAAGGCCGGTTCCTCTACCTACCTCTAACGCTACTGCTACTCCTAATGCTAAAAGAAAATCCTAGACTAAACATGCCAAGGGACCAGGGATAAAAGGATGTGCAGAAAGGGGAAATCCTAAGCTAAGGAAGGTGATAACACCAGGAGGAAAGGGTTGATCTCTCTCCATGAATGGCGAAGGAAACATAGAGGACGCAGAAGAAGAGGGTGGTCGACGTGCACCACAGATCAACACACGGGCTTAGCCTTCCAGTGTGTGCAACACATGAACATGGGGAATGCAAGCATAAAAGTACACACAACATGCCAGAAAATGCAAACAGAGAGGCGAGATGCAATGAAAACAAGAGAGGGAAGACAAGAGTTCCACAAAACATGATTTTATTGCTTAAGGGACACACAATCATTTACATTCATGACAGGAGGCAAGAATACATTGTAGAGACCATGCCAAGGTTTGAGACCCATGGGAAGTCGGCCACCATTTTGGCATGGTGCCGTTATAACAAAAGAGGATGTTTTTTACAAAGCAGAACTCTACTATTTATAGAAGAAGAAGGAGAGAAGAGAAGGAGAAAGGGAGGGAAACTCGGATTCAAATATTCAACCACCAACAAAAAAAACAAATGCCTTCAAATCCACCTGTAAGAGTGTCAGATGCACTTCCCCATGTCTATTTGGCATGTAGAAGAAGGAAGAAGGCAAGATATGATGAAATATGGTAGTTGAGGTCGATTGGATGTGTATTGATGAACTGAAATACATTTCCTATTTTTCACCTAAAAATCCCTCTTGTATTTGAATTTTAATATTCCAACGTGTAGCTTGTGTCAACAACTTTTTGACAAGTCCATGCGTGCGTTGATCCGAGATCTCAGCAGCAAAAGATACGGCTATCGAAGATGTCGAGTTGTCAAGACGCACGCAAGACACATGGCACGCATGGGTTGGATGAAATGATGGCCAACTGTTCATTTGTTTTTTCTTTTCTGCCATGTGTCATACACTGGTTAGTTTTCCAAATTCGGCACCCTATTGGCGTGCTCTGATAGGTTGCGTGTAACACACTCAAGTCTGACAAAAGATGACTTGGCACAGAAGGGCGCAAAGGAGGGTGCAAGGCACAGGGAGTGAGGAGAAATCACGTGAAAGGGAAATAAAGGGGCAGGCACGCGAGGAGGAATGCGAAGGAAGGCGCTCAGAGGAAGAAAGAAAAGAGGGCACGCAAAGGAACTAAGTCTATGTAAGCATGCAAGAGGAATGCCAGGACTTAGCTGATTGGAAGGTAAGTCTACAGAGGTGTGCGTAAGGAGTGCACGACGGGATAAGAGAGAAAGTGGGCACAAGAGGAAGGTGCGCAAGGGAAAATGGAAGGAGATAGAAGAATACAAAGGGAGTAGGAAGGCGCGCAAGGGTGCAGAGGAACTGCAACTATGCCAAGGTGTCAAAAGAACAATCTTGAGTGCGCGCAACCTGAAATGTGAAACATCAGAGTTAGAATAAAATATAAGTTATCCAGATAACTAGGAGAGTTATTTGGATAATAGTTTTGGCAACTTTCGGGGCCATCTGCCTAGCTAGATGAAGAGACCAGTAGCCTTAGAAGTCCATTGGGCATGGATTCGAGCACTTAATCTTTGAAGATTTGATCTGTAACTTAAAGAACACCCTGGAGTCACTTGAAGCTCTGTTTGAACTCTGAACTGAACTATTTCTCTCATATGAAGATATTCTGAATTGGATTGATGAGAGTGAAAGCTTATGCACTGACCATTGGAACTGCCTCTACCAAAATTGAACTGTCATCCCAAGAAGCAACAAAATGGGCGCATAGGTGCAACAAGAAAGGAAAGGCGTTAGAGGGAGCATGCCGAAACAGAAGCACAACACTATGTACAAAAGTTGAAAATCATACATGTCCCAAATGGAACATGCAGAGTGTGCACGGGAACTTGTGTTACTGAAAGCAAACCTAAACTAACCTAAACTAACCAAAGGTAAGGGGTGCTCAAGTAAAACCTATAACAGGCAAGGGAGAAGTAGCTTCCCTTCCTCACAAATTGTGACCATGTAATTGATTTGGCATTGAACATGGTCAAAAATAAGAGTGAAAAACATCTTCCGTAGATGGTGTTTCACCCTCCTCAAAGTATCAACAAACAAAATATATACCTCCTGGAGTTGTTCTATACTTGGATCTGGGAGGTGCTGTTGTTGACCTTTGGCGCGCTGAAGCTCTACCTCATGCTCTAAAATGAGCATGACCGGTGGCAACTCTGTTTTTGGCTCTAGGCTAGCCAAATATTTGATTGGGCATGGTCTGATCCTTGTAGTTTTCCCATTACTTTGAAGCTCAATCCCACGATGGGATTTTCTTGCAGAATTTCCTCCTGAAGGGGAGTGCTTGCGCAGTCAGGGCATGCAAACTGGGGGCACACATGGTTCTGCCTCTACAAGCAACTCGGTCTCCTCTAGAACTGTGCCCTCTGGAGCTAATTGATTTTCATCTGAATAGGCGCCCGTATGATTTCCTCTTCCCATCGAGTCGCATGAGTCACGCCATTATTCAACTGTTTTACAGTCGTCGAACATGATGATGTTGGTTGGGAAAGGCACGTTGGTAGGGGGATGTTCATTTATGGTATAACTAGGTAGAGGGGACTTGGAATGAGGTGGGAGGATGGGCACAAAGGGGATGAAGGGCGCACGTCTTTGAAGGAACAAAGGCATGCACAAGAAGGGGAATGGAAGAGAAATGAAGGTGAGATGAAAGTGAGGAGGGAGAAGGGATGGAATTCTCAATGGGGGTAGTACGCAAGAAGCTAGGAACACGCACAACGGGATGAGATGATGTAAGTTGGCACAAAGGAGTGGGAGGGCTATAGGATGGTAGTGCAAGGTTTCCCCATTGATAGGGCTACCACACACTATATTTTTGAGCCTCCATTTCTTCCGCCCACTCTGTAATCTGGGGCAACATCTCAGTGATGAAGTACAACTTTTGTTGGGTGCTAAACTAGCTTGGTATAGGGCTGACCCATGGATAAGGGACCTTGTAGCCAACTTTAGCTACCTTTATGGAGCACTTGACTCTAAGCTACATCATGTCCATCTCCATTTTTTTCACCTGCCTCTCAAAATCAGCTTCAACCAAGGAGTTGCCACCATTATCTACATAAACTTGTTCTTCATAAACATTTGGGTTAGAAAAAAGTGGGTTGTATGCATTTTCAGGATAATGGGGCTTATAAAACTGATTTGGAGGAGGATTTTGAAATTGTGGGGATGGAGGGAAATAGTTATGCTTTACTGCAAATGAGAATTCCATGGCGGGAAAGAAGTCATGATTGCATAACTTCAAAAGAGGAATGTGGAATGATGAAAAAAGAGAAATGAATGGAGGAATGAGGGGAGACTAGTCTGCACATGAGATAATGGGTGTATTGAATTAGTGGAGTCGCCAAATGTGTTGAAAAATGCCTCTAAAGGCTAGATCTCAGCAATAACACATCGAACTTGTTGAGATGAAGATGTAAATCTCTTCACTCTGGTCCCATCGGCATGCCAGAAATTGTTGGTTGCTCAAACGTGCACCCGCATCTTAGATCTTGGAAGGACCGAGGTGTTTGAGACCACAATGGAACCGTCCCCAAGTTGTGGGACCTTGCGTGCTTGGGACGGATCTCTAGAGAAGGCCGATTCCTCTACCTACCTCTAACGTTACTATTACTCCTAATGCTAAAAGTAAATCCTAGACTAAACATGCCAAGGGACCAGGATAGAAGGATGTGCAAAAAGGGGAAATCCTAAGCTAAGGAAGATGATAGCGCAAGAAGGGAAAGGGTCGATCTCTCTCCATGAGCGGTGAAGGAAACAAACCGAGTGTAGGAGAAGAGGGCGGATGGCGCACGCCATAGATCAACACACAAGCTTATCCTCCACCGCGTACAAACATGAACGTGGGGAATGCAAGCACATAAGTACACACAACATGTCAGAAAATGCAAACAGAGAGGTGAGATGCAATGGAAATGAGAGAGGGAAGACAAGAGTTCCACAAAACATGTTTTTATTGCTTAAAGGACACATAGTCATTTACATTCATGACATGAGCCAAGAATACAATGCAGAAACCATGCCAAGGTCTGAGACCCATGAGAAGTCAGCGACCATTTTGGCATGGTGCCGTTACAACAAAAGAGGATGTTTTTTACAAAGTAGAACTTTGCTATTTATAGAAGAAGAAAGAGAGAAGAGAAGGAGAAAGGGAGGGAAACTCGGATTCAAATCTTTAACCACCAACAACCAATAATAAATGCCTACAAATCCACCTACAAGGCTATTAGATGCACTTCCCCATGTTTGTTTGGCATGTGGAAGAAGGAAGAAGGAAAGATTTGATGAAATCTGGTAGTTGAGGTTGATTAGATGTGTATTGATGAACTAAAATACGTTTCCCTATTTTTTGCCTAACAAATCCTGCCTATATTTGAATTTGAATAGTCCAACATGTAGCTTGTGTCAACATATTTCTGACAAGTCCAAGCATGCGTTGATTTGAGATCTGTAGCAAAAGATACGGCTGTCAGAAGATGTTAGAGTTGTCGGCACATACGCAAGACACGTGGCGCGCGTGGGTTGGATGAAATGATGGCCAATTGTTCATTTGTTTTTTCTTTTTCGCCATGTGTCATACATTGGTTAGTTGTCCAGATTTGGCGCCTGTTGGCACGCTCTGATAGGTTGCGTGTAGCACACTCAAGTTTGACAAAAGATGACTTGGCACAAAAGGGCGCAAAGGAGGGTGCAAGGTGTGGGAGTGAGAAGCAAGTGTGTGAAAGGAAAACAGAGGGGAGGAACGCGCACGGGAAGAAGGAAGAAGGAAGGTGTGTAGAGGAAGAAAGAAAGAAAAGAGGTGCACAAAGGAACCGAGTCTAGTTAAATGTAAAGTGCACAAGAGGAATGCCAAGGACTTAGCTCATTGGAAGGTAAGTCTGTAAAGGTGCGCGTAAGGAGTGCATGACGAGATAGGAGAGAAAGTGGGCACGGGAGGAAGACACGCAAGGGAAAATGGAAGGAGATAAAAGAATGCAAAGGGAGTAGGAAGACGTGTAAGGGTGCGCAGAGGAACTGCAATTGTGCCAAGGTGTCAAAAGAACAATCTTGAGTGCGCGCAACCTGAAATGTGAAACATTAGAGTCAGGATAAAAATATAAGTTATTCAGATAACTAGGAGAGTTATTTGGATAACAAAAAAATCGATAGAAATTTTAGAAAAAGGTATCACCAAAAGATTCTAATATTCGTACTTAGAAGTTAGGTATACAACATACTAGAGGTGTGATGTAATAGTAATAAGTGCATAATTTTGCGTTTACATTCCCCCTTTATGCTATTTGGATGAAATTCAATAGTATAAAGGATATAAGAAGAACATGACTGTAGAGGGCTAAAATAGTTGTAACCGAGGCATTTCAATAGTAAGACTCATAGTGTGGTGAACCATGGATCACCGTTTTGATCGTTGTGGGGTGAGTGTATTGTCACGAAAGAAGTTGTTAGATAAAAATGTGCTATGGATATATAGGAGACTTTAAAACTTGGATATTGAAGGAGGGATCAAGAGTGATCAATTCCTGAACCGATGTGAATACTCTATAAATTTGAGCATCCTGGCGGTAGGGAAAGAGTGTTGGGAGAGCGATCAACTTTTCTCTCCACCATGACACTTCCTCAAAATAGGTTCCACCACGACAAAAATGAACCAATTGTTACTTGCCTACTAGTCACAAAAACCCCCGTAAAGTGGACAAGGATAGGAAATGATGTCTCATTACCCCCACTTTATGATGTAAGGGTGCAAACATGGTAAAATGGAAAAGTGCTTGAATTTTATTGGCTCCCAAGTTAGGTCATCTGGGAGGGATATTGATACCATTGGAATGGAATTTGAAACAATCCATATTTATTGGAACTTCGTATTTGATTGATTTGAACCTTCTTAATAAAATTGAATTGTCCCCAAATTAGGTCATTTGAGGGTGAAATTGTGAGAATTTGAGATAGTTTTATACTTGGAATAGATTGAAATTTGTGATTTCGAGTAAGAAATTTTGTAGGATTTGAATATTAATTCGCGATTGATTGAAATTAGAGTGGAAGTACGTAGTGTGTTTGTGTTTACCCCTTTTGGAAGATTGTTTGGATTTCTCTAGGAATGGTAATAGGATAACCTTGAATATTTTCCCCCCTTTTGGTGAAGGGGTGAGAAGCGAGCTTGCAAACTATAAGTCGAAAGAAAATTATTGGTGAGTGAAATAGAAGCGTAGTGTGGAAAACAACAAAGAGAGTGTGTTAGTTAATGTTGAATGCGGTAAACATCGAAGATACGGTTCTAGGGCCATTAATGGCACCGAAAATAGACAAATGAAGCTCAAGATATGGCGGAAACAATGTGAGTGAATTAGCTGCTAGAAGATGAAGTATAATAACTATAATAATTGTAGTGGCAATAAGATTTTACTATAAATAGTACTGTTGGAAAATTTAATAGGAGTCTCATTTTGAAATCAAGTTAATGTGATTTTGAGCTCGGGTTGTGATGATGCTTTGCATGTACGAGGGGCAATCCCGACTAGGCTTGAGAGGGTTATGTTGTCATGCTAAATGTATATCATGAAAAATTTAAAATTTTGGACACGAAAACCAAAACATTACATTCCTCTCTTGGTCACTGTGATCCTTTCCTCTAGCAGTCTTGTCCTCGCCATCGTCATTCGGCTCACAGAACGTGGTATCAATATTTTCAAGTGTGTTTCATGTGTAGGTATGGATGCCTAAGGTGATTGGAGAAGCCACTATATATGTGTTGTCCAAAACAGCTCCCAGGCTATTTTGACAACTTCCAAAACTAATTTTAGATTTGGAGAAATTTTTGTTGGAAAATCTGTTGTTGATGAGATAAAACACTTAGTATAACTCACACATAGAGTCCACGTGGAAAAACAGGATGGGATCGAAGGCACGAAGGAATAGGAAGGTGTCGCGCATGGAGGTGCAGAGTCGACTTTTAGGACTTAGCTGATTTTGTAGATCAAGTCTATTTTCAGAGGCTGGCATGTGGAACACACAAAGCGATGCCAAGACTTGCGTGCCACGCTTTGTCTATATTTTGAGGATCATATCGAAGCACTCTTGCATGGAAGTAATCCAAGAATAGATTCATCACTCTAGTTAACTATAAGTGATCTATAGATAACATACTTGCATGTATGGCTATAATTGTAAATGGCACGTGGCTATTATTAGCGTGTGACCTATTTTTGGCATAGTTAGTGGTGAAGGGAAAGTTCCCCACCCTATATATATTAGATGAATCACCTAGTTGATAGACGGTGTTGAAGGGTTAGAGATTCATGAGTGCATGAGACTGGATAATTGTAACAGATCCATGCACGCATGACTATTATTGTATCAAGATTTTGTATTATTGTCATGTTTAATATATGAAGAATATTGGCTGAACCAAAGTGTCTTCTATGTATTATCATTGCATACTATTGATTCTTGATGATTTATATTTAAATGCATGCCTTTATAGATCTGGTTCGGTATAACTATGTAATGATGGATTAGTTTCTAAATATATGTCCTTATCATTTCACCATGCTACCATCCTACTACAACAACCCTAAAGAGGGACCTGTACCTTAGCGTGCTTCGAGTAAGCGGTCACCTGTGGCTTTGAGTGATGTGCCAGTGCGACTAGGTGTTATCTGAAAATTCTAGGCTGCATCATTGGTTCCGTTGTTGGGACCTATTTTTCAGTTGTTTTCATGATGGTTTGCGATGAAGACATACTGGATAACTTTGGTGAGCATTGAAGAGTGGATTCATGATCTGGAGGAAGAATATGCACGAAGGTTTAGCACTAGATCTGGATTTAACGCACGCACTTGGGTAGAGCAGAATTTGTATGACAGTTTGTATGAAAGCTTCTTTGCTATCTTTCCCATAGAATTATATGAGTGGTTGATTGCATATGCGTCTAAGTGGAATTGGAGGTATCGCACACTTGTTTGGACACAGGAGGAATTTCAAACACTATATGATGCTGACTTGATCTGGACTCGCGCGGTAGATACCTAGTTTTGTAGTGTTCTAAACAACTATATTCTGGAGTATTCAATTTCGACTTATTCATGCCTGGAGGTAGCTGAGTTCCAGTTCCTATGGTATCCTAGAGGGATGTATTTACAAGGTATTCCGCTAGCGATCAAGATACTTGATGGTAACGTTGAACTTGGAAGATAAGCCCATGGCAAGCTAAAAATCTCCACGCGTGGGGAAGGAATAGGATTGGTGAAAGATGGCAGACCTAGCAGCAGCACGACAAAGGGAAGAGAGGTGGCTAAAGTATGATGAGGCGTGCGAGAGGGAATTATGGAAGAAGCAAGAAGTTGCAGAATGGATGGCGTTGTGGAGAGGGATGGCTCGTGAAGGATTTGAGGCTCATGAGGATGAAGAAGAGCTAGAGCATCAGGAACTCCCCCATCTAGGAAAGCATGACAGAGAACCCTCTTTGCCCTCACATGGAAGCGTGCCAGTAGATATGACCTAGGCCGCGAGTGCGCATCTAATCCAACCTGCTGACCTAGCCCTTACACTTGGTTTTTCAAAGATCTAGTACAACAGTAAACAAAGTTTTCATTTAGGAAGTGAAAGATAAAAAACAAGTCAAACAACAAGTACATCAATGACAAAGACATGAACAACTTCGTTATTCTTTGGGGTGCGTTTTCGTGCTCATCATCCGCACGTGCAATATGAGTGCGCCGAATGTGGAATTTACCTCTGAACTAGGACTACTTCAAAGAGTTTAGGGGTCCAATAGTATCATTGTCGGGACACGGGGAGTGCATCTACGGCCCTATTCCAAGTTCGGAGGAGGATCGGGAGTTATGGGCGGTTGTAGTTTCAAAGTGGTTCGGGTGGTTTTAGAGGTAGAGGAAACCAAGGAGGTTCTGGGTCGGGTGGTCAGGGCCCGCAGCAACCCTAAAACATTTATATGGAGATGTATCTTCATCTCCTAGAGTACGAGAGGTAATGAGGATGCTTTCTTGAACACATTCATATGTATGAAATATTGTGGTGCACGAAAGGTATCACGGCTTCTGAGCGCAAGGCAAGTCAATTTACTACTACGTTATAGCGCGCACGCATAGCTGGTATAGGAAGTTTGATCCCAATCAAACTTGTATTGATTATGTAGCATTGAAAGATGCTTTCTTAAAAGAGTTTCATATCCCAGAGTTCGAGCAGAAGAGTATAAGTGCACTTAAGGATATAAATCAAGGCACTACTAAAAGTGTACGTGAGTATGATGCCCATTTTAAAACACTTCTATCCAAACTCTCCTATGATATACATGCAAGTCAGCATGCATAATGGTTTGTCGGGGATTGATTACTCCATTTTGAAGAGCACTGTCACATAAGACTTATACCAACCCGCGTGAAGCATTGGAAGTAGCTCTACATGCTAAGGCAGTTGGGAGTATTGACACTGGAGTTAGTCCATTCTTGGAGGCTCAAATAGTAGCTATGGTGAAACAATTAGAGAAATTATCAGCAAACTCAGCTCATGAGACATGCTCAGGAATCTAGTGTATAGATTGTGAAGTGGAAGGCCACACCAAGGATAGTTTCCCTCGCAAATCTATACGTTCACTGCTGTTAGACTGTGAGATTTGCCATTTGAATCATGATGTTAGTCACTACCCCTTACTACAACGCGTGATCAGAAAGAATGTATCTTCTTTTTGTAAAATTTGTAGGTCCACAACCCATGATACTAAAGATTGTAGATTGATTGGCCAGATCCATGATGCCATTGATATTGGGGTGCGACATGCGAGCGTGGTTGATAGTTCTAAGGAAATAATGAGCATCAGGATAGGGGTTATAATCAAGTGCGTTATGACAGGAATGATGGAAGATTTGAAGGAGGTCATGGAAGAGGATGAGGATATCGAGGTGGGGGAAGAGGTGAATTCCCTCGAGGAACTTGCTATACATGTGGCTCACCTGACCATTATAGGCGTGAATGCCCGCAGAATATTTCCTGTTCATTTTGTGGAAAGGGGCATAGTTATGAAGAGTGTCCGACTTGTATGAGCATCTCAAGAAGTAGCACGAGAAAGAAAAAAAAAGTGCAGGGATGGTTAGAATCCGATTGCACGTAGATAATCGAGTGGATGCCCAAGTTAACACTAGAACCCGAGGTAGTAATAGTCAAGATAACCACATGAGCTGAGGCGGCATGTGCGAAAGAGGTATTGCAATAGAAGCCGACAATCACTAGGGAGGAGGTTTTGCATGCTAGGTATCCAGATCCAACTCATCAGAAAGAAGTCTATCAGGAAACTATGGAGGTCCTTAGAAGCCTTCAAGGTGAAATACAGTGTTTGAAAGAGTAGTCTCGGAAGTTGGAGCATAAGGATACAGAAAAGGCCCCGTCTGATATTGATGACATCAGAGAGGTATGTAGAATGTTGCGCCAGGAGAATATTATTCCTTTATTGGGAAATTGGTTGAAGGGGAATACTCCACGCACGGAATTGAGACTGGAAGACAAATACTCCATGCGAATCTCCCCCAATAGCATTGACTACGACAAGGAGATCACTTTGAATGCTGTTGTGGATGGTTGGTTGTTGAGCAATATTTTGATTGACATAGGTGCAGTGAATGTACTTACATTGGATGCATGGGTACAAATGGGGAGACCTCCATTGTAGCCATCATCTAATGTATTGTTCATGGCAAACAAAACAAAAGCTACTCCCATAGGATTTTTGAAGGATGCATCTATCACTATACAAGGGGCCAAGTTCATAGGAGACTTCAAAGTGTTAGCACTTGCAGCAGATAGCTTCCCAGCTTTGCTTGGGCGCCCTTGGTGTTATGCAAACAATGCTGATTTGAGGTTTAACAAGGGGTATATCAGCTTCGAGAACAAGGAGGAAAGGGTCATAATACCGTTGACAGATGGGAAATCCATACCATATGTGGAACCTTTAAGTGAAGAGGACTTGAACAGAATTTATATACGCGCTATTCGAGAACCAGAGGTCAATGATCCATCTAAGGAAGGAATCCTTCATTGGGAAGATTCTCAGTCAATCAACGATACTACCAGTATTGCTTGTGATAATTGGGCTCATGGTACTTATGAACTGGTGGGGTGTGAAGTTAAGCACGCAGTTGCTTGCAAAAAGGGTTTTTGCTCTGTTCGATGTATAGGTCGCTCAGTACCCCGATATACTGGATCCGAAGATCTGTTGGATTCTTGCAGGCCATGGAGGCAAAATGGGCTGACCAGATTAAAAGACGAGATATGCTTTGTCATATACTTTGGGCGGGACAGCAGTGCGCTGGGTGGGTGGTTCATAGGGATAATCTCTTGGAATGGGGAGAGATTGGGACCGCCTTATCAACCAGGTTTTCAAGAAGTAATGCACCTACAAATATTTTCCCTTATCATGGTGATCAACCTGTTCAACATCATATCCAATAGTGTGAGAGACTCTGGACAAGTAGGACAGAAGCATTACCGCCCTCACTTTGGGTGCATTGGTTTTATTCTACTCTACAAGGTTGCACGCATGCTTGGTATGTATATGCTGAATTACATCACGACACTGGCAATTGGCAAAATTTGACTACAGGGATGATCCAAACTTTTGAATTCTTCTCATCTACACCACCAGTGAATAAGGCTTTAAGCTTTATCAAGTGCTTAACCATGGGAGATAGTGGGAAAGTGGAAGAACTTATTCAGGAATTATTTGGTGAGACAGAGACAAGGGCGCATTTTGAGGATGAAGTAGATGATACCATACTACTTGAGCATGCTTCTCTAGAAAAAGACAAGGGGAAGTTGGTTTACATAATTAATGATGAGGAAGTTGAGCACTTGGAAGTTGATCATTCACATGGAGCCCGTGAGGTGTTAGACAGTGTAGATGTAGATACATGCACATATCATGAACCTATGAAGACAACAAAGGTGAATATTGGCATAGAAGTTGAACCTAAGGAAGTGATAATTAGGGATTACTGGTCAGAATCAGAAGTGGCAAAGATCATAGAGTTACTTCGAGACTATGAGGACTTATTCCCAAGAGGATACCATGAACTTAAAGGCGTGCATAAATAACTTAGAGAAATGAAGATAAAGCTTAAGGAAGGTGCGTGCCCTATTAGGAAGGAACCTTATCAAATGAATCCCAATTTGCGCAAGAAATTAAAGGAGGAAATTGACAAGATGTTGAAATCTAGGATCATTCGACTATTAGATGAGCTAGAATGGGTCAGTCCTATGGTGATAAGTATAAAAAAGGATGGTAGGATTTGAATTTGTGTTGATTATAGAGAGTTGAATGCAGCATGTGTTACAGATCCTTTCCCTACGCCATTCATAGAGGAAATATTAGGAGTGCCTGGGAACTTGATATATTCATTTACAGATGGATTCTCAGGGTATCATCAGGTTAGGATTACCCCGAGAAGATCAAGAAAAGACCACCTTCACTACTGAATGGGGAAGCTTTGCCTATACTATGATGCCCTTTGGATTGAAGAATGCACTGCTTTGTATTCTCAAGGATAGTGGTGCAAGCATTCAAGGATTTTATTCACAACTTCTTGTAGGTCTATCTTGATGATTGGACCGTTTATGGGCTAATTAAGGATCATTGTGACAATCATGCTTAATGTTTGAAAGATGTAGACAGTTGAGTATCTCATTGAATATCAAGAAGTGCATCTTTTCTACTCCCTTTGGCATACTTTTAGGACACATAATCTGCAAGGAAGGGTTATTGGTCGATCCAACTAAGGTTGTGGTCATTTTAGGCTTGAAAGTGCCCGCCAGTCAGAGTGAGGTGCGTGGATTTTTGGGTCATACAAGGTATTACAAGAATTTTATAAAAGGGTATGCCAAAGTTGCTGCACCCTTGGAAGAATTTCTCAAGGGGAAAGGTACATTCTATTGGGGGGAGTCGCAGCAGTGCGCGTTTGAGATACTGAAGAAGAAACTTACTACTGCACCTATCTTGCATTTTCCTTCATGGGATAAACCTTTTCATGTTCACGTGGATGCCTCAGGCATGGCCATCTGCACTGTATTAGCTCAAACTGGAGAAGGTATAGTTGATCATCCCATTTGTTTTGCTAGTAGGAAGTTGACCCCTGCATAATAGAATTATACCACTACAGAGCGCGAGGCTTTGTCCATGATATATGCCTTGCACAAGTTTCGACAATATCTGTTGGCCACACCTTTTGTGTTTTATACAGATCATATGACATTAAAGTATTTGGTGAAAAATCATGTCTTATAAGGGCACATATGTAGATGGATGCTCTTATTTCAAGAGTTTGACTTTACAGTTGTGGTAAAACCAGGGAAAAGTAATTCTGGACCGGATCACTTGTCTAGAGTTCAATCAGGTGAAGAAGCAAAAACAATAGAAGAGACCATGCCTGATGCACAATTGTATAGGTTACAATGTGTGCCAACAGAATTAGAGGACATTGCTGTCTTCCTAAGGACGGGGATGGCACCAGAAGGCATGAGGTCCTTAGAGAAAAAGCAACTTGCTATACAAGTTAGGCAGAGATGAGGTGTTACGCCGTTGTGTATTAGAGCATGAATGAAAGGATATAATGGAGGAAGCCCATGGTGGTATTGCAGGTGGCCACTATGCAGGTGATGCTACAACGCGAAAGATCCTACTTGCTGGTTTGTGGTGGGAAACATTGTATAAGGATTGTAAGGAGTATTGTAAGGCATGTGACCATTGTCAGCGTCTAGGTCGACCAAGACAGAGGGATGAGATGCCTTTACGACCAATTACAAGTGTAGAACCCTTTGAGAAATGGGCGATAGAATTTGTAGGGCCTATTTCACCAGCTGCGCGTAGGACTGGATCGTGCTATATCATTACTTGTATAGATTATCTTACGAGATGGGTAGAAGCAGCACCTACGAAGGACTGTACAACGGCTACAATAGCAAGGTTCTTATGGGAAAATGTTCTTACTAGGTATGGCTGTCCTTTAAGTTTAACCAGTGATAGGGGCACCCATTTTTTAAATGAGACAATCCGAATTCTGTTAGATGAGTTTATGGTTGCCCACCACAAGACTACACCTATCACCCTCAGAAAAATGGAACTACTGAGGCTTTCAACAAGATTTTGAGCCACACATTGACCAAGATTTATGATGTGGGACAAAAATATTGGGATGAAAAAGTATCTACTGTTCTTTGGGCCTACCGAACAACATATAAGAGATTAAACAAAGCCACACCTTTTCAGTTGGTGTTTGGCGTGGAAGTTGTTCTTCCTATAGAATTTATGTTACCTTCTTTGTGCATTGCGCACGCTGGAGGTCTAGCTAATGAGCAAGCTTTGGAAGAATGGATTGAGAACATGGTTCAACTGGATGAGCGTTGGGCCATAGCATGATGGAGTCAAAAACAAGAGAAAGCGCACTAGAAAGCATGGCATGATAGGCATATCAGGGATAAGAAACTTACGGTTGGACAAATGGTACTTCTGTATGACTCTAAGTTTTTGCACCATCTAGGGAAGCTCAAGGTGCATTGGTTAGGGCCGTATGTTATAACTCACATACTTGAGTCAGGTGCTTGCCAATTGGAAGCAATTGACGAGACACACAAACTGTCAGATTATTTTAACGGGAGTAGGTTGAAGCCCTACTATAAATAAGTCTTCTTGGTGTTTGTAATAAGACAGTGTTGCCAGATCAATTAGGTTTCCCTTTCTACATTTCCTTAATGTGTTTCGTCCATTGTTGCTATGCTTTGTTAATTTAGTTCTTGTTTTTATGTAATAAGCGTGCTTGTGCGCATGAAGCTAACTACAATATGAAGCATGTTGATGCGCAGAGGACTGCACATACTTTTAGTATGGGGTGGATTGTTGGTGACTCCCAGGTATAATGCTTTGTGAAGATTGGAAGGTATAATGTTGTGGATGTTGAGGAAGTAAGCTACTAAAGGTGATTTACAAAGGATTGCTTCTCAAAAGTAACCAAGGATGGAGATGAATGAAGGAAAAGTATAACATGAGGTAAGCGGTAGCCATGATAACTACCAGGAGAAGGTGCAGTGACAAGGTACTCGGGTGCTAGAGTGCGTTGAAGAGAAGTCTGTGACTAGAAGGTAGGAAGGCACGCTAGAAGGTTATAGTCTGTGGTGCGAAGATGTACCACACAAAAATGAAAAAATTGAGCAATAAATGAGAAATATTTGGTAGGTGGAGGAGCAATTAATGCATCAAAAATTGAAAATCTATATAAGGATGGGATGCGAATTCATTTCTACCCTTGCAACTACAAGAATTCGACGAAGAGCTAAGTGTGAAGAGTTGAGTAAGTGATTCAAGGTGCGAAGAGGGCAAAACCAAGCGTGAAGGTAGATCTGTGTATTGGAGAAGCTTGTATCCCCGTAGGAGAAGGGTTTGAACGAAGCAGATTGATAGAGCAGAGCTAGGGCACATGATTTCATGATTACAATTTAGGGCACGATTGAATCAGGTTAGGGTTTGAAGTAAACCATTAAAGAGTTACAGAAGAAGGTGTAGAAACACAACACAAAGGGAAGAATGGCTCCAAAGAAGGAAGCAACATCAACAAAAGGAAAGAAGGTAGTAGTGGAAGAGGAGGAAGAGATGAATCCTAAGAGCAATTTTTCAGAGATGTAGTACCTCAAGAAGTAATTGTGGGCCAGGAATGAGATTCCCACATACGATAAAGAAAAATAAGATAGTATAGCCACCGAACCAAGGACAATCAGAAGAAGTTGGATGATTTACTTAACTCCCAAACGGATAGGCGAACTGGTGATGGGATGCCGATATATGATGACGCAGGGGAGAAGTTACTTGAAAAGGATTGGTGTTTACCAATTATATGAGCTCCCATACTTCGAAATATGCACCATTATACAAGTGGCTGATGAGCCAAGTCCATGAGGACTTCTTCTATTTTGTAGGGCGAAGGGTAAGACTAACACCCATTTTAATTACCACGGTAACAGGTTTAAAGGCAATGGGTGAGGACATCAAAAATGACCTAACTGACAAGGTTGCCGTATTGGAAACACACAAAGCGCTGGGATACCAGAAAGGACCGCGCGGAATGGACATAGACAAATTACACGATTGTCCAGTAGTAAAAGCAGCAGTGCACCTGGTTACGAAATTGAATGACCAAGATCGTTGGTCACAAGTAAACTCAATGTGGCTACATGTGGCAAAGCACATGTCAGAAGGGGTTATTTACAACATTGCCGGCTTTATTATAGAAAAAATAGTAGAGGAAGCGCGCATAGGAAGTAAGATAAGTTTTGGTTTTGTCTTACTTTCTTTAGTATTCATGGAGATTGGAGTACCGGATGGTCGAAAGAAAATATATGGGAATACCCCATGAATAACAAGTCTCCAGCTGAAAGATTCAACAAGTATCTATGCAAGGGGTCTATGACAGATGAGGTAAAGGAGAGAGTGGAGATGTGGTATGACAGGCTCCACACGGCTTTTGAAGAGGAGCGCATACCAAAGGAGTTGCCCTCGGTATTGGGGAAGCAGGCTCAGTTTGTTGTTTACCAACACTTTTGTATTGCATGTTTTCCAATGGTGGATGGATCGTGGAGCCCCTAGTGCAAACTACCATACGCGTTCACAACGCGGTATTTTCAAGCTTCCGTTCATCGGTTCACTGATACAAGGAGGTTAGTATTTAATGCAGACAAGGTGGATTGCGAATACCACACCTTGCAAAAGAAGTATGGATATCTAGGGAAGAATGCTTACAACGAGAGTATTATCTCGAGAGATTTTGAATATCAAACTAGAAACACTTGTTGTTGGGGATATCGGGGCCGCGCTCATATATCTCCAACTTAAACCAAAGATGGAAAATAATAAGTATGTAGAGAACGAGTTCACGCTCCCAGGACCACCAAAGGGGAAGCATACTATGGAAAACATCCCGGCACCTAGGCCTTCTAAACCCATGCAGGATGACGAGGAAGAGGACGAAGAGCATGAGGATAGTGGTGGTTTGGTGCGTAGGAGGAAGAAACCATCGCAGACAGAAGGAGCACGTGACAACTTCACAAGGAGAAGAAAATATTGAGGTAGCACAGGGTGACCAATGGTTCAGAAAGGTGTTCAAGCGCACAAGGTCATAAGGAGAAGCCCAGCAGACAACAAGGAAGTCACCGTGACTCTCACTGGTAGAGGAACCTGAGGAGAAGAAGAAAAGAAGAAAGCTCAAGCTAGATGAAGAAGTGGAAGAGTCTGAGGAGAAAGTGCTTCCATCTCCAATCCATCATAGGGCAGAAGAGGAGCCTCAAAATGAGGAGGAGGAAAAGCTGAACGGAGAGGAAGAAAGGGAGCAATCAGAAGCTACACAAGGCAAGGATGAGGATACAACTAATATTCCTAACCTTGATTCGCCATTCCAAAAGGGCCAAGGTCCCGTTAGAAAAGTGAGGACGTAAGGGTACAAACAATGGGGTATGCAAAAGACCAGGAGAAGATTGTTTGCGCTCGGTTCTAGAGCACCATCGCGCAAAAATATTTATTCGGATGGGCGCTTATGGATGAGAACAAGGTGACATTACGAACATGAAAGAAAATTTCATGGTCGATGCATACGCATATGGATGAACCGGATTTTGATGTCTATGAAGAATCATGTGCGTCTAGACGATTGAAGAAGACACCAGAAGCCCAACACATGACAATTAAACCAACTGTTATGATGGATGAGTAGGTAAGCAATGCCTTGGTGAAAGTATCTGTTGAGGTAGCTAGAAGAAACATTGACAAATCTGCTACAATTAAAGTGTTGACAGAGGAGCTAAAAGTGAAGAATGTGGAAATAGCACGTTTAGTGCAGGAGAGGGATCTGAGAAAAATGAAATATGAGACTTTTGTTAGTATGGTGGAGGAAATTGGAGATGATGTACTAAAGGTATGCCCTGTATTTGGAATCGCAGGTACCAAAAGAATTTCCTTCTGCGATGCACTACGTAATGATAAAATTAGTATTGGAGGATGAAAAGGTGTATACCAGAGCAACCCAAGGACCCAACAGAAGAGGCAGAAAAAGCACAGGCTGCAGTAGCAAGGAAGATTGCTACATATGAGGGCCTACTACAAGCACTCCAAGAGGAGCTGAAGAAAGCCGATCATGCCTTAATGATATGCACAGCTCTAGATGTGCTAATAAGGGTAAAAACACTAGCAGAAGACAATGAGGTGCAAAAGGCCATGAAGGATGACACACTAGGCCACGCTGAATGACTAACTATGGTAAAGCAGAAGCACGAGGCATTGGCCATGACACATGCACTTGCATAAAGAGAGGTTAGATGAACTTGGAAAACTCATTGCTCAGAAGATGGATGTGCTGGAAGGGATGCATACATCTATGTCAAGCATAATGCTTGTAATCCAGAATGAGCAAGGAAAACTAACTCAGGATGAGCTGGAATCTATCATTGTGGATGTTCTAGAGAAAGCAGAAAAGGCATTAATGGAGTGGGAGAACTTAGAAGTAGACATAAAGGAGGAGTATCCAGAGATGATACTTTAGAAAGAAATAGAGGAGCTTGAAGCCTGAATAATTCTTTGATTCTTTAATTCTTTTCTATTCTTTGTGTAAGATTCATTCAACATTCTGTATTTCAACTATTCTTTACTCAGTTGTGGACATCACCATTGTCGGGGTGACAATGAGATTAGTGTGGGGTAATGTTGATCAGATAAAACACTTAGTAGAACTCACACATAGAGTCCGTGTGGAAAAACAGGATGGGATCGAAGGCACGAAGGAATAGGAAGGCGTCGCACGCGGAGGTGCAGAGTCAGACTTTCGGGACTTAGCCGATTTTGTAGATCAAGTCTATTTTCAGAGGCTGGCGTGCGGAACACACAAAGTGATGCCAAGACTTGTGCGCCACGCTTTGTCTATATTTCGAGGATCATATCGAAGCACTCTTGCATGGAAGTAATCCAAGAATAGATTCATCACTCTAGTTAACTATAAGTGATCTATAGATAGCATACTTGCATGTATGGCTATAATTGTAAACGACGCGTGGCTATTATTAGCGTGTGACCTATTTTTGGCATAGTTAGCGGTGAAGGGAAAGTTCCCCACCCTATATATATTAGATGAATCACCTAATTGATAGATGGTCTTAAAGATTTAGAGATTCATGAGTGCATGAGATTAGATAATTGTAATAGATCCATACGCGCATGACTATTATTGTATCAAGCTTCTGTATTATTGTCATGTTTAATATATGAAGAATATTGGCCGAACCAAAGTGTCTTCTATGTATTATCATTGCATACTATTGATTCTCGATGATTTATATTTAAATGCATGCCTTTATAGATCTGGTTTGGTATAACTGTGTAATGATTAATTTCTAAATATATGTCCTTATCGTTTCACCATGCTACCATCCTGCTACAACAACCCTAAAGAGGGACCTGGTACCTTGGTGCGCTTTGGGTGAGCGCTCAGCCTATGCTGAGTGATGTGCTAGTGCGACTAGGTGTTATCTGAGAATTCTAGGCTGCATCATCTGCGAAACAATGTTTTTCATTATACCATGGATTTCAGAAACTAGTGTTTTGTAGAATTTCCAAGTCTGTGAGACAGAAGGATAAAGTTGGAGGGACTTAGGAAAATTTCCCAAAGACAGTATTCTCGTGGAAAAATGTGAAATATCAGTTTTCTCATCGAGAGGCCGTGATGCATGGATGATAAGTTTGGAGTTACGCGAGTTGATAAAAATAAGTTTGAAAGTGATTAAAGTTTGAATCCACGAGAACACTATCTCGGTGTTCCATGGGCTTCTCAAGGAGTGATGTTTGATGGACTCTACAAGTTCATGAAATAAAACGAAATTAGCCATGAAGGATAGAAAGTTCCGCGGAGGTCTCTAAAAAGTTACAAAACAAAGGGGTTTGAATTCAAGACTTAGGCAGATTTTTTCTAGTCTCCATGTGAAAAAAGGAAAACATGGGTTATTTTTAGGAGAGTTGTGATGCATGAAGCCACGAAGTGCCACGAAGCAAAGGAGAGAAAGTTACGAGTGAAAAGTCTAGGAAACACATAATACTATCCTAGTGTTCCATGAGTTTTCAAATTTACTGAAGTCCGTAGGTGTTCTAATGCATAAGTCAAAATACGTGGAACAAAGGGTTTTAAATTGAAGACTTGGGAAATTTTTGGTAGTATCCCATGAAAAAAGGAAAACATGGGTTTTTTCCAAGAGAGGTTGCGATGCATGAAGGAGAATCCACAAAGTATCGTGAAGCAAAGGGGAGAAAGTTACGAGTGACCAAGTCTGGAAGATGTGAAACACTATCCTAGTGTTCCACGAGTTTCCAAATTTTGGAATTCTATGGGTGGTGTAATGTATAATTCAAAAGCCATGAAACACTAAATAAAAACCCGCCAAATAAGTGAAAAGCTCGGAGCACCACAAATGTCACGGACAAAACAAAATGGTTTTTGCTTATAAATTTTTATGTAGACCTCAAAATTTGAAAAAATTGGTGGCATTGGAAAGGTATTCTCAAGGGATTCATTTTGGTATAAAGAAATTAAAATCTCCAGGTTGATTCCTGGGTCAACCATAGTTCCAAATTTAATTTTTTCCAAAAAGAGGAATACGAAGGGTCCTAAGCGTGGAATATTGTACTCGCGCCCAAATTGAATGAATTAACCTAGTTTCAAAAGATGGAGGATCGCAAAATGACAAGAAATTGAAAGGTCATGTGAAGGGAAGGTGAAGAGTCATATTGTAATCTAAAAATAATAATTATGTCTTCATTCCAAAGGGTCTTTTCTTGGTTGATAGCTCCCATTGTCTTACTACAAGTAAGAAACTACAATGATTCTATCTCTTGGTCTTATGTTTTATCTCCATCTCAACTTTACTCCATGAGAATGGTTAATTGTGAAATATTATGTAAATAAACGTGGATTTAATTTTTTTCCCTCTTTTCTTGACATGGTGTCTTCTCATTGTTAACTTGAAAATATTTTGGTTTTATGTTAATAAAATCAACTTGCTATTTATTGAGTAAAACCCCTTCTCACTTTCTCCCCTCTCTCCATACACACACCTTTCCTCTACCTCATTTTTGCACATGGGTTTAGTGGATTATTACTATGTCATCCCCAATCGAAAGACAACCCACGATGGTTAGAGTAGTGTATATATTTCATATTTTTAATAAATGGAGCTGCCTCATTCCTAAGCAGAGGGACCTAGTCCTAGAGAGTTGGTGAAAACCCATAATTTTCCCTTGTGAAAAATTATTTCACTAACAACTCTTGGTGCCCACTGTGGAGTATATTTTCTTTCATTCACCCTATAACGACCAAAAAATCATAAATATCAAGTATCCTAAAAAGTATAAAATTCTAAAAATTCAAAACCCAAAATATGGAGTTCATTGCTTGAAAACACAATATTGATTTTTGTGTGGAGCCCTTCATATTTCAACTTTGTTAACTCTCAATTTCATGGTTTTCTACATATGGGATGAGAAAAGATATGAGTGAATTAAATTTGTATTAAGTTGAGAGTAAATTCTTTAAGTTGGTGGAATGAATATACACCAGAGATGACCATGCAAGTGGCCTCACCGATCCTTTGTTCAAAGAGAAACAATAAGAAAATTTTAGTCTTCCTTTTTTTTTGAACAATGGGATAGGTTGGAAAATAATTCTTCCTTGAATTTAGTCACAAATTTCTTCTCGAAGATCCTTTTGTAGGTTTAGTTACAACACCATTAAATATCCTTCCTCCTTAAGAAGAAGAAGAAAAAAATATAGGAAGAAATGGAAGAACCTCAACCACCTGTTCCATGGGGAAGGAATACTGGTCCACTTGATCTTACAACACCTCTCCATGAATTTCCAAATGTATCTCGTAAAAACTTTGAAAAATTCAAAGGTGATGACACTTAACTTCTTGAAGAACATATTACAACTTTCATCACTGCATGTAGAGTTCTTGGAATTGAACATGAAGATGTTTCAATAAGGTTGTTCGTGGATTCACTTCAAGAGAAAGAAACTGAATGGTTCTACCTCTTTCCCTCTCGATCCATCAAAAATTGGGATGATATCAAAACCAGGTTTGAAGCAAGATTTAAATCATTTGAAGACTCTCAAGATCTCCTTATTCAATTGGTTCAAATGAAGAAACAATCAAATGAAATAATGAGAGAATTTATAGCGTCATTCAATAGATTGTTGAAAATAATACTTATAGAAGCTTCACCATCCAATGATAATCAAAATATATTCTTCATAAAAGTACAATTTCCCAAAGTTGGATTTATCCTACAGAGAGCTCAACTCCAAACTCTTGAAAATTCCTAAGAATATGCCATAAAAGTAGGAGAAAATCTGATTTTTATGGGAAAGTGAAGAATCCAAATGGTAAGTAAAAGAGTCAAAGCTCCAAATAAGGTGCTAATGATTATCTTGTTCAAAGATTAACAAATGATGTCATTTCATTGAAAATAAATTGAGACATACCACTGTTGCATACAATGAGTTTCCAGGAGAGATACCCAAATGAAAATCGTAATCAAACCAAGAATAGAATAACGGGAGGAGAAATAACATTTGACTCTCAATATGCCTCTGTTAGTGCCACATGTGATGAAATACCGAAGAGGAAATTGATGAAGTTAAATTTGATGAAAATGATGAGGAATTTTTGCCATTGATGAGATTGGATTTGTTGAAACATATGTTTTTGTGAATATACCCCTTCTTTGGATGATGACGATAATGAAACCATTTCCTATATGAATATTCATTATTATGTGGTGTTCACCCATTCAAAGTCTCAAGAGAAGGATAATTCTTAAAAATTCAAAGAGCCTCAAGTGACACATCTACAAAAAAATAAAAAGAGGAAGATCGGTACTACCCTATCCTATACAATCAATGATGAATGCTGAAGTATCTGCAATTATCTCTACATCTTCCAATGCGCATAAGTCTACCTCTCTTTTTCAAAGTTATTCCCCCATTTCTACATTCAAATGTATTGATATCACTAAAAAAGTATCAATTCCATTCCCGAAGTAGTCAACCTCTCGCTATTGCATTTACACCTTCACCCTCCCATGTGTCCCATTTTGACATACTTGAACATGTTAAGAAGTCCAAGGTCCAAAACCACTTCCCACTCTTAGCAATGTTGCATCTCAAAACCTTCTTACCTGCACATCCTCCTCTTCGAGAAAAATTAAACCCTTATACTTTTCCTTGTTGGTCAATGGATACAAACCGAATAACTTTATAATTGACTCTAGTGCCTCGAGATAACATCATGCTTGAAGAAGATGCACATGCTCTTGGTCTCACCCTCATCACTGTTGTAGGTCACTAATTTTGCATGGAGATCAAAGAAGTACCTCTTGTTGGTCAAGTTAAAAATTCTCAGATAACACTTGTGGACTTTCCTGATAAGAAGGTTAATGTCAAAATACTAGTGGTAGACATTCCAACTGCATATGAGATTTTATTGATCCGAAGCTTTTGCAGAGACATTGGTGGAGATATAAAGATGGATTGGTCATATGCCACCATACCAATCAAAGGTACCATGAAGAAGTTTCTTTCGATAAGAAAGATGAAATATATTGTTCAGAGGGAAAATGACCTAAGGGTGGACATTGTGTATCAATATTCAAGAGGTTATAACTATTTCATAACTTCGAAGAAAATTTTGAACTTCCTATCTTGATGGAATAGTTCCCAAAGGTGATGGAACCAATCAAAGAACACAAGGATGATTTTTTAGATCTTGAACTAGAAGATGTGCCATCCCCATTAAAAATGGTTATTATTTCTTGATTTGAAAATGATGTAGATAAGGTATGCCTTGACTTGTAAGAAGGAAACCCCAAAATTAAAATAATGTGGATCATGAGAAAGAGGATGTTTCAAATGAATTATGGCCATATGATTTCTAGTTTTCCAATTATCTCCCGAGACCCAATATGAAAGTTTTAAAAATGAATGTGAAGGTGAGTATGGGGTAGATTTTAAGAAGGAATCTATGCAAGATATTTTAAAGGTTGCAGAAGGAATTGAAGACCCTCAACTTAGTATTGAAATCCTAACCTATGCTATGACTATGCAAGATAAGTATGATTTTGATTTTGATTCTTCATTTGATGCAAAATGTTCAATAATGAAATAGAACAAATGGAAGAGCTCAATGTCCCTCTTGAAACATTTTTGATGAGTATGAATGTGAAGATGAGTCCTTCTCTTTCCCATTTTGTGAAAAATATTGTATTCATGATGAATGGAATGAAAAGGAAATGCTTAAATATCCCATGGATGTCTTCATTCATGAGGATAATACCTCCATCATAGAGAGTGATATCGAGGTCAATAATGAGACGGTGTGTGGGAACGCAAACATCTAGAAGAATTTTTGAAAATAAATCAATAAGAGGTATATGATGATGTTGAAAATTTCAAAATATCTACCAAGAACAGTTCTAAAAAACAATGGTCATGAGGAACATGACAAGTAAGGATAAATTGATTGTCAAAGAGCACAAGGCTAGTTATGAACATGGTGAGCTTGGTATGATCGAGAATTAATCTTATGGTAATGTTAAAATGAATAATTTGAAATCACAAGCATGATTGAATGTAATAATGGATTGGTAACTTGAAATGGAATTGTAAGACAATGATAAAAGTGATCTATTCATATTGATCTTCGCTTGCAAGAGGAGTCATGTTGACTTTATCAAGAGGACACATTGAATCTTCTTCTTTTCAGGTACTTGGAGACCACCTGTAGCATTTATATTTCTCATGAATTTGAGAAAGACATCATAATTCATCGAAACAGATCAATGGGTTCATAGAATAAAGTCATTTTGTGCTACCTGTACATGGGTAACATTCAAAGAAGAAAAAGTAATACAGTGAAAACTAGCTGTCTCCCTCATGTACCATAGGCGATTTAGGTTGATTTTCCCTTTCAGTTGTGTTTTTTTATTTTATGCGGTGTGTTTCCCTTTTTGTCATTTGTTTTTTCATAGTTTTTCTTTCTTTTTCATTATGACGACTCTATTGCCCAAAGTACAAGGCACTAGTCTTCTCCCCACGAGATAATTGAGGTTTGTGCTTGCTCTGTTTGTCTTTTTACAATTCAAAACAAGTCCACTAGTAAGATCCAAATGTTTTCATGGTAAATGTCTAACTATTTTCATGTATTTTTTTCTGTCCCAAAAATTCAAAACTTGAACCATGACAACTAAGCCAAATGTGAAAAATTGCTTCAAAATCTCCCCAAGCCCCTCTTTCAGTCACTTTCTCTTTATTATTATGTTAATCCAAACCTTTAAATCCCACCTAATATGTTAAACACTCATGTATAAGTGTTTTAAATTATTTCATAAGGTAAGCTCTTCCATTTAGTAAGGTGTAATTGAAGACTGGTTCTTCAATAAGCTTAAAAAGGCCAATTTTGGCCATTTCAAGGAAAGTGTGCATCCTACATGCCTACAGGAAGTTTAAAAAATATCATAATCATATAAATGTGGTAATGGAGAGCCAATAAGACATTAAAAGTGATTTAGGAATATTTAGGGAAGATTTGGAGGTTTAGGGACAAATTGTGCAAAAGTGGGTTTTTCGGTGTAAGGAATGAGTGGTCAAAATTTGAAATCAAACATCTCCATATGATTATGGGATATCCATAAAAATATATAAGGAAAAAGTATGCAATTTAAATCTTGTAGAATCCTCTTCATGGTGGAAGAATTAGATCTTACACAAGACCTAAGGATTTCTCAAGACAACTCAATCTTTGTAGGCGCACATTGATGTCCCGAAGACAAAGGAGATATTTTTGGAGATGCAAGTAGAATAAATTTATTAAAACAATGCCATTGACATTAAAGTTTTATTGGGAGTAAAATTCATATAAAATTCACGTAAAACAATTTCTCCTATCTTGAGGAATCAATTTTTCAAGTCTTCACTAGTACAAGGTATGTTGATTCCATACTTAGTCATATTTTCAAGTGCCACATGTTGATTGTTTGCTCATGGCACTAATTTGTATCCCTCTTGTCCCTATAAAAAGGTTTAAGGGGAAATAAATGTTCTCTCACCCACTATGACCCTCTCTGGTCCCCGTGTGACCCTCTCCGGCTCTGTTGGGGCTTGGCTAGACCTCTCATCTCTTCACTACACCATATCCTACCAATTGGAAGAATTTTTCTCCAAGAACTCATTGTTTTTACTCATGTCCTTTTCCAAAGGGTACATAGGGTAAAAAATAAGTGCCACCCCCAACATCCCCCTCTTTGGTTCCTCACATGAAGTGTTTTCAGCCCCGGTGCTTGCAGACTTTCTCCATCATCTTCATATAACATATGATGATGACACTTGTCAAGATCTAGATCTAGGTTCCAATTTATGTACCTCAAGTCCCTTTTCCCAAGGGGATAGAGGGTTAAAAAAGAGTGATCCCCACCATCCATTGAACATTATTTCTTAACTACACACAATTGTTATTCAACCTAGTTAAAAACTAGTTACCGAGGAAGACATAAAATAAAACAATTTTTTTTTAAACCTAATTTATTTACATAGTCAGACCTGAAATAAATTTTTGAAGTTTTCATACCTCTAAATACATGAAAAAGTGCCAGACATGCTGCCAAATTTTTTAGAGAAACCATCATCATGAAAATGAAGAATTCTTTATAAATTTCAAACCAGAATTTTTTAAGTGATATTTTCACAGAAGATCATCTTCCTAGGAACCTTTGAGAATACCATTGCTACAAACTTGATGATTCCATATATTTTTAATAGCTTCAAATATGAAACCCTCATCCAACAAGTTTTTTTTTCAATTTGATGAAGTTCAAGTGGAAGGATCAATGTGAAAATTGGAGCACAAGATCCAGTCAAAAGCGAATCCGATGAGGTTTTTTTCATTAAAAATGCACACTGGAAAGTGTACATTATAAAAATATATAGTGATCATTACATTCACTTACTAAAAATAGTAACCCTTTGAAAATATTAAGCTCTCATTACTCAGAACATTAAAAAAGTGAAAACAATAAACTAGGCAAAAAAATAATTTTCTGAAAAACCATTTTCCGAAAAAAACTTGCTAAAAATATTAAATTTCTAACAATAGTAAAAAAACATCAATGGAGGTGAATTAAGTGTTATAGGATATTTGGAATTCAAAATTTGAGAAAAAAATAAAAATTCCCAAAATAGTAGCTCCTAGCCCCACTTGCCAAAAATAAAAAGTTTTGGATTCTAGTGCAGAAAGTTAATGTTGGCTTCATTTCCACTCATTTTTTTGATTTTGGAGTCATGAAGTTCAAATTATATTATATGGAACCTATTTCAAAACTATCCATAGAGTACTTAGGTGTGGGTGACAGTGATGTCACACACATGGATCTAGAGGACCTGAAAAATAGAATGCTTAGAGGACCGAAGAACCTATGGAAGAAAAGATCTTCGCAAGAGGATTGTTTACAACTGGAGGAACTCCTTTGTGAGGAATTAGTTTTCACACATGCTTAGCACTATGAGCCAAAATATAGGATTGTGATGGTAAACAAAAATTCCATACTTACAGTTCTCACCTCGAAAGGCATCACACAATGTATGCAAATTCCTCTTGAAACATCATGGTCATCATCTCGAAAGATTTTACATCCGTGAGTGGTAAAAATTAATCTTATCTCCATGCCCTTACACTAGGATCATGGTTGAGACAAGGTAGAAACCCTCTTGTATGCCAAAACCTTGTCAAGGAGTGAGTTTCTTGAGGGTTATTCGAGATGCAATCATTTTGTTAAGCAGGATAATGGGAGAATAAACAACAAAGGACTTTTAGAATTGGATGGAACAATTCATCCTCATCATCACTGAAGGAAATCAGATGATTAATTAGGGAAAATTTATAAGTGATAACATCTACCACAAATTTATCCAGCTGCAAGTCACCAAGAAGTTCACAATGACATCATATCTAGTGTATGCCCTCACAAGCACAAGACCATTCAAAGGTATGAATCTTGCTCGAGATTGTTTCACAGAGAACACCAAATTGTGAAAGATATCCTTAAAATATTTATCAAAGAAATAAACCACAATTTTTCCAAGGTGAATGATGCATTCACCATGTTTGTCATCTAATTGCTTGAAGGTAACCCAAAGTTGAGATTGTCTTCCCAAGCCACAACATTGATTGAAAAGTATGGGTCCTACTTCACTCAATTCTCCACATTCTTCTAAATGAGAATTTCTGTATTTGACCTTGCTCCCTGCAAGATCTTGAGATATCTCAGTGATAAGATTGTGATGTTTGAACTATGTAGGCAGCTTGCTCATATCCATAACAAGTTCAAGAACCACGGGAAAAAAGGTGTGTCTTTCCTATTTCTATTGGTATGTACTCTTGTAATTGTTTTTCGATACTTCAAACCTCGAAGATTAATTTCCACTTTGGGCCTCTATTCATACACATCCAAGGAAAATTTTAACATCTGAAGCAATCCTGAAATCTTCAGCCTCCCGAGTCATTCCATGTTCCTCATATTGAATACTATTGGGTCAACTACTTGGATGATTTTGAGATAAGAAAATGGGATCACATGAGGATGACCATTGGCCAAATGAGGAAATTTCGGATTTGATTGGTTCATGGAAGGTGTAGAAGATGATGGAACCGAGTTGTTTGATCTTGAATACCAAGCAGTGAAGGTTTCACCTCTCCCACCGGTCTCATGGAGTGTTCATGAGTCAGGAGATATCAATGAAAGAACTACTGTAGTAATCCAAATATATAAGGAATGGTTTAAGAAAAAGAGGGTTGCACTCATTGAATCAGGTGGTCTTCATACTCTCATAAAGCATGCATCTCATCTCTTATCTCTGCAGGGAACCCGAGAGGAATGCAAGCTCTACTCTTTTAGGAGAGCACGCGAAGAGGAGGAAATGGATGTTGAAGATTCTCACTACTGAGAGGTTGTACAAGAAAGAAAAAGTCATTCAAGAACCCGTAGAGGATCTAGAGAAAGGAGAGATTGATCCTTTTGTTTCACCACATAGAATTACCGTATGAAAAAATGATATAAAAGATAAAGGTAAGGTATGTGAGGAATACAGAAGGTCATAAGGAGGTTGCACACCGTTGTTGAAGACCAAGTTGATTGTAGAGTACTCCTTTTTGTTTTGGAAGGACTACTTGAGAAGAAAAACAAGACCAAAAATAGAGTTAATAGCACAGTCGTGGATTGCCTAACGTGAGATAGATCCGAGAAGCGAGGTGCTTCCTCAAAGGCTGTAAATCCACGTATTAATACAAATCAATGTTGATAAATATCATGAAATGGAAATTCCTATTGTAGTTATATGATTTGGGTATCTCACACAACACAATAGTCTAAATATAATCTAAATGATGAATATAAGATTAAATCTAGGAGAATGGTTAGTTGTCAGGGTCTATAGGTATGATAGAGGGAAGAAAGAAGGTTTGAGTGAAGTCTTGGGAGGTTTTGGAGAGTTTTGGGTGGAGGAATGAGCTCATTGGTTTGAGGGAAAATGTAGGGGTAATTGGGTTTCAAAGGTAGAAAGGAGGTTGATTTGGGATCTCTGTGATTACACAGTATTGGGAGGTATTAGGTAGGGTGTAGAAATTTAGGTGAAGAATCAGTAGGGGTAAAAGGGGCTTGAAAGGGCGAGTGTTTCCGGTTAGTGTCGGTGAATGGGATATGTAATGTATCCGAGAGAGGAAGGAGGTGATTAGAAAAGATAAAAGGATCTAAAACCAAAGCTAATGAAATCAATAACCTAGTTAAGAATACTTATTAGAGATCCAAATATTGGTAGAAGGTGGTGGTTTGTGGGTGTGCATATGAGAGACGAGCAAAGATTCAAATGTCGCGAAAGTGAAGGGTGAGTGCTTATTTGTGTGAATGGTTCAAGTCTATGAAGCTGTAGATTGGTTGTTGGTGGAGATTTTGATGCTCTGGTGCTCAGTTGATCATCAGGGTGTCAATTGAATGAAAAATATGTGGAATTCCAACAAAAAGAACCTAGGAAAAGAGTTAAAAATGCTTATTTAAAGGAACCGATGATGGTTCCTTGACCGACATTGACCGAGGAATAACCGGTGTTGGTTAGGGAGAAATAGTCTTATTTGATAAAAATAACATTTTCTCTCCCTTTTTGGCATGATTCAAGAATGGTTATGGGTTAGGAGTCTTGATTCTCATTAAATCACATAGGAAATTAGTGGGAGAGGTAGTTGGCAATTAATATTAGGTTTAGAAGAAGTCTCAGTTGGTTAGGGGAGTGATGAATCAGTCTTAGTTATTAAATGGGCTTGGAATGGGTCCAAGGTGAGGTGGAGGGGTGAGGTAATAATTAATCTAATATAGGTAATTAGATTAATAAAAATATGTGAAATGGGTCATGGTAAGGGGGTGTGTAATAAAAGGGGACCTAGAGGGTGTCATCCCAATTTTAGGTGTCTACATTTTCCCCTTTTGTTGAGTAGCTTGTACTAATGAGTGACGATGAAAAAAAAAAGAAGTGGATGCCCTAGATATGGGTGGAGGTTATCCCCCTCAAACTAGGAACTGATGTAGTGGAAGGAAGAATTGTTGATGGGTTTGATAAGGTAGTAGGTGATGAAAAATGGGGTTATGTGAAGGTATAGGAAATAGTGATGATAGGGTGATTGAAAGGTGTTGGCGGTAAAACACATACACACACACACACTTAGAATGCAACAAGAGACAAGTTTGAAGAGAACACAATTGCTAACTTGTCAATGGTTGATAGTTTATCCAAACAAGGGTGATGTGGTTTAGGTATCCAAGGTATATGATGTGATCTTGGAAACACACCAAGGCTAGGTGAAATAGTAACGATAGGGATAATTTTAGTGGCGGATATTTTTAATATGGAAAATATTCCATTTTTGAAAAATTTGAAAAGATAAATTTTCTAGTGTGGGTCAATGAACTGTTTAGCCTAAAAATTATAATTTAAGTTTTTTAAGGGTTAGATTTGCCTACCCTTGAAACTATCCCCTATATAATCCTATATTATTTGCCAGGTAGAACACTACTAGCTCACTCATACCACATGGGGGCATATGTATTATCTCTACATAAACACATGACATGAGGGCGAAAGGCATAGATGCGTGACAAAAAGTTTATTGGCGCATGACAGGAGAGTTTATTAATGTGCGAAAGGGAGAGTTTGTTGACGCGTGATAGGAGTGCGGAGGAAGTAGATGCGCGACAAAGAGTTTTTTGATGTGCGACACAGATATTTTTTTGTTGCGCGAACATATGGCGGAGGTCGAGATTCGCGATAGAGATTTGTTAATGCACGTTAATAAGGTGGTTGGCGTGCATCAACAAAACCTCATTGATGTGTGTCAACGAGGTTGTTGATGCACGTCAATGAGGTTCATTGACACGTGTCAACCACCTTGTTGACGAGCATTAACAAATCTCTGTCGCACGCGTCTGAACCTTCTCTGTCCCACCACTTAAAATTCGTAAAAATTTTGGCTGTCGGACACCCAAAAATTTGTCTTCCCGTGAAACCGCTTTGAGGATATTTTCGGGTATTTTCCACCTCCAATTTCTAAGAGTTCTCTTAAAATGAACCTTGAGTAATGAGTATAGGTGTGTTCCAAAACACTAAAAGGTTTGGTCTGGTCGAGATAAATGTCATGAAATAAGGCAAGGTAATGTCAATAGGATAAACAACACGGGTAGCATTATCACACAATAGAGAAAGTAAGCGAGTTCAATTGTCATATAGGGAGGTTGGGTTGGCAAAGGTATAAAGGTAAAGGTCATGGGTAAGGCCTAGGTGAAGGAAAACGTGCCCCTAAGTATCTGTAGGGAGGTGGTGAGGCTATTAGGTGATCCTATATGGAGGTTTTAGGGATTTGTCTCGCAAGAAAAAGGAAAGAGAGAAAAATTAGGGAAAATGAAGCATATTGGGTTATATGCAGGGTGATCGATGCCGGTTTAGAGGGAATCAATGTCGGTAGGGTGACCGATGTTTGTCACCTAGGGTAAGACCTGACCGACATCGATTGCTAAAATGGAGAGATAAAAATAGAATCCCGTCCAAAACGTGCTCATTTAAGCATTGTTTGAGTTGGAAAATGAGTAGTGGAGAGGTTATTTGCAAGGAAGAGCAAAAATACTACCAGGAGACTGAGTTGGCAAGAGATAAGTGGGTGGAGGAGGTGATTTCATGGCCCCACATGCAGTTATCTAATTGGTTGGAGAGTTGGGAATTTTTGACATGGAAGAGGCAAGGGAAGGATAAAGGGGTGCTCCAGTTCAGGGTCCAGCCATCCCAACATGGAGGCCAATGAGTAGAGGTATGATTTGGGATTTAAGATTGGTTTTGTAGAATTATAGGTCTTTGGAAATGTAAATTTATTGTTTTTTTGAAATTGGGGTGAAATCAGGGTATGGGAGGGTGTAATTAGATTAATTAGGGGTGAAAATGAACTTAGGGCTAGTTGGAAGTGATTTGGGTGTATTTTTGATTTTTTTGCAATTGGTGGGCTTGGGGTTCAACCTTAGGGCTGAACCAATAATTAACGTCGGTTGGTTATCAGTAGGCGTCGGTTTACTAACCACTCTGGTCACTCAATTAAATAACACAATGTAAGAAAATTTTGATTTTATGCCGTCTAAGGGAGTGTGAGGTTGGGTAGGGTGGCAAAGAGAAGTCTTAGGGAAGGGTTTGGGTAAAATATGATGTTATAGGATGATTTTGGGAGGGATGGGGTTGGGTAGGTCAATAGGTGAACTAGTGGGAGGAAGATAAGTAAGATCGAAAAAAGGGAAAATAACGGAATGGAGTGGGACGAGCTAACCTCCGAATACCCCATGTCTTCCGAGTCTTTGCCTAAATAGACCTTGCAAAGGCGCCTTTGGCCAATGTAGCTCTCCCATAGATGACGGTGAATAATATGATTTTGGTAAGTAGGTTGGGTGAAGGTGAATGGTCTAGGTAAGGCATGGTAAATATTAGGCAGGTCGAGTTTTGAATAAAAAGTCGAAAGGGCAAATGATTAACTTGTGTGGGTGTTGATGATGCAGGCTAAGCAATGTGGATGACTATGAGGACTGGTTTCGCCCCTTCTAGTACAAATGAGACCCACCATTTTGGAGGAGTGGGAGAACATGCGGTAGTTGGGCTAGGTGTGGTGAGGAGGTATAAGAGGATTACACAAGACCACAATATGATGGTAGCCCTCATTGATAGATGGGACCCGACTACCAACACCTTCCATCTACCGACGAGAGAGATGACCATCACATTAGAGGATGTATACAGGATTTTTGGTTTTGATTATTAGGGAGCCATTTTATTAGGTATTCTTTACAAATGTGGTAGATCATATGATTATGGTGTTTTGGCTAGCCATGGAAGAGTTGACATACCATAGTGCGAGTATCAGTTATGGTGTGATGTATACAACGTATCCGCCATAGGAGACCCGTCTTTTAGTATTGATGATGGTTGGCATCGGTTGTTTTTCCCTTCCAGACTCAGAGGGTGGGAGGTTTCCATTAGACTTTATGGGAGTTCTAGAGGAAAGGGTTTTTGATAGAGTTTGTTTTTCATGGGCACCAACTTACTTGGTTCAGCTATACAAGGAGATTTGAGCTTATAGGAGGATACGGTGATTCTGTCTCTATTGCACTTATCTATTACACTTTGTTGAGTGTATGAGTACTTTGTAGACACCTATAATTTAGCCTGAACAATTTAAATACTTAAATTGTGCTAATTATCCCCTTTCTTACAAATTGGCGACATATCGTCAATAGTGCTCATCTTCTCTCCTATCATCGTTAATTAATTAAGTCTTCTATTCAACAAATACCTAATTAACGACCTTCCGTTAATTAATCCTTCCTCCTATCTAGACTAATTAATTATTATTAATTAATTAGCTTCCCCTTTCATTAAATCAATAAACCATTATTTATTGGATTTAATCCCCTTCTATGGTCTAAATCATACTAACTATTCCTCTAAAAAGCTTTTATAAGCTTGCACATCTATTAATTAATCATCTTGATTAATTAATAAACCCCCTTTATCCACATGAGTCACTAAAGGACAAGCTAAACTCTCCTAAAGTTAACTCAACCCTTTCTAAACCCCCCTTATCCACAACTAACTCAACATCTCTATTATCCCACATGCAAAGGGATGTAGAGATTCCTTTAGCCATTGGGCTATATAAAGAGCCCTCCTCCTACCTTTACACTTACACCTAATTCTTGAGAAACAAAAGAAATCATATATTACATACACTATAAGCCTTTTATGATCCTTAAGCATTTCACCATTAGAAGAGATAAACATCATTCTTGAATTTCATCCGTTTAAGCTTTTGGGTCATATGGAAATAATCAAAGTGGTCTTGTAGCCATGTTTTGGTGAACTTCCATTCCTAATCCCTTAAAGATCAAACAATCAACTTTGATTGCCATGAATCTACCTAGGTTCAATTTAGTTGTTTTGGTGATCTAAAGAGTAGAGGTTTTAATAATTAACATGTTAGTTTGATTTCCATTTCAAAGTTATGCTGCAATAATGTTGTTATTTAATATTGCTTAGCTCTTAACGTGGAGGTGTTTAGGTTTTGATTTAACTTTGTTATTATGACTACTAGGTGTTAGTTCTAATTTTCTTAACTTAGTTAAACAAAACCATGCACACATTTGGCACACAAGTTGGTGAATCATAGTACATGATTGTGTTGGTTCATTATGTTCTTTGCTAGTATTTGATTGTGTTTTCCTGTTGCATGTGCATCGTTTTGTTATCACATCATCATATTTCCATCAATATCATCACATCTAGCATCATCTATACATCATATATAAAGAAAAAGCTAAGTATACATCATACATGCATGCTAAGCTAATCATCACATATCGTATCATCAAATGGGGGTAAGAGGGATCGCAAATATCAAAATTTATCCCACCCCACACCCATATCATGATGTCATCTAGCACATCACATGAGAAAATACATTTGATATACTCTACAGATCTATCATCTAAAAATCAAAGCACATATGATACATCAAACATCAAGATACATATGCATGCAAATGTAATCAAAACAACAATAACATCCATCATTTCATAACACATGTATCAGGTCCAAAAAATGTCCATCTCTATATACATGTGTGTGGTATATCTGTATCAAAAATAGATATACATCACTACTATACATCAAAAATGCCTTCATCTGAGGCGTACAAAAAGGATGATATACATTGATCAAAGAATGCATCTACCTTCATTAGAGGCATATGTCAAAACTGCTATACATAAAGAATGTTTTACATTGAGCACACAATGCTCATAGCCTTCATCAAGAGGCACATGTATCAATACAATATAAATCGGGGTGACTCGAGCCCTTAGATGGGCTGGCTAGTCATCCCCTGTGGTGGAGGCATAACATGGCGCCGCTCGATCCTCTGGCTACCCCACGGCGTGTAGACACCAAATTTGTGTCTTACGACACCTTGTGCCCCGCATCTCATTTCGTAACCTAACCTTACCACTTAAACCTTACACAATTATTTATTAATTACCTTATAATTAATAAATCCACATATCCAAACCTGCCACCTCATTTCACCACCTCATCATGACCTAGCCCTAACCCTAAACTAACCTAATTAAGACCTATAACTTGGTCTACATCCACACCCATGACTAATTACTTCTCACCCGCACCAAAACCAACCTAATCATGACTTGACCAAGCCCACAACTAATCCCTCGGGAGAAAAGGAGGGAAAGTTGGCTATTTTACTAAAAATAGCCCACTTTGACTTAACCGACATCGGTTCCTACTCGACCGCCGTCGGTTACGTAACCACCATCGGTTCCCTGTAAATGACCTCCCCCAACCAAAAACAAAGGATTAAAATTCATTTGAAAGATCTGGAATTCACTTGGCGGAGCGAGAGACAAGTGAAGAAAGAGAAGAGTTTGCGAGAGAAGGACATCGAGCCCAAGGCGTATTGAGGAACTAGAGCACGGTGACACTCATATAAGCATGGGAGAGAAGATGGCTCACTTTTTATTATTAGATCATCCCACCTAAGCCCTGCCTTCTTCATCACAATCCTTGGACCTGTATCTTCATCAGGAACTAGTAAGTAGTGTCTTATACATTTTTAAATAACATTTCTTGAACTTCTGATTCATAGTAATTATAGGTTCACTCCTAGATCTACTACCGGCAGCACCCTACATCTAACTGTCATTCCTCTACCCTTACATTGCCCCAAGAACAGCCCCACACTCTATGAGTCTTCTCCATCACCCTATTGCCTACCCCTAATCATTTGCCAATTTTATAAACACCATAGCCGCCTCACAACCAACCTTCATTGAAAGCCCTAAATCACCATCCCTACCGATATCGGTTATCGGCCGATGCCGGTGTATAACACATGATCGGTTATACGGTGATCGGCATCGGTCACTGTGACTCAAACCAAAACTAGCCTTTCTTCTATTGCTTTTTAACAAGGTAATTAAAGTGTAATTTTGTAATAGCCTCTTTGCTTTATCATTTGTGTTAATTCGTATTAAAAGGGGCGCCCCACCTTCGAAAGGAAGTCTAATATTTCCTCGGCCCAAAGCGGTTCCCTCATTTATTGTCTAACTAAAATCTGGTGGTCTTGTATTCTTACTTACAGGTAGTCCTTAGACAAAAAGGAGTTCTTCGCAATCGATCTGATCTCTCTCTACGGTACTCGCGCACCCTCCCAACACTCAACAGGTATTCCTCCTAGCCCTAACCCTCATCTGTTTCTCAAGAGAATGAAAGGATACAAGCACCTCTATTCTAGGAGCGAAAATTTTAAATGCGAAACATTTTAGCACGCTTTGGTGGGACCCTTCTTGGGTTTCTTTCTTTCTTGCTTGCTTTCATATAGGGAGCACACTTGCTATTTTCTTCTTCTAAATATTCACAAGATATTTTTGTCATTTTGGTAAAAGAATTTGTCTTTCTTCCTCATCGTTGCATTAGTGAAAGTCATCTTCTTTGCTTCATCGAATATCATTTTCGATTTGGGTTTAAAACACGTGCATCACATTCTTGCTTCTTTGTTTTCAATTCTAGTGAACATAGATTAAGTAACAGGTCGTACACGTGGGGGTGATATCCACGGTATTGACAAGAAATTAATCTTACTTTCACTGCACAACACATACCAAATCACATCATAATCAACACAACAGCTCAAACATTCCCCCTTTTTCCGCGGTATTCCTCCGCCCGATTGAGGTAACCTTATAAGCCAAAACAAACTTGACATTTCCCTTAGGTCTTTTGTTTAGGATTGACATCATCTTGCATCTAAGGCATAAGCCCACAATAATTAAAACTAATCCTAGGGTTAGTCTCTTGATTTGCTTGTGCATCTTGCTTGTTTTTAGTTCTATTTCTCTGTCATACACTATGTTTCAGTGATCACTTCAGAACAGTTTGGTAGGTATACTAAGCCTTGTTAACCCCAAATAAACAGCTTCTTACAGCTTCTTACACCGGTTCTATTCTACCGACATCGGTTAACTGACCGACGCCGGCTAAAGTCTAACCGACCTCGGTTATTAGACCGATATCGGTTACTGTCTTTCACAGTTCCCGAAACCAGCAACCTACCAATTCCAACATTTTGTTGCTGCTTCTATTCCTGATAGATTGCATCCCTACTGTGTACTCTTGTCCATGGTTGTTATCACTCGAAAACAAGCTGCAGCCATGGTTTCACATGCCTGCTCCGTGCCTTTGCCTGAATCACCCCCTTCACATCCTATGGGGAATCCTACGGACACCAGTGAGGTTCCCAAAATCCCTGTAGGAGATAAGGAATTTGCAAAATTTTTGGACGCTAATCCTAGCGATGTACAGTACTCTTTGTCTCATACCCCTAACCGTACACCCGACGGTCAACTCCTTGTTGGTATGCCTATTAGTATAGCTACTCACTTAGCTCCTTCCCCACCTAATAACTCCGCCTTACCTTCTTCATCCTTAGCCACGTCTCCCAACTCAGTGGCTTTGGAAGTTTATACAGCATAGATTGGCTTTCCTTTGGTTGTCTGGGGCCCCACATATCATTACAATGGTGTGCTCTATCTCATCTCTCTCGCAGATGCTCCTTTCATAACTTGCTCTCTACCACCTATCCACACAAGCTTTCCTTCTCAAGCTCCGCCCACCCTTTCATTTCCACACACGTATCCGGTGGCTTCACATCTTATATAGGACATCCCTATTCGGCCGCCTCAACATATTCGTTGTCGACACCTTATCAACATTTAACCTCACCATTGTCTAGTAGTGGCTCTTGGCCCAATCCGCCTCCGTTCTACACCGCACCATCATCTTACCCAACCTCTGATTTAATCAAACAAATGATGGACAAGATGCAAAATCTGGAGGCTTCGTTTGAAAGCCGTAGCACCGACATACGAGCAAGATTGTCAGGAGCCTATTCATCCTTCTATCCCCCTTCATTCATATCCTCCTCAATGGGAATTACCAAAATTTACTCGTTTTAATAGTAAGGAGGATCCTCAACAACACTTGTGATCATTTAGACATGCCTGCTATCTGATTGCTCATGACGATGCCTTACTACTCCGCACCTTTCCCATGTCCTTATCAGGACCCGCCTTGGAATGGTACAGTGCTTTAACCCAGCACTCAATTTTCTCTTTTAACCAATTAGCCCAATATTTCTTGGATCATTTCTCCATTAATATTGCCAAGAAAGTATCCATCACCGACCTCTATGCCATCCGACAATTTGAAGACGAATCTATCACAGATTTTGTTAGACGATGGCGGGGCCTTATCAACCAACTTACTTATGCCTTGCCTCAGGCTGAACTTATCGAACTCTTTACGCGGGCCTGCACTAAGCACATTTCTCCTACCCTCCAAATTCAAACTTTCCACACCTTTGATGAGGCCTTTACTATGGCTCAGAAACTAGAGATTTGAGCCTTAGAGGACGAGAAATTGTGGTTGCGCAACAAAAACCCTAATTTCCGAACCCAAGACTCCACCAACAAACCCAACACCACCAATTCTCATGCATCGACTGCTTCAAAATCAAAAGGAGCTGTACACGCAGTGATGGTCAAATCCTAAGCACCGTCTAATACCCCGCCAAAAACCACCTATAAGTATAAAGCCGAGCCCATCAATTACACTCCCTTGGGAGAAACTTATGGTGTGATATTGGAAAAATTGCTCAAAGCAGGAGCTATCACCTTACCTCTTGTTAAACCTCACTCCGGGTTTGATTCCACCCACGCTATACCTTCTTGGTACAAATAAAATGACTTCTGTAACTTCCATTGCGTGAAGGGACACAGATCCACGCGTAAGATGTGGAAAAACATAGTGCAGGAAATGGTTGATGCAGGGGATATAACCCTCGATAATCCTAACGCCCCTGCTAACCGAAATTTGAAAATCTTCAACAAACCATTCCCAAACCACTCTTCTAATAGTAACATAAACCAAGATATCTTAGCCGAGGAGAGTGTTCATGAAATCCATGTAGTTTTTGACTCCCAACCAAAAGCTTCTATCGAGGAAATTCTGAATCAAACCTCTTTACTAACGCAGGGATCCGAACCCTCTTCACCCCCATCAAGACAAAACGATAATCTTGCCATTCCTTTACCCATAAAGGAATTAACCACCCAAAGTTCTCTTCTCACGAATGAGTCTTCTTACACCACATCCCTGCAAGATTGTGAGTGGATGTTATCTAACTTATCTATTTCCCAAACATCTCCTTCTGTCACTCTTTCTATAAAAGAAGAAGGCTCGCCACTGTTTCTGTCATCCTTAGACAAGAAACCCCTCAAACCAACATCACCAAATTCTTTAATCATGACGGATCCTCTCAAACATGCCCTCCTACCTATTAGTTCTTCATCGCCTAAATCTTTTCAGTGACCGGTTGACCTCTTAACGCCCATTGATACAGTGCCTCATTTACCCCTCTGTATCACACCCATAGTGGACCGAATCACAACCCACCTCTCTTCCATACCAAAGTTCCTATTCACACATGAAAATTGTCACCCCTCAGAAGATAGACGAGTCCTATGGGAGCGTTTGAGTACACCTTTCTCTACTCAAATGCGATGACCGATCCAGGCACCTCTAGCATATACCCGAGGTATTTACAAAAGCTCAAAATACCTATGTCCTCATCTTCACCCCCTCATCTCTCTTGAATACCTCATCCACCTCTATTAACTTAACCACACCTTCCCCTACGCTTGGGACTTCACCAATACCCAGCCTAACACACCCACCTAAACGGTTAGATTTATCCAAAAATAAAGCCGTCCATCCACCTAGGAGACAAACCCAATCCCCTCAAGTCCAATCTATGCCTCTGTCACAACTAAAACCCTTGCCGTCACACCTACCTTCTATATTGGGACCTCACCCCTCCACCTTGCCTCAATACATCATACCTCCTGTGTTTTCTTTAAAATGACCTACACCTTCTACACCCATATAGAGATCCATGGGTGTATCAACACCGTCACCCCAAGTATCCTATCCACCTATCAACCCTAAACAAACTCCATCATCAAAGGATTTGTTTGCCGTCACTCCTCTTTCTCCGTGGTTGTTTCCTCCACCATGTCATATGTGGCCTCATCATCTAACCAACTAAACATAACTTCACGTGCCGAAGAAGCCAAGTTTAGTTAAATCCAATTATAAAATCCCGTTGTCTAAACCACCACCCATACGAATCAACCATACCCAAACATTACCAAAACCCTCCCAATCAATAGCCTCATCTTCCTCTGACTTTGACCCGCTCAAAGGATCTTATGCCAAGATCCTTGATATGTTGGTGGAGAATGCGACCATTTCCCTACCCCAACTTAGACCCTATGATCCATCTAAACCTTGACGTATAGGTTATGATGAGTCTAAAATCTGCGCTTACCACCACACACCAGAAAGCGATGTAGAGGGATGCAAAACTTTGAAAGCCATCCTTCGTCAGTCACCTCTCTCGGATAGAAAGGTTAAGAAAGAAAACTTACGAAGGGAGAAACCTTTAGCTTCATTCCCCTCTCCTATACCACCTGTCCCTACCTCACCAAGAAATATCATTATTGCAAGCCCACCTCTCGAAGACAATGACTTATCCCTACCATCTTCCTCCTCTCGAGTTCATGAGATCAACATGATTAGCATTGCTACTCGAGGCCAGAAAACCAATGGGAAAGCTAAAGAAAGCACACCTGCGGCCTCTCTTTCTCCGTCCACCATCCCGATCACACCACCACCTAAAGTGGTTATTCGTGGACCTGCCTACCCCGTCTCGATGGAGTTGCCCACTGTACCATGATCAAACATCTTCACCAATCCCATAAAAATGACATTGTATGATCTCATTCAAACCTCGAATCTCATCGACAAGCTCTCATTGAAATCCTCCAGGGATAAAGGTCCTACCTAATGAAACCTTGCCGTTGCCTCTATTTTAACACCCAATCACATTGCTTCTCTCACCAAACAACCTATCTCCCCAACCACTTCGTCTCTGTCAGTGACCGTTCTTTGTCGGTTTCTCCGAAGATGAAATTGTCGACTTTGGTGCGAGAAGATCCTCGACCCCACTCTTTTCATCTCGGCTTACGTCAGAGACATCTGAAATACATCATGTTATGATTGGCGGGGTGCTTAGCCTAAACATCATCTCTTCCAAAGCCTTCCAACAAATGAATATCCCTTCTAGCTGCATGTGTGCCAACCCCACCATGTTGCGTTTATTCAATGATGCTATTACTTCTACCTTAGGCACCGTGATCCTTAACATTCGTGTAGGGCCACATACTTTACCTGAACTCTTCTATGTCCTTGAGGGAGAATTCTAATACAACATGTTGTTAGGCCGCCCTTGGATCTAGGCTATGGGATGCGTTCCCTCCACCTTACATAGATGCATAAAATTTGAGTATGAGGGGAAGTCCTACACCGTAAAAGATGACGCTCCCCCCTTCAAAACCTGCAATATGTTATATCGCCCTAATGATGTGCTTGTACAGTCAAGACACCCATTCATCCAATCCAACCATCCACTTCGATCACACCTCAACCATCCATCTCAACCGTACCTACACCTTGACCAATGAAACCGCCACCGCAAATACCGCTTCCTTCCCCGCGGACAACATCCCGACCTCGGATCCTTGGCGATGTTTTTCAATGCCTTACTGTTGGGGAGTATCGCCTATATAATGTTAGCACTTTCCATACCCCACGGAGTACAGAGATAGTTACATGCGCATCCCACCTACGACCGTCGTGTGGGGAAGTAATCTCCTATGGACCACCTAATTACAACACAAACCTAACGTATGGGGGTGTCGATACATCCTCTTTCACCCCTGAACCTCCCCTTGGTGTGGTTCCCTTCCAATCTGATTTTCAATATCTAACTAATTGTCGTTTCGCCCTCACCTTCCTGACGCACTGTGTTTGAAAGGGCTTCGGTTTTGGTCTTTATGAACAAGGCCGACATACGATCATTCCTGTAACTACACGCAAACACAAAGATCATCGTGGTCTTGGATTCTCTGAACCACCTACACCGAAGACATCGCCTATCCGTTGTATCCAGGAAGACGATGAAGTCACCCCTTCCGAACCATCATCACCCATTTTGCCATCATCACCCATAGTCGATAGACCCTGAATCTATCCCTCCTAACTTTTTTTTTTCATAAACGCTATCTTCTTGGGTCCTCTCACTTATCAACGCGATAATGAAGACCCATCTTCTCTTCCCCTTCTGTATCCAAACATGATTAAAGAGGACTCGCCTTCAATTAATGTTGTTGAGTGCCAGGATAACGACTCCATCCTCACTTACCTTGGTGCAGATGACTCTTATATTCAACACGCCTTACCATCTGACACTCAAACCATGTTGAATGAGTCGACTATAGAAATCAACATCCACACAGAGGATGATCCTCACATTGTGAAGATTGGACAATCTCTTAACGCATCAGAACAAACTGCCTTCACTACCTTCCTCCGTTCCCACAACCAAGCTTTTGCTTGGTCCTCACGCCGACATGCCAGGAATTGATCGACATTGCTGTCCATAACATTAACACGAAACCGATTCCAAACCAGATTAAACGAATCGAGAAAAATGCATCCACGCATTGCCCTCTTGGTCAAAGAAGAGCTTCAACGACTCCTTTCTGTTTGTATCCTCAATGGATTTCTAACATCATACCTGTTACTAAAGCATCGGGGGTACTTCGGATATGTATGGATTTCCGGGACCTTAACCTCGCTTGCCCAAAGGATGACTTCCCCCTACCAAGTATCGATCAACTTGTTGATCTCACTGCGGGCCATGAGATGCTTTCCCTCATGGATGGCTTCTCGGGATACAATCAAATTTTAGTAGCCCCAGCCGATCAACATAAAACCACCTTCATAACTCCTTGGGGAACCTTCTGCTATTGTGTCATGCCGTTTGGCCTTAAGAATGCTGGTGCGACCTATCAACGGGCTATGACTTACATTTTACATGACATTATGCACACTATCCTTGAGGATTATGTCGATGATCTTCTTGGCAAATCTAAACATCGTAGTGAACATCTCGATGTTTTAACCATTATTTTTGATCACCTGTTATAATACTGTGTTCGTCTTCAACCAAAGAAATGTGTCTTTGGTGTCCTTTATAAAAACTCCTTGGTTTTATTGTCTCTTTGTGTGGCATCGAGGTCGATCCAGCTAAAGTCAAAGCTATCCTAGAAATGCCCCCACCCACTAACCTCAAACAATTACGTAGTTTGCAGGGAAAACTCCAATCTATCCGACGTTTCATCTCACAACTCTCGGATCGATGTCAACCTTTCCATCATCTCCTTAAAAAGGACATTGTCTTTTAATGGAGCGAAGAGTGCCACCAAGCCTTTGAGGCTCTTAAAACCTATCTCTTACAGCCACCCGTGCTTATCCCACCTCAGGACGATCGCCCTTTCTACCTTTACCTTTCCGCCACCGACCATCTTTGTAGGAGCCATGCTCGCACATCGTGACTCAGAGCATCAAGAACAAAGCATTTATTATATAAGTCGTACTCGGTGGATTACGAGACTAGGTATACACATGTAGAAAAGTTGTGCCTAGCTTTATCATTCGTGGCTACACAAACTCCGAAACTACCTCCGAATCACAAAACTTTTGTCATCACTAATGCGGACCCCATCCATTATATGTACGCCAAACCTCATCTAAACCAACGCATCGCCCGATGGTTTATGCTCCTCGCTGACCTCAACCTTGAGTTTGTACACCAGAAATTAATCAAAGGACAAACTATCATAGACCAACTCGCGGAAGCCCCTTTACCTGGGGAACAATTTACCAATTTTACTTTCCCTGACGAACTCATTGCCACTCTTTCACTCAGTGATGAGTCGTATCCAATGACCCTCTTCTTCGATGGATCCAAATGCCAGCGTGGCGGAGGGGCCGGTGTTGTTCTCATTCCTCTGGACGCTAAACCTATGCCTCTTTCATTCCGGCTCGATTTCCCCTGCACTAATAATACAACGGAATACGAGGCCCTTGTTTTGGGTCTCCAGGTTGCGTTACACTTAGGTGTAAAATCTATTAACATTTTCGCGACTCTCAACTGGTTTTCAATCAAGTTACGGGCATCTACCAATGTAAAAATGAGGAACTTCAAAAGTACAAACATTACGTGGATTCACTTTTGACCTTATTTACTCATTATTCTATCCAAACCATTCCCCGCTCAACTAATAAATTTGCGGATACTATGGCTTGCTTAGCCTCGCAAATTCCTGCCTCACCAACTGAATCTGACATATTTGTCTTGGTCCAACAACTCTTTGCCCCATCTTACTCAGCCTGGATGTTGGTATGATAAATAATGTCTCCGCTGATTCGCAGGATACTTGGTATCACCAATTTCACAATTACCTTACAACCTCTGTTCTCCCATCTGACCTTACGAGTAACGATAAACGTGATTTTCTTAAAAGTGTTTCTTGTTACGTCGTCATGGGGGGACTCCTCTATAAACATGGCTTTGATGGCATCCTCCTTCGATGTCTAACCAGCGCGGAGGTCACCTATATCATCCAACAAGTCCATGGCGACATTTGTGATGGACATTTTAGTGGCATTGCCATGGCCAAACGGATCCTTCGCCTAGGCTATTATTGACTTACTATTAATAATGATCTGCTACTGAATATGTTAAGCGTTGTATTATGTGTTAACAACATTCCAACCTTCAACATACTCCTAGCCATCCACTACAGGTCACACGAGATCTTTGGCCTTTCTCCCAATGGGGTTTAGACCTTATTGGTGAGATTCACCGCCCTCTTCGCAACGTCACCGTTGGATAATCACAGCAACTGAATATTACACTAAATGGGTGGAGGCCATTCCACTCATTTCAATTAAAAAATAAATTTTTTTAGAATTCATTAACCATCACATTATCTATCGTTTTGGTGTTCCTCATCGCTTGATAACAAATAATGGAAAATAATTCAAAAACAAGTTATTACAAGACCTTTGTGACAACTTTGGTATCAAACTTAGCTTCTCATCACCTTACTATCCACAAGCAAATGGTCAAGCCAAATCTTCTAACAAAACCCTGACCAAAATTCTCATGAAAGTCGTTAACGATTCTGGAAAAATTGGCTTGATCACATCCCGTTTGCCCTTTGGGCTTATCGGACTAGCATTCGTACCTCCACTAATGCCACCCCATTTTATTTGGTATATGGTACCGAGGCTGTCTTGCCTCTCGAAATACAAATACCCTCCCTAAGAATATCTCTCCAGGATATTCTCACCAATGATGATTTCCGCCAAGAGCGGTTAGCTCAATGGAGCTTCTTGATGAGCGTCGTCTTACGGCTCTTGACCACCTTCAAATCTATCAAAAGTGCATCAAGCGTGCTTATTATAAGCGACTTCATGAGCGTACCTTTTAGGTTGGTGATCTTGTCCTCAAAGAGAATCAACATGTAACCAAACTAGAAAAGAGCAAAAGTGGAAAATTTGCTCCTAATTGGATTGGGCCTTATGTTATCACTCACACTTACGGATCAGGCACTTAACATTTAGCTTCGCTTAATGGTAAACCTAAGCCTAAACCCCTTAATGCCTTGCATCTTCAGCCATTCTACTATTGAATTTAGTGTTATATCACTTCTTATCTACCTTGCGCTTGTCCCTTGAGCTCATTTACCACCTCATACACTTTGTTTCGTGCATCTCAAAATAGAATCAAGCTCACGTGGTTTGGTCATCACCTCCGCTTAAAGATGCCTTCCCCTTTTTAGTCTGGTCCATGACTTAAAAGTATCAAAATAACATGTTCTCAATTATACACTTATGGGATATTCTTGAGTCAAACTTCCTACAAAACTAGATGCTTCATGCCAAACAGACATCTAGACCTCTAAGTTATACATAGAATGCTCCCTCGAAGGACAACTATGTGCACAACCACATCTGTTATTATAAATAGACTGCTCCCCGAAGGATAGCTATGTGCAAAGCCGCATCTGCTACTATAAATAGACTGCTCCCTTGAAGGACAACTATACAAAGTCAGCCTCTATCAGAAGCTTCTCGCATTGCTCAGCTTCGTGAAGACCTCAAGAACAACAAAATACATATCCCATGTAGACTTCCCGCATTGATCAGTCTATATCCAGAAAAATAAAAGCAGTATTCAAAAGAACTTTTGAGTTATGGACTTGTCTATTTAGGTTTGGTTCTCTTTTGTTAGCATAATCACCTTATAACAAATTCTTTAGCCCCAACTCTACCAAATGACACCTCACCTCACCATTCGTCAAAGTAAAAAAACTCAAGGGACGTAACGTATATTCGATATATTGTGATTATACAACTCTTTTCACCTATCGACTTCTCGCCTACGTAAGGTACCTAGGGATTCAAGCTCATCCTACGTTAATATGTGGTTTATTTAGTTCTTTTCAACTATGGGACACTTTTGCCTCTTTTACTCGAATCTAGGATTATATGTTGACCTTAATCGGGACACGGTTCCCTACTACTTGGGTAAGATAACTTTCACTTCACCTATACCTACACCAACATCGCCAATACCTTACCAACACCAATAACATTACCCTACCAATATCAATATTTTTTACCAACCAAAATATTTCCTAACCACAACCAAATTGCACCGAATTCACCTCTCCCGGTCCTAAAGGAGAACTACATTGAGTCCGAGGCCCCTCCTTGCTTTGTGCAATGGGCTATATAGGTAGCACTTAGGAGACATGGGGTCTCCCAAGGTTAGCGCAACCATCCCCTACCATAACCTATCATGTGTTGTAAATATAAATATTTTTGTGTATTTCTATTTGATAACATTCATCTTTATCCTTTTTCAAAACAAACATTCAAAACACAACCATTCTTATTATTATCATAACTCAAATCAACATACATATTCAGTTTTATTTAGATGTTAAAACAAATACATCTTCTCTATCATCGATGCGCAGGTCGGCATCCTTATTTATTCTTATACCTCTATGAAATTCACTTAGACCTTTGCGCCTCATCCCGAACAAGTGATGATCGTGATCGTCGACGCCGCCGCCTTTGGCCTCTCCATCCTCAAAGGTGCTAACTGCTATTGGTTCCTCCCACTGATCTACCAATCTCTCTTGTAACATATGAATACGCCCTCTCGTGTGGAGGAATCTCGCCTCTAGTCTCTCTACTTGTGACTCCGCAATCGCTAACAATCCCATTGTCTCATTCACCCGGGTTTGAAGCTGGTGCACTAAACCCTGCAGGAGATCTCTCTCCACTGTAATCACAACTATGTTAGGCTGATCGGCCCTCTCACGTGAACCTCACAGCTCTGCTACCCACCATAATCTATAAGCCTCTGCCTGTCGCTCCCGCATCCATTACCTGCGATCGGGCTGCTTCTCTCTTGGTCCTTACGGAGGTGTTGGTAGGGGAGGTGAGAATGATGCCTCGGCGTCGATCCTCATGTATGGTCTATAAGCCATGGGTATATCCTGAAAAATCCAAATTATCGCCGCACGTGATCTAGAGGAATCCTCTCGTACTCACCTGGCCTGTGCCTCGCGATCCACCTCAATCACTCTACACCCCTCAAATCCTCAGCTATGTTCTCTGTCACCATATAGTTCCCGTAAGGCCTCCAACGGATATCCGCAATCGTCACCATCTCCCACACCTGCCTATAATACTTGATGTCATCTGTCACGGCCTGGGATCTCGCCTCTTGTTTTGTTTGGACCCATCGTCTGAATCCCAACCTCTGCACTCCTGTCTCTCTTTCTTGGATTGGTCGGCCTATTGGTCACACACACAAAATGTGCTCATAGGCCCAACAATGTAATAAGTATGCACAATCTAGTGTCGTCCTGTGATTTCACCTGCAGGCCCATAAACCCCTGTATAGCTCCGCCAGATATGCGGGTGCCCATGCGAAAGTCACGCTCTTTTCTATCATTTCCCAAATAATACACATCAATGCTTTTGGAAATCTTCCCCCATCCGCCCTCGGTAATGCATAATACCCCACCGCTATCATTAATACCACTGCCAACCTTGTTGCCTCAGGGTGTGCTACATACATTATACCATAAGTGAATGTCAAACCTCGTTGTGTCAAATCTCATGCAGCTGAACCAAATACTGCTATTATCACTCCTCAGTGCCGCGCTGAAACCGCTTTGATACACTGGTCTTCCTGTAATTGGGAGCCTCAAAATTCTAAACACATCTTCCATGTCACTTTCATCTCCCCTGTTGGCAGATAGAAGGTATTCTTTTCTGGATTCCATCTCTCAATCAACGCCTGCAACATAGCATGATTGCGTGTGATTCGTGAATAATAGCGGATTCCACTTAACCCCACACGGTTTATCAATTCCCATTCAGCTAATGTTACATCCGCTTGGACTCGTGACAACAAAGCTGGCACACTATCATTCATCCTCAAACCTGCCTCTGCCTACATACATCAAATCAACAAACAACAATTCAATAAATCAAATCCCCAAGTGTTTTTCTCACATTCTGGAATTTCATACAGTAACCGATATTGGTTATAGATAACCGATACCGGTTATCTCTAAATGATATCGGTCACTGTCAATCTTATACAGCTTGCTTACAAACACCACCTACGATAATTATTTGCTCATTTACCCCTCTTTGTACCTACAAACATACCCGAAACCCCTGCTTACCTACCCCATAACACTCACCCCATCCCAAACCCTTGCCTATCACCTTTTCTTTTTCATCTCTACCCACTTACCTTCCCTCATCCTATCCATAAAACATGCAAGAATTGAATTACAACCAAAAATTTTACCTCTTGGGAGGCAGCAGCTTGAGGTGGAACCTGTCTTCCCTCTCGTCTCTGCCTGCTGGATGCTTCTCCTTGTTCAGCCATGTTCACCACCCTCTTCAATATAACTTACCTTTCTGCCTTCTTAATCTCATTACTGTTGTCCACTCAAAATTCCCTGCTCTTAAGAAAGTGAATTTTCAAAATTTTGAGTTTAAGTGTCTTCTCTGTTGTACTGAAAATGTTAAAAGTCGTGAAATTGAGAAAATCTACATTTTTGGGTCATTTTGTGTGTTTTTCGGGCCTGTCGGACATTTTTGTCCCGCGTGTCCCAAGTTCAAAAGTGCGCTCTGTTCCCCGATCGGCCGATTTCCCCGAAGTTTGTCTTTTTCGGGCCCGTCGGAACTTTTTGTCCCAAATGTCCCAAGTCAAATTGTGCAAGTTGTTCCATTTTCGGCCGATTCACCCGAACGCGTACTTCGCACTTTCTTGTCCCAAGTGTCCTAGGTTCAATCGGACAAGTTGTTCCATTTTCGGCCGATTCACCCGAACCGTACTTCACGTTTTTGCGTCCCAAATGTCCCAAACTCTTCCGGACCCATTGTCACCTTTTCGTCCGATCCGGCCGAGTCGCGTGTTTCGCGTCCTTTCGTCCCCGCATGTCCCAAAAGGCATTTGTGTGTCTTTTCCCCGCTTCGCCCGAATCGGCCGAGCCGCGTGTTTCGCGCATTCGCATCTCACATGTCCCAAATGAACCAAGTGCCATTCGTGCTTATTTTTCCCGCTCTACCCGAATATCATGCTTATTCAAATTGGTAGGTATGTATTAAATGCGCATTCATTGTCTTTCTCTCTCCTAATCGGCTATATAATGAGCGAACCCCCTATGCATTTTTCACACTGCTTCCATGCTATCCTTTGCTCGAACCCTTGCAATATAATTTCCTGTGCGTGTATCCCTTCCCTCTGTAATTCTTTCCCGAAGTCTAGCTCGCGTCTCTGTCCTCCGAATTACTATCAATATGAAGATCAAATTTCAGGGACAGGAGCAAATCTCGCCACTAGAATCTGCCATTTCCAATGTTGGGGACAGTGAAGCTCGTCATCTTGATTTCGGTAATTTTTGGGCAAGGATGGCAGATGCAAGCCCTACACCAATGGCGCAGATGATTCACGACAGTGGTTTGGCTTTTGCTGGAGGTTTCCTAATCTCGGTCAATGTCTTTGATCTTGTGCTTTCATGCGGAGCTCACTTCGACCCTGATTCGAGTGAATTAACCAATGTACACGGGGAACTCATCGCCAAGTGGATGTTGCCGCCATTAACCTTTGCTGCTGAGGATTCCAAAGATGGATAATGACATAGTTATTTCCCGGGATCAAGCACGAGCCTGTTTAATCAAGAAAATGACAAATATAAGGCGCGAGATGGCAAAGTCATGGCTTAAAAACCCTAGGAAGGGAGCGTCTCGCCTATCCAAGACTCTCTTCCGAGCAGATTTCAATGAAGAGTTGTCAGATTTCATAATCCTACTGGCTCGGGTGATGGGCTTACCTTCTACTAACGAGTTCCATTTCTGGATGTGCCCGCTCATCAACATGGTGTGCGAGGGAACTCAAAATATCAACTGGGCGGAAATCATCAGCATGAATTTGGCGGAGCAGCTGTCTAATGTATAGTAAATGAAGTTCTACATGACTTCGTACCTGATGTATACTCTGGTGGCATCAAGACAATGGTTTGGTTTTTCTTACATTGATGCCCACAAGGATGATCCTATATATGCCTACTGCCCGCAGTTCACCCTAGAGACCAGCAATCACAATTTCAGAAGAGTAAATGATGCTTTCACCATGTACGTGGTTAGGCTGCTCGAGGGTGACACTGCTAGAAGGTTTTCAGATGAAGCCATGAACCTGATATCGCACTACGGTGCCTATTTTATTCAATTCAGAAAATTCTCCTATATCAGGCTTGCTGGCTATGAGAGCACCCCTCTGAGGCTTCCCATGTTCTGCAGTGATAAGATGGCCTTGATAGAAGTATGCGGCGCTAGATAAATTACACGTAACTCCGCGAGAGACAAGAAGATTTCTGGTTTGCACTTTCCCATCTCTTTAGGAAATTACACTTGTAAAGCAGTCTTTGGGCCTTATGAGAACATAGAAAGAGCCCTGGTTCCTATCACCGTTCATTTCTTTAAACCAAGAACTTGCTTTGACTTGAAGAAGTTCATTGAGCAGAACATCAAGATAATCTATCATCATAGGGCAGATGATCTGAGAAGACTATTGGGCTGACTGTGCAGATGATTTTGAAGCTAGAAGGAGGCACTATGGCAGGTTCTCTCTGCAATTGATCCAAGAACTCGGCTTGTACCAAGTTCCTGAAGGACTCTAGGATGAAAATTCTGATCTATACTCATATGAGTATGACAATGTGATTAAGCACACTCCCTTGGAGGACTTGGATTGGAACAGGAAAGAAAAAGATGATCTGGCTGAGATCCTTGCTCCAGTCTTAGTCAGGACTAAGGTTTGGTTTGACAGGAAAGTTCGAGAGCTCAGAAGGCACTCAGGAGAATCCTCTTCCAAGGATGTTTCAACACCAAGGAGGGAAGCATCGACTCCCATATCAGACACACCTGTGCAAACCCCTCCTGCCTCATCAACGCAAGGACCTGCAGCTTCCACTCCTTCTTCATCCACTCAAGTGTACCAAAAGAAACTCAAAGAGGTTAAGAAGGAGCCTGTGGAAAAATATCCTCAAAGTAAACAGGTAGAAGTGCCTTTGGGACCAGAGAACATCATTGTTCTCAGTGAAAGTGAAGAGAGTGAAATGCCAGCCCCTGCAAATGCTCCTGAAGATCCAACAGATAAAGATAAGGAAGTCCAGAGCACTGAACTTCCAAGTGCTATTGATTCTTCTACCGCAATTGTCTCAAGCGCCCCACTCACATCTCAACTTGAGACCACAGCTGTGCAAACCTTGAGCGTCATGAGCTCTATGTCTCTTGGTCCTCTTGCCCCTCCTGCTGCTTCCTCTTCCTCTTTTGCGTGGGTGCAACCTTTTGTTGACAGTAGGAAGAGGAAATCTTCCTCTCGGAGCTCAGGGCCAAATTTTGATGCTGTCGCAGCCTTGTTGGGCACTACTCCTTGTGCCAAGAAAGCCAAAATCACCTCTAGAATAGTGTCTGATGCTCAAGGTCAGCAATTCCTAGAGATTGCTAAGCCTACAGTGGACAAATCAGAGTAGGACTTGCAGGCATCTGATTTAGAACTCTCAAGAATTCCAATGGGAGAGTCTACTCCTGAAGGTGAGATCCACAACCTCCAGGAAATCAGGTCACAAGAGTCATTGGGAGGGTAGAGAAAGGGCAGCAAACTATTGAACAGTTGGAGGAACAAGCCCAGATTCTCACTGGCTTTATCAAATCTCTTTTGTCTAAGGACAAAGTTTTGGACCCTACCCCATTGACTACTCTTCCACCACCTGTAATTTTGAGCCAAGATGAAGTACAGAGTATCAAAGATATGCACAAGTATTCTAGTCTATGGCAGAGCTATGGAGGCCATGGTGGAAGATATGCTTGTTGCAGGATTGAACTTCATCGATGAAGCTTTCAAACTCCACGGAAAGGTGAACAATTTGCAACAGAAGCTCTCCTCCACTATCGGGGTCATAGATAAAGAGCTCAAACTCTGGAGCAGTTGCATAGTAGACCTCCGTCTCATGGGACAGACAGATGAGAACATTTTATTGGCGAATAAGGTTTTTGATGATGCAAAGGATAATCTATCAAAGTCCTGGGTTTACAGCGTGGAGTGGAAGATCAAAGTCTTGGAGGAGGCTTTGGGAGAGCTGAAGAATAGCTGGCAGAAGGGTGAAGCTTTCAAGACACTGGTTGTATCAACTTTCAAAGATATACATTGTCATCTTCAGGATGAAACTTCTGGTGTGCCTCTTTCCTTGCAAGAAATCAAAGCTCAATTCAGAGATTTTGTCAAAGACAATCTATTCAAGGAAAGCTCCATCTCCAAAGATAAAATGAAGGAGATCTGCTCTCTTCAATCTGCCATTGAAGAAGCAAATAAAGATTATCATACTCATGTCGAGTTTGATAAAGAAATGGAGAAGTGTCTCGGATTTTGGGGTCAGTCTACAGCCAACACGTCAGTCCCTCGTGGCAGAGACATAGCCGAGGCATTGAAGAGATTCAGGCAGCGAATTTTGAAGTCAGTGGGTCCCTCCTAGTCTTAACCACCTGTCTTCTTCTCCGTTTTCTTCTCTTCCTTTCTAATTCTTTTTCTCAAATTCATTGTAATTAGTTGAGGTATTGCGATTGGCAATCCTTAACTAATCTTTAGTTAAAAGAAGTAGTTACAAAGAGTAATTGATTTGTAAGCTATATAATGGCCTCTCCACGCCATTTTGAAAGGAGGAAGAACTTGGTTTATTTTCTGAAAGTGTAAATAGATCATAAAGAAATCAATACAGAAGGGCTTTCCATTCTTTGTCTATCTGATTTCTGTTATCCCTAAGCTTTCATTTTAATTTTTGTGAAGATCATTTGTCTCTAGTTTGTTAGTCTTGCCGATTACATACTCTCCAACTTTGCAAGCATGGTGATCTTGTATAACCAAGAAGGAACTTTGTGTCCTTGATTAATGAATCATGTTATGTTAAGAAACTTTGTGTTCCGGATGTTATTTACAGAACTTTGTGTCTTTAAATTCCATCTTATTTATACGATACAAGTGATCTTGTTTCAATTCACTGTAACTTCACATACATAAAGAATTACTCTGTTATCTATAATTCTGCATGTTGCCTTTCTGCTCATTCTCATATTCTCATTCCTCAGTCCTTTTGTAATTGATGATCTTTATAGAAAACACTTTCGTAATATCCAAGTTTAACCAGAAAATCATGTTTTGTATATTTGTAAATAGGTTCGTTTCAATAAGGGAACCTCCCATTAAAGAGGAGGGACTTCTTGTCCCTGATTGCTCTTCGTAAAGTCCTATTTGACGAACAACAAGCCCACAATCACTTTACCTGTCTCTTTCCTCCTTATCACTCAATTCTCCCATGCAATTACCTGTATCAGTCGTCAAACAACGTCGCATTCTCGTATTTAACTTGTTGCATGACTCTAAAAATAAGAACTTAAGTTGCCTCCCAAGCTTTTCTATTTTTAGAAAAGCTCGTTTTAGCATAACCGATATCGGTTACCTAACCGGTATCGGTCATATGTCTACCGACATCGGTTAGCTAACCGATATCGGTCACATGTGAGCTTTTGCTTAAACCTAGGCCTTTTCTCTAGTTTTACAAATTTTTGGTGGCGCCCACCTCTTTTCCCTGCATAACGACATCGTCATCAATATTTGTCATCAAAATCCCATCAACGCATATACATATCATCAAAATTTCAACAACATCATCTATATACATTAAATTCCAAAACACATGAGCCATTTTCATATATACATCAACCCAATCATTATACACACCATGTGGATCAAACTCATCATCTATATACATTAAATTTCAAAAACCATTGACAAAACACATGAGACATTTTAATATATACATCAACCCAATCATTATACACACCATGTGGATCAAACTCATCATCTATATACATTAAATTTCAAAAACCATTGACAAAACACATGAGCCATTTTCATATATACATCAACCCAATCATTATACACACCATGTGGATCAAAATCATCATCTATATATATCAATGTCAAATATACAACTTGCCCTGCATGGGGCCTCTGTGATCTAAAAAATACAAAGCCGGCACGCAGGCTGCTGTCTCTGTCAAAATCTCGACTCGGCTCGCAGGCCGGTCTCTCATGTCAAAAATATACTCGGCTCGCAGGCCGGTATCGGCTATACAAAAATGTACTCGGCTCGCAGGCCGGTATATACAACAACAATGAATAAATAAATCATATGTGGGCACGCAGGCCTCTATATACATACTCGGTCCGTAGACCGGTGTCTATATCCAATAACAAAAACCCATATCCACTCCTAGGATGTCTCAGCTCTCTCCACCACCCTCGGCCTGTCCCCCTACTGGTCTCTGTGCTGGCTCTCACCTCCTCCCTGTAACCGACCCACCGGCTGTGGCTGCGCCCTGGATCTCTCGCTCGGGATGTCTTGCCTCAGTGCGCGCATATGGCTGATAGTCACCCCCGTACCATCGAGCACATCCTAATAATACCGGGCCTCCACTCTCACCTCCATATAGCGGGCCCGTGCCACCATGGCTGGTGGGGCTGGTCCCGACTCCTAATAATAGTGGCCCGCCTGCCCTGGTACACCACCTCGTGCTCGTGGCGGTGCACTGATGCGCTGTGCTGCGGCGATCTCGTGCTCGTGGTACATGTGCTGTGTGCCTATGGCGGCGTCGAGCTCGTGCCTAGGCTAAGCGCCTCGTAGCACCACTTGATCTGTACATGTGCAGCAGCGTGAAAGTTGCCCTTGTAATAACCGCACTTTTTGCCCAAGAGACGGTCCCTCTCTCGCTATCACAAAATGCCGCCAAATCTTTGTGTGGGGTGTGCTTTCATAGCATGCTTCTCTAACTGCCCACCACACAAAAAATTCCCCTGTCACTCCGGCATCATCCACCGTATCATCAGTCGGTCTCTCTCTTTACCCGGGCCTGGGTCAATCGGGCTGCGGTGTAGGCGGTGGCGCCTCTACATTATCCCTCCCGACTTGTGGGAAGGGAGGTGGCTCATCTATCGTAATCTAACTACTGTCGTGCCCTCTCTAGGGGTATCCGCTCATACTCCCTAGGCCTTTTTCCAGCTATCCAAAAACTATACTAGATCTGGTAGCAGCACTGTGCTTGGGATCCTCCTCGGGGCTGATGGCCTTTGTAGGGCCTCCATATAATATCGAACGCGGTCAAGCCCTCTAACATGTGACGATAGTAGGCCACATCTCGCCCCGCGAGCATCGCTCGTGGCTGCCCACAACCCCAACCACCTCTAAAACCCATATCTCGTATACTATATGTGGGCCTTGCTACTTGGGCAACCTTACTGGTCATATACGGATGATATGCTCGTAAGCGAGTGTAACAAAATGTCGAGCATATACCAAATCACCTCATACGGCGAAAACCCCATAGCTCTCTCAGATAGCCGCACTGGATACATGCCTAGGCATAACATGTATGCTCCTCTACCATCTCATGTAAAACTCCCATCAAAGCCGTGGGAAGTGACCTCCTCGAGTCGGGAGGGCGGGCGGGTGATACCAATCATCATCAACACAAGCAAGCCGTGTCTCCTTGTCGGTGTCGCGATACATATCGCCAAAGGTAATACTCGGGCCGTGATAAGTAAGTAATGGGGCTGCATCCCCGAATACATGCGAGATGCTTTGTCTATCGCTATCTCCGTATCCACCGGAACACTACCTCACCTATGATCGATGCAGGTCTCGTAATGCGATACACATCCTCTAATGTAATCTTCATCTCTCCAGTAGGGAGATGGAAGACATTGGTTGCCGGATCCCATCTCTCGATGAGGGAAACCATCAGGTTGTGGTCCCTATCCAAAACCCTATACTGCTGGACTCCCGCGAGTCCAACCTCTTCGTGATAGCCCAGCGTGTGTTACGGTCACATGTGGCCGCATCCGCCTCGATAGAGGGGGCATTTGATCCCGCATCGTGAGCCGCGCGTTCTGCAAAAACAACCCACTTCATCAGGCCTACCCTTTACAAACACAACTACCTTAACCCTCTATACCCACTTACCCACCCAACCACAACCCGACTCTATCACACACATCTACACCCACCTATCTTACACTATACATCTACGATTTCCCCTTTACTTATCTCCCAATCTACTCTAGCCATCTAACTCTAACCCCACCAATTTAACACCTCCTACTTCATACACACCACATAATCTATCCTACCCAAACCAGCCCCTAATAACCCCATTCCCCCACCCCAATCACCTTTCCTATCAACCCTACCTCCTCCCCCTCTACCCCAACCAAACACCCATGTTGACAGGCACCAGGTCACCCTCGACCGCCATCGGTCCCCCAAGCACATTTTACGTACCGACGCCGGTCGACATATGACCGACGCCGGTCTATCCACAAAGACATTTTTACAAACATTCGGTGACCTTGTTTCCGGATGCCTAGTGACCGACATCGGTCACTGTCCCATTCTGGGGCCGAACCCAAAACGGCCCGCAAAACCAATTTTTTCCAAAAACTACCCATTTACCCACCCAAAAGACCTAAAAACTTACCCACCCTGCCGTTTTGGCCTAACTAACCTACCTACCCACTCCATTTTACAAATTACTTCCACTTATTCATTATTTTATTAAATTTGGGATTCCTACCCAAAACCCACATCTAAGTTAAAATCATTAAATTCACATAAGTAGGGGTTCAGAGCCTCTTACCGGTATGACTACACGTCGTCGTGGTGGGATAGGTGGCGGTGGTCCAGCTCCTCCAGCACCTCCTGCTCCTCCTGGCTATGCCATGGCTCCAAATCTCCTCAGCTGGGTCCTCAACCAATCAACCTCTGCCTCCTGATCGCTGGGGTCTACCACTCACTCACTCCTCCACTCAAATAATGCCAACTCAGCCCACAAAATCAACAAAATCACTTCACACCTCAGACAAGACAAAATTAGGCGCTCAAATTGACAATGTGAAAATGACACGCCGTATTTTTCTTTTTATAGGTTTTGACCTATAACCGATATCAATGCCAACAACATGCCAACCTTCATCATACACCCAGTCATGCCTTATAAGTCACTCATGACCTTTGGCCCTTCTCTCAATGGGGTTTGGATCTTGTCGGAGAGATCAATCCCCATTCTTCCCAATGACATCAATGGATCATCACCGCTACCGAATACTACACAAAATGGGTTGAAGCCATACCTCTCATTTCCACAAAAGCCAAGAAAATATGTGAGTTCATCAATCATCACATCATCTGTTGCTTTGGTGTCCCACATTACCTCATCACTGATAATGGAAAACAATTCAAAAATAAAACCCTACGAAAACTTTGCGATGCCTTCGGTATTCATCTAAGTTTCTTGTCACCTTATTACCCACAAACTAATAGCCAAGCCGAATCCACCAACAAAACCCTAAACAAAATTCTCATGAAAATGGTTAATGATATTGGAAAGGTCCGACATACGCACATTCCTTTCGCCCTTTGGGCATCTTGCACTAGTATTCATGCTTCCACCGATGTAACACCTTTTTCTCTAGTCAATGGTATAGGTGCTTTGTTCTACCCTCGAAGTCTAGATTCCCTCACTTCGCATTTATCTCCATGAAATGCTTAATGATGACGAATTTCGTCGGGACCGCTTAACATAACTCGAGTTATTAGACGAATGTTGTCTTAATGCTCTTGAACACCTTCAAGTTTACCAAAAACGTATCAAACGTGCCTATGAAAAACATGTCCATGAACGAACCTTCCAAATCGGTGGCCTTGTCTTGAAAGAAAATCAACATGTAACCAAAGCAGAAAAAATTAAACAGGAAAAATTTGCTCCTAATTGGCTTGGACCATACATCGTGACTCATACTTATGGATCAGGTGCTTATCATTTATCTTCACTTGACGGTAAACCTAAACTTGAGCCCCTTAATGTCTTACATCTTTGACCATTCTACTATTGAATTTTAGTCCTACCTCATCTTCTGTCTCTTTCCATGCTTGTCCCTTGAGCGCTATCCACTTCTTACACCTCACCAATGATTAAACAAGAATCATGTGCATACCCGTCACTTTTTATCTTCTCTTAAATGTGTACCACGATGTTGTACATAGCATGATTATCATTGATAATTTTCATCTGCTTTTAGATGAGATCCCACGGTCGTTTCACCCTACTTTCGAACAAGAATCCTATTCTATACCTTGGTCTTGTCGATGACTTAAAATCCCTCACATAGGATCCAACTCCTTAAGTAAAACTTCCAATAAAAATATGACTCTATCAAAAGGACATCTTTCTCTCTACAATCGCTGTTATAAATAGATTGCTCCCTCAAAGGAAAGCTATGTAAAGCTGTTAAAAAAATAAAAATAAACAGAATCTAAAGCTTCCCGCATCGATCGACTTCACAAAGACCTCAAGAAATCAATTTCCCCATCCCATATAGAATTCCCGCATCGATTAGTCTATCTCAAACATCAGTTAAAACAAAAAACCTTTTAGTCATGGACTTGCCCATTGTGACCTTGGATCTCTTGCCAAAAAGGCATGCTACCTAGTACCATATAAAAACTAACCTCTTTTCACCCTCTCACCATTCACAATTTCATTTCGTATCACCTCAAGGGAATTATTGGACCATGACATTTGGTGGTGAAGTGACTACTTTTTCACCTTTAGAATAATCAATCATGCAATGCTTTTAGGGTCTTACATTCATCAACCCATCTAAAGTATGATCCACTCATTATGATCCTCCAATCAGTTTCTTTCTTACCTCCTCTTATATTTTAAACCTTCTTCATTACGTATTGATTACCTTATACAGGACTTGACCCTCGACTCTTATTTTTGGGTAATTTTCTCCTCCTTCACCATAATCACCTCAAAATCCCTTTAACATACCCACCCATACTCATACCTCCTCACTTTCTTCCATAGCTTATGGGAGAACTACATCGGCCCGAGGTACCTTTTCACCGGACTATGTAGGCAGCACTACGAGGGCATGGAGCCCTTGGAGGTTAGATCGGCTACTCTCTCACCTTAACCAATTCACCTTTTATTTTCCTAAACCACATTCTACCCTATTTGGTTTCCTTTTATATCAATAAATGGAAATTAAACCCATCAAACAACAAATTTATTTCCCCCTTTATCATCATCAAACATACATCCATTATGTCTACCATTTCCTTACCACTATAAAACATCTTAACCATGACCCATATCATCATTCATTGCACAAATTAATGAATTATAACCTAACTCTACCATACCTAAAACCTGACTCAATCCATGCCTAGACCACAACTTGACTCCACCATGCCTAAAACCTGACTCAATCCATGCCTAGACCATAACCTGACTCAACCATGCCTACAACCTAACTCCACCATGCCTAAAACTTGACTCAATCCATGCCTAGACCACAACCTGACTCAACCATGCCTACAACCTAACTCCACCATGCCTAAAACATGACTCAATCTATGCCAAGACCATAACCTGAATCAACCATGCCTACAACCTAACTCGATCCATGCCTATGACCTGACTCTATCATGCCTATGCTACTTATATTTTCCATAACATATACACATCAAAATAGCAAGATAACCACAACCATGTATACACATAATGACCATACTCATCATCATCATCATTTCTATAAATAAAAATATCCAAACGTGTGTCTCCATATAGATAATCTCAAATATTTTCGGCATGTAGGCTGGTACATATAATCAAATATCTCAAAATCTCACATACAATCACCATCTTTTTGTAGCACGCAGCTGGGTATATGATAAAAATATACAAAACTCTCATACATCCTCACTCTCTTTGGCACGCAAGCCAATATATATAAAAAATGAATCAAAATACATCAAAATAAAGGGATGTGTATCAGGCATCATCCTGCCAGACATCCTCCATCTCAGTCTCACCTGTCTCCTCCTCAGCTCCTAGCCGACGGCTTGATAACCTCTCACCACCGCCATAGGTCACGGTTGGGCCCCTACTAGTACATCACCTAGAGCTGGCCTCTGTGAGCTGGTGGCCTCACCCTGATCTTGTCTTGGGGCTTGATGGCCCCCTATGCTCTCACGCTTTGCTTCTAGGATATAGTCCTCTCACTCAAGGCCTGATGTTCCCTATACTCTCCATAGGATAGAAAATCTATCCCGACCACTATCAGCTGATCCTGGTAATATCTGGCCTCCCCTAAGGCATCCCATAACCTAGATATGGGTACTATATGTGGTGGCCCCATAGGCCTCGGCCCCTATACTTGTCTGCCCGGACCCCTGTCCTGCCTTGCGCTGTGAACTGGGACCCTATCCCGGTGCATGTGGAGGTGTCATCGGCCCCACATCATGTGCCTATACCTGCACCTATAATGCCTAAATCTGCTCGTGTAGTGGAAAAATAGCCCCGTAAACATGCAACTCATGTGCTCGTAGGGAAGCTACCTGCTCCTCATCACCCTCTCCATCTCCACCTTGGGCCATCTGGGCCTGTAGACTAGCCACATGTGCATGTAATGTGGCCACCTCTACCTTTGATGTTGCTAGCTTCCCCTGTACCATCCCCAACTATGTAATCAGGGTTACCACCTGCCCTTGTAGGGCATCTCTCTGCACAGGATGGTGGCTAAATCTTGCTTCCCAAGGGCATGGGAGCTACCGCTCATAGCTAGGTTGCCCACCACTGTCTATACCTATCTGTCACTCTCGACATCATCAATTTGCCGGTCTATAACCTTCTCCTCCTACCCAATAGTAATCACGATCATGTGGAAGTGGTAGTGGTATCTCCACATCATCCCTCTTGTACTATGGGAAGGGTGGTGGTATATCTGTAGTATTCCAAACTACCGTCAAACCATGTCTATGGGGATCATCTCATGGTCTTTTGCACGATGCACCTCTATCCATATGAGTAAAAGGCGAAGGCTAGCTAGCTCCTCGGCCATCCTGTCTCCGTATGAGGGATAACCCACATATGGTCTCCATACAATGTCTACTCCGGATAATCCCTCCAATAACCACCTGTAATAGGCTACATCATGTGTAACCTTGCCTGCTCGATGCTCTCCAATAACAGGAACCCATCACCTGTACCCCACTCGCACAAAACTTGGCTCAAATGCATATGCTTGGGGCATACGCACTAGACGCACATAGATAATGTGCTCATAGGCCTAGCAATGTAGAATAAAAGTGTAGCATAGGCTGAACCTGCGGAGCCGCCCATATACCTATAGCTCTCTATATAGCTATACCAGGAATGTTGACACCTAGGAAAATTAGGTCCTCTCCATCATCATGTCATGTAACACTCCCATCAGTGATCATGGGAATCTCCCACCCTCTACATCCGGCAGTGAAAAACAATAGACTACCTCCATCAGTAATACTACTAGCCTCATCTCCTCTGGACAGGCTAGGTACATCTCTCCATAGCTCAAAATGGCACTATGGAATGTCAGAGATGCCATCCCCTCACCAAATACTGTCAGCATCAACTCCTTCGATGCCTCTGAGGATATTGAATATAGCTACGTACCCAATAAAGGTAACCACAGGATCCTGTACACGTCCTCTAGGGTGACTATCATCTCACCCGTCGGTAGGTGGAATGAGTCACCAAATTCCATCTATCAATGAGGGTGACCATCGGACTCGACTCAGCTGCCAGACCGCATGCCAAGGTGCGTCGGACCCCAATCAGGCCCACCTCCTCAACATGCCGCAACTCCTCGATTTTCACTTTGTGCCTCGAATCAGAATGTAGCAGTAGGGGTGGCACTGCCTCACATCCTCAATTGATCTCTCACTTGCATCGACAAAACAATCACATTATTTAAACATGACCATATCTACATTCACCCATACCCATTCTCATTACCCTACCTCTTTTACTTCGCTACTTACCCGTTTATCCCATGGCCTACCCTCCACCCCAAACCAACCCACACCTCCCTACTTACCCAACCCAACCCTAACCTACCGACCTACCTACCCTAACCCTACCCAACCTAATATCACCTCACCTATTCAACCACACCCCTCGACCCCTCACCTACTTCCATTTTGACCCACTCCCCGACCTTACCTTTTTCCTACACATCTATACATTTTTCCCTAACAACTCCACCCTTACCTATTTTTACCCCTTACCTATGTTATGATTTTCACCAAAACCACTTTTCTCACCCCTATCTACCTCACCCACCCAACCTCAGACACCTTTTGGCCCCTTTTCCCCCAATTACGACCGGTACCAGTTACCCCTAACCGACCTCGGTCCCCCTTCAACCGACATCGGTCACCTGCTTCATGACCAATACCGATGCCCTAATACCGACGTCGGCTAACCTTCAACCGACATCGGTCATCACACTCAAAAATCGTGACTCCCAAACCCCATTTTTCATTCAAACTCCCCTTTTTCTCCCTTCTACCCACCTAATCTTACTCAAATCCCTCGTAAACCCTTCCCCACTCCTTCACCAAATCACCTCCCTTCCCATTCCTAATTTAATTAATTTTCCCTCCCATAATTCCAAATTCCTTTCCCCCCAAAAATACTTGTTTTCCCCCACTAATTCAATTTAATAAACAAAACAATGAGTCGATTTAATCCAACCTCATTGTGCTATCGTCTGCATGGTGGTGGTACCTCTCTCGCACGTGACCGTTGTCCCCCGATCCCTCTCCTACCTCTGCCATCACCAAATGACCTCTCGCTCTCCAAACAATCAATCCACTCTAACCAATCCAACCTAGCTCGTGGATTCACCTATCGACCAAATCTCACCAGCCACGTGGCTCACCAACTCAGTCCTCTATCTCACTCTGTCACTTTCCACCTTTTCCTCTCTCTCTTGTCATTTTTCCCAATTCGATAAAAGATAAATGATTTGAAAAATATGGCACTTTTTCTTTTTATAACCTACCCGACTTGACCGGTGACGGTTTCACCTTAACCTACATAAGTCATGTGCCCTATCTTACTGTGGTCGGTCCATCTTGAGCGGCATCGGTCCCTTCCAACCGTCATCGGTTATACTGCTTAGTCTTTTCACTACCTCCTACCCCCAATTTTTGAATTGAATCCCTTTTTATCTTACCCTCACCTCCCTTAGCCACACCACTTGACCTTCTTGACCTTATCATTTATCCCATCTCCTTGTTCTCATTCGAGGACTCATTATTTTTCCCATAGCTCGGCCCTACCCGTGTCGTGACCTAGATACTTGGACCTGGAACATCACTATTGACCTTTGACCTCATGTGTTCGCTATACCTTGCGGTACTATTACCTGTGTTGATGGACATACTGACCTTACCTTGCCTCTTACCATGACCATTTATCCTGACCCAACCCTTGGGTGTACTGGAACATACCTACACGTTCCTACACCTGACCTACGTCATGTTTCCTAACCATATCCTATACCTTAGATACCGAAATCACTTCAACCTTGTTTGGATAAGCCTATCAACCTTAGACAATGTAGATTTCTTTGCTCTTCAACCTGGTACCGTGTTGTAGTTTATACGTATGTGTGCATTTGACTATTACTACCTTTGACCCTGACCCATTACCTAGATTACCCGAGTAGAACATTTTTCCTTTTTTCCCCGTTACCCACCTTCCTCTTCATCACATTCACCTTTTATCAAACCACTCACCGATTCTCCTCGCATACGCCTCATGATTTCTTAGTTTGAGGGGGATCACCTTCACCCACACATGAGGAAACCACATCTTATTTTTGTTAGCACTTTACTTATCAATACAAGCTACGCAATAAAAATGGGCAAAATATAAACACCAAAATCGGATCACACTCCCCTTGGTCCCTCTACAAATAACCACTTCAAACACACTCACCTAACCATGGCCCATTCCACCCCCTCTAATATTAGTTTAATTAAATTAATTCATTATTCTCACAATATTTATCATTTAAATATCATAATTGGGATAATGCCCACATATCCACCTTAGTTAGACACCTCATCTAGCCACCTCACCCTAAGACCTATTCTTAGTAAGTTGCCATAACTAACTAAGACCTACCCAAACCCTAAAAATCAAATCCTACATTTCCTCTAACCACATTCCCATCCGTTAGAAAGGAAGCTTCCATTCTAATCCACGGAGAAGAACGAACGAGATCCCAAAGACTCAGGGGCCTAGTTTAGTAAACCTAGGAAATCCCACCCTAACTGATGCCGATTACCTAAACCACTTTGCCGGTCAACTCGGAACCACTGCCGCTGACTATTTAACCCTCAAAATAACCTTAGTTTGAGGTTGGCACATTTCAAAGAGATTAACACATCTTTTGAGAGCAAGGGACCGAACCAGATCTATATGCAAGCGAACGAGCATTCGTACGCTCATTAGAGTGCCCATAGCCAAAGAATTAAAGCAACCACAGAGCCACTTTCCTTCACGGGATCATCTGGGGAAGTGTCTACATCACACCAAGTTCCTTCCATCTGATCACCCTCCATTGCCAACCAGACATCAAGCTCATACAAACAGTAAGTTTTGTTAACCAACACTTTGGTTCATTATCATCTAAGTAGATTCTTTTACTTCATTATTAGTTTCTGCTCCCATTTCCATTCCCCACTATTTACCTCCATGTAAACTTGACCATCCTTTTACCCACACCCTTGAACTATCCATATCTAGATTTTAATCATTCCCGCATACCCGAGACCCATACAAACCTAGAAATTGCCCTTCCATTTCCATCTAGCCTTAGATTTGTCACCCCACCAAGTTTTTATTGAGTTTCTTGTACCCCGACCATCATACCGACGTCGGTTACCCAAAACTTCCGCCGGTTAACCTAAACCGACATCATGTCATACCGGACCGACGTCGGTCTTTGTGTTTTTGACCGAAACCAAGTACAAAGCTTAAAACCTCCACCCAATATCCAAAACAGCCCAGAACTTGACCCTAACCAATACATATACCTTGGCAGAGACCTTGACCTTCGATTCGGTCATAGCTTAGCTGTTGTGAAATTGTTTTCTTATTGTAGGTGAATGAGATACCTAAATCATTTTAACTATAGTATAATTTCCTTTATTGTGAGCATTAAGTTGTTTTAAAATAGTGGATTGATAACCATCTAGGAAGTATCACACTTCTCGGATCTAGCATACGCTAGGAAGTCCACTACATATATTGTTTAAATTTTATTTGGTGGTCTTGTTTTCTATTTCAGTAGTTCCTCCAAGCAAAAAGGAAGCTCTCATGATCAGTTGTGGATCCAGAAGTCATACGCGTGCAACAACCTACAACCAACATCTTAACAAGTATTCCTCCTAGCCCTTTACCCTTATTTGTTTTGTCAACATTCAAAGAAATGCTCTAGAATCAGGTGAAACAGACCCATTTGTGACAATCAACAAACAATGTGGGCCAGAAATACCCTACTCTCAGAATCTTCATTGTTGTGGCTTTGGCTGAAAAATGACCACCAGATAAGCCACCATGAAATTCTATCAATATTTTCTCCGCTTTTTCTCCTTCAATACACCTGAGCAATACTCCATCAATGCTTCTTTTGAACAAAATACCATCCATGAAAACATAGGGAATGGACTGCAACCTTAAACATCTCTTTTTTTCTTTGCTTAAACCAAGAGGGTATGCACCTGTAGATAAAAACATGATCATATCACTCATCCAACTATGACCATTGGTTGCATGTTCTTCATTCTGATGAATTTCAACATCATGCAAAGGTTGGTTGTTCATGAAGGAGGTCTCTTTATCACCTTGAGCATCTGAAGCAAGTTGCTCACATAATCCTTTCCCTCGTACTAATTTTGTAGCCTTGATAGTCACATCATATTCCATTATCTTTGTCACCCATCCAACTCTTGTGATTGGAGGACAACATGCTCTTGAACTTCTTTAGAGCTCTCATGATGGAAAACACCTGTTTTTCAATGTGGCTATACTTTAATTCATATTCCTTTAGTGTTTGAATAAATAAGGCCACTGGCTATTTCATTCCTTCATCATTTTGTTGTGTCAAAACAACAACTATACTAGCATCAACTCCATATGCATACAAAATAAAATCCTTACCATAGTTAGGATTAATCAATGTAGGAGCCTGAGTAATTTCCTGCTTGATTTTCTCAAAAATTTCCTTCCCTTCTGCTATCCATTTAAAAGTTGCATCCTTCTTTAGCATTAAGGTGATGGGCTTGACAAGTCCGCAAAATTAGGAATAAATCTCCTAACAAAGTTAATCTTTCCCAAAAAAGATTGCAAGGATTTTTTATGAGTAGGCAAGGAGAGAGAGAGGATGGCTGAAATTCTGTCCAGATCAATAACAATGCCATCTTTTGAAACAATATGCCCCAAAATCTTACCCCTAGAAACAACAAAATTACACTTCTTGGGATTAAGAGACACCCCAAACTCTCTACACCTCTCAAAACCTTCTCCAAATGGCTGATGTGATCCTTGCTTTGCTTTGAGAAAATGGTAATATCATCCAAGTAAACAAGGATGAACTCATTAATGTAACCTTTGAAAGTAATATCCATTGCTCTCTAAAATGTGGCACCTACATTTGACAAGCCAAAGGGCATATTTTGATAGGCATATGTACCCCATTTTTTTAAATGCAGTTTTGAATTGATCTTCTTCCCTAACCTTGATTTGATTGAAACCTAAATATCCGTCCAACATGGAAAACCTTTATGCCCCTACAACAATTTGCAAAATCTACTCCATAGAGGGTAAAGGGTAGTGGTCCTTTAGGGAAGCTTTGTTTAAATCATGAAAATCAACACAAAGTCTAATTTCCCCATTCTTTTTCTGACCGAGACCAAATTGGCCACCCAAGTAGAATATTTGATTGGAAAGATTATTTTGGCCTCAATGAGTTTGGATAACTCCTTCCTCATGAGGGGATCTATTTTAGGGTTGACTGGCCTTTGCTTCTACCTTTCTGACTTGACATTGTATGAAGGTCTATAGAATGTTGCAAAATATTTGGATTAAATTCCTTCATATCCTCATAATCCCAAGAAAATACATCACTAAATTTTTACACAAGGAAACAAAAGCTTGTTTCTCATTTTCATCACATACCTTTCCCAATAAAAGATCTTTTCCTTGTGCAATGGTGACTGATTGGCAGTCTTCTTGCTTGGATACCATGCTCTTCTTAGTCCCTTTGAATTCATCATTCGAGCCAAAAATATGCTCCAAAGTAACCATACCCTTTGAAAATTTGTTTGTTTTCAATTGAATAATCTGCTCACTTTGTAAAATTCTTGGAAATCAGATTGCATACTTGAAGAAAACTCAACTTCATTTTGGATGAACTGAATAATTTGTTCATCACTATCAAAAACTTTCCAACTGGTTTCATTATCTAGAATTGATGGCCTAACCACCATTTTAATGTGTTGTACATTTCCCTTGATCAAATCCCGACAGATGCAAGAATTGTGATCCAAGTTCCTCCATCTAGTATCCTTTTTGTTTAAATTTATTGGTATCACCTATAAATTAAGAGCATCAAATCTCTTCAAAATCCCAAACTCTATGCTTATAAGCTTTCAATATCTTATTTTTTTATGAAGACACCTTCCTGTGACTCGGTGAATTACCAATTCTGTATCCCTAAAATTTGTAGCATTTTAATTTTCCTCTTTTCAACAATCAACAAGCCATGAACCAATGCTTCGTATTTTTCCAGATGGTTAGAACATGTAAATTGTAACTTATGGGAAAAGAAAAGAAATTCCTCCTTAGGTGAAATCAACACAACACCCGCTCCAACTCCATTCCTGCTCCTATAACCATCAAAAAACATTTTCCATAATCTTGCAAAGCATCTTCTTCTCTATGTTTAAGCATGTTAGGCAAGACAACTTCTTCTTCAAGAACTAAATAAGTACCTAGACCAGTTTTATAGGATTTAAGTTACTCATCATATGGGTCAAATTTATTGTCTCTTTCATCCCATTCATTTAGCAATAGGTCTGACATGGGAGTAGAAATAAGATACTCTTCTAAAGCCGAATCTTGTGCCCGATTTTCTAGGATCATACAATTTTCTTGGATAGGGGTGGGGTCATATGACTCAATATGATAAGAAAATATAGGTTCAACTTGTATGGTAAATCTGGTACCATACCTAGTTCTTAAAAACATGTGAGTCCAATCTGAAGACAAATAACCACCCACCTTGGCAGTAAAATCCCTTGACAAAAAAATGGCAAACATTGGAGGAAAGTCAATGAACAATATATCATGAGCTATGGTTAGGATTGGGCAGGCATGAAGGGTTAATTTTAAGTCTTTAATGACTCCTAAAACATTAACTGTTGATCCATCAAGATGTAAGAGACCTTTAGTAATGTGGTCGTACTCTAGACCTAAGACATCAACAATTTTCTTTGGCATAATTGAGGTACTATCACTTGAATCTATCATGAAATTATGGACTAAGTGCTTACCCATGATCAATGCCATATAAAATGGTGGGGTTTTGATGACTTTACTTACTTGCTCCTCCTTTGTGTTGGTCCCATTATTGAGTTTGCATAATGTGCCTTATTTTTCATGACCAAATGTACTCACAAACGTTTCATTTTTGGTCTCGTGGTCTGCAGTTTCGCATTTTCCAATTGAATGCCTTTGATATGCTCATAATGTTGTTATTCTGCCCTATTTTGAAACAAGATCCAAGTTTCCCCCATTTGTGCCCTAATATTTCATTTTTATGGGATGTGCCATTTTTCCATTGCCAAATCGTGCAAAAACTTGAAATTGATCAAATCTTGAATTTGTGTAAGTGTTTCCCCAATCCCAAGGTCACAAATGATGTCAAAAAATGATTCAGTTGGTTTAAAATGAAGAATTCTGCCTTCCCTATCAAAAATTTGGTTTCTAGGGCATTCCCTGTATTTTTCACGTTTTGACGGGCTCTCGGGCCATCAAATTTATCATTGCAATCTTTATGCTAACGTGGCAGGCTCCTATTGGTCGGGGATGTGTGGGAAAACATTATTAACTTATCACTTTTGAAATTTTGGTGAAAGGAAATTTTTGTCCGTGGCCCCGTAGTGCTACAGTGTTGTGCCTATGTGGCACGATTTGATTGGTCAGATGAACCGGCGGGTGGCGGGGGTCACTTAAACTTTTCTTCATTTTTGAAAAAGTTCTCAATGTCAATTTTGCTCTGAGGGCCCGTGCCCAATGGTATGATGACACGTGGCATGGGAGGATCATGCGGGTGGCGGTGGAGTTGAATTTTTTTCAAATTTTTGGCTCGAAATGTCATGGAAAATTTCGACCTGGAGGCCCGCACCCAATGGAAAGGTGACATGTGTCTAGGGAGGTCGATCGGAAAAGCGGGAACTTAGAAGAATTTGAAAGTTTGGTTTCAAAATGCAAGAGGAAAATATTTTCCTGGGGCCCCGCGCCCAATGGGAAGCGGACACGTATGCGGGGATGAAATGGAGGGGCGGAGGCTTGGAGAAATTTGAAGTTTTTTAACTTCAAAGGGTAAAAAGAAAGTTTGGCTTATGAGCCCATGACGAATGAAAAGTAGACACGTGTCCGGATTTGGTGGGGATTTTGAGTGCGAGAGAGAAAGTGGAAAATTCTCCAAACTTTGGTGAAAATTTTCAAAGGAAACAATGAACCCGTGGAAAATATTGGAGGTGTCCCCTGCAGCCAATCAGGGGGAGACACATGGCATTATTAAAAAGGAAAGAGGGAGAGCTCGGCCCGCTAAGGTTTTTGTGCTCACGGGGGAATGAAGGCAAATTTGATGAGTCGGCTCCGCCTCCAATGGGAGAGTGACACGTGGTGGAGGGAGTAAGCGGGTGTTCGGGGTGCAGAGAAATTTTGATAAAATTTTCCTTTTCTCAGAAAAAGTGGAAAAATGCATCAAATTGGCTGTGGTTTTGGTGGAGGCCCACAAGAGGACATGTGGTGCATCCAGGGGCTCATGGGGAAAATATTCAAATTTTTTCCGAAAAAAAGAGGGTTTGAAATGCATTTTTGGAGGCAAAGGCCCGGTCCAATGGTATTTGGACACATGTCCCACCTCATCCAAAGGGAAAAAGGGTATTTTCGAGGGAATATTCAAGATTTGATCTGACACGTGGAGGGCAGAGATTTAAAGTTGATTTTAATCAACGGTTACTGTGTAATTTCATTTTTGGGCACCATGGAAGCTCCAAGAAGTGTGGAATCGTCATTTTGGCACCAAATCACATGAAATTTTATATGATTTCGCATCCTTTCAGCCTTCTGAGTGTAATGACATCATTTTTATGTGCTTTTTCGGTGCCCTATAGTTTTTTCCGTAAAATATTTTTCTCAACCCGTGTAAAAATGTGAAAGGTAAAAAATGAAAAGTTGCAGAGTTAAAATGATAAGGGAAAAATGTGGAAAATGATTACAAATGCATGTTGGCATGGTGGAATGCCAAAAACATGACCCTGGGATGGATAAGGATCCAAGTTCATGCAATATTTTAAAATATTTGTGCATCTCTGGCATTTGACGAGCTGTTTTACAGTTTTATATCATTTTTCATCAAATGGATAGGGTTTTGTAACTAATTTGATCCCTTAAGCATATTCTTTTCTTGGGATGCAAGGATCCAAGATAGCAAAGGGTATATGATGTAATTTGGAGGAATTTTAAAATTCATTGAGAATTTTGGGAGGAGGAGAGAGGAATTTTCATGTAAAAAACTGGAAGTGTTCCATTTCTTTTGCAAAACTACTACGAGGGCCATTTAGATTCTGTTTGTATCAAATATTTTATATGTAAAGCCATCAAAAATCTTTGAGATTGTCTAAATAACATTCCCTTACTGATATATTTGATCAAATTCTTGGATCAACTAGTTTTATCTCTTGGCAAAGCTTGCATACACTTATATTTCAGTATGTTTTCAATTTTTGTTTCATGCTCATGTTGCAATCTTGTGTTTAGGATCTCTCTGATCATACAAGGTCTCATTTCTGGTTGATGGTTTAATGGCATTTGCAATCTTGTATTCAGAAGAGCTTTCATCTGATAGAAGATAAATAGATTTAAAATCATCTTACTATCCTTGATTAATGAGACTGTCTGTAAACCTTTGGGTGCACCTTAGATCATGATTAAATAGGGATTCCTGAATGCATCATTGGTATTTTGCTTCAAGCATTTGTGGCAGGTTATCAAATTTTATATGGAATAGTGCAGATTTGGGCATCCATGTGTGCACACATCCTGGTTGAAAGAGTACTTAAGATTCATTGAAACATCTCTGCTATTTAGGTGTTTTAATTCACTTGCAAAGTTTCCTAAAGAAGGTGATGACTCCCAACTACTCTTGTTGCAACATCTCTCATCAAATTTCATTTTAGACTAACTCATCCTACCTCCAATACCCGTGTATTTGCATTGTGTGTCCACAAAAGAATTCAATCCTTTCACTAAAATTCACAAAGTTGATCGGGGTTTTATCATGTCTTTAGAAGCTCTATCTTTGTTTTAACAACATTTCCATCATTTAGTAGTAGCAACTCCTTTGAGTTTGGATAATGGATACTTGATCATGTTTTCAAAAAGCCTATTCCATATCATATGTAAAACACAAGGATATCTCCATCTCCTTACCATATAGGGGTTGCAGTATAGGTTCTCTTGCCTTGGTTGTGAGAAACAACCTAAAATAGTGAGGGTTAGATCAAAACCCTATTGAAGGTGTTATCCACTCCCTCGCCTCTTGAATGCAAAAAGTAGATAGGTGTGCTTCCTGGATACAAACAACATACAAAACATCTATCCATCTTTGAGTGTCTTGTGCAAATTCGTGATCTTGTTCAAGTTATGAAGGAGATTAAATCGGATACCAACACTTTGAATGACAAATATTGACAAAGAGGTGACTTCGAATTATCGGTTCAGCAAGGGGAGCAGTTTTAGAGCTTCGCATAAGAGGTCCCTTTGTGATGGGATAGCCAAAGCATCCCACATTGTTACATTGACATTCATCCTCTTCATCTGCTCCACAATGTTGAAGGGGAGACCCATATATTTCTACAATTGTGGTACAATGTTCTCCTTTCTTTATTCTTTGCAATCTTTGGAACAACCCCTTTTAGTTGGGAAGCTACCTCCTTGCTAGGAGCTTCAAGTGCTTTAATTTTTCTCCCATCAACCTCCTTTTCCTTGTTAAAAATGTTTCCCTGATTAGAGGAGGATGCATGTTGTGATTCCAACATTATTTTCTTGGACCTAGTATTATTGACAAGTTTCTGATTTAAGGCAAAAAAATCTTCAGCTCCAAAGAACATAAGATTTACATCCCGATTGGCCTCTCGGCTCCTTCCAAATTAGGATTTGGTGATTCAGGGATAATTTTATTGGTGAATATTCATAATATGGTGAATATATTCCATTTTAAAAAAAAATTGAAAAGGTGAATTTTGTAGCACAATTCGGTGACACTGCTCACCTAAAAATTACAGGTTTAATTTTTTTGGGGTCAACTTTGCCTACCCTTGAAACTATCCCCTATATAATCCTATATTATTCACTAGCTACAACACTATTAGGTGACTCATGCCACACAGGGCATATGTATTATCAAGTACAATAAACACACAGGCGGAGGAGGGAGGCTTTAGATGCGCGAAAAGAGTTTGTTGATGCATGATAGGGAGAGTTTGTTGACGCACGACAAGGAGAGTTTGTTGATGCATGATAGGAGTGCAGAGGAAGTAGACACACAATAGAGAGTTTTTTGATGCGCAACACAAAGATTTTTTTGTTGCACGACCCGGATGGCAGGGGGCTATAGGCGTGCGGCAGAGATTTGCTCACATGCGTCATGGGGTTTTTTGACGCGTGTCAATGAGGTTTGTTAATGCATGTTAACCACATTATTGACACATGTCAACAAATCTCTATCGTGCATCTGCAGCCTTCTGTCCCACCACTTAAAAATCAGGTGAAAATTTTTCTTTCAGACCCCCAAAAAAATTGCCTTCCCGTGAAACCGGTTTTGAGGATATTTGCCAGGTATTTTCCACCTCTGATTTCTAAGAGGTTTCTTAAAATGAACCCCGTGGTGCTTTTACCAATTGCTCCTACTGATTGGATGAATTTTGAATCATAAAATCCTGAACATGCAATTCCCTTTCACAAATTAATTGATTGTGTGGTAGATTGTAGGGGAAACACCAACCTATTTCTGAATAACATTATTCTACACATGAACCAAGTGCTTGACTAGAGCTAACATCATGATATGGATGAGAAGGGGCCACTGGTATAAGTGGAAGAGAGGAATTTTGAGCCTGCCACCTGTTATTCTGCTGATTTTGTCCATACCTTTGATTTTGTTGATTTTTGTAAGGCTGATAACCCTGATTGAAGCCTTGGTTTGAAGACTGCCCCTGATTCGAATAATTTCTATATGACTGGGCCTATTGTTTCTCCAATGATATGACCTTGTTGGAAAAATTTCTTATCACTTCATCCTCCTTTTATTGTGCAAGAGAGTGGGATGCGAGATGTGGTAGGTTGAGACTTCGCTCGGGAATAGGGGAAACGAAGGTTGAGCTACTTGGGGTATCTCAGGGTACAATGGCATAAGTGGCCTAGGTGCTAACTTTCCAGCTTGGATCAAACAATTTTCAGCCCTAATGGCTATAACATATGCACCAAGAAATGTTGTACCACCCATAGATTGAATCATAACAAAAATATCATAATTTAATGCCTTTAGAAAATAAAGGAATGCACCCTCAACAACTGGTCTTACTAGGATTGGAATCCTCTCCCAAGTCTTTTAAAACCTGAAATTGAAATCCTCCATGAGCTCATTGGGAGCCCTTTTTATAGTCATTAGCTGCTCAAGAAAGGAAATATTATCCTCCTTCTCTCCAAACTGATTGTAGAGAGTTGTCCCAAGTTCAACCCAATTAGTAATTGACCTTACTGTAAGGCTCCTAAACCATTGCAAAGCTCTACCCTTGAATGAAGAGGTCAAAATCCTAACAACTACATCCTGTTCAATAATTTGATGAATAACACAAACATTCACAATGTCTTGGATATGTTCTTCCGGAGTAGTCTGATTCTTGCCTATGAAGAAAGGGATGCTCTTAAGAGAAGATGTTGGAATGGGATTATTGGCATTGAGGGCAAGAGGACTGGTGTCAGTAAAATTGAAAAAATCCTAAATTTTATTCATGCATGCACTTATAATAGGTCTGAGAAATCTAGTAGATTGTAAGAAAGGCCTATCAGGAGATGGAGTGGAGAGAGTCCTGTTTGGTGGTGAGGGTGACCTTTGAATAGTTCTTCCTCTTCTTCCTCTCCCAGGTGATATATGTAGATACTCAAAAACTCCTTCCTCTACTGTACTAGACCTTGTCTGAATTCTTCTTATGAACTTAGGTGTTGGTCTGTTAAAACATGTAGATATGAAATATGGAGTTTCAAAATGTGTCACATGAAGCCTCCAAATGCTATAAATTACTAAGTCACACACCAAGACTTAACAATTATGAAGTTATAGACCATACTAAATCTGACGTAAAGTAGTCCCACCAAAGGCGTGCCAAAAATGTTAGAGCTCAAATGTGCACCCACACTTGAGTCATAGACAAATCGAGATTGGAGACAACATGGGAACGTCTCTAAGGCAGGGACTTGAACTAAGACAGGACCTCCGAGAGAAGGCTGTTCCTCTACCTACTCCTAATGATAAGCTACTCCTAGGAAATGAAATGCAACTAACTACCAATGCTAAGGGACCAGGGAGAAAGAGAGAGTGCATGAAATGAAATCCTAAACTATGGAGGCGATAACACCAAAAGAAGGGTTGGAGAGATCCAAAGAGAGTGAAAAAGGAAGAAAAAAAAGTAGAATATGGCAGACAAAAGTGCCACTATCCAAAACTACATTCAGATCCCTATTTTCATGGAGCACAACAGATATGAGTCCTGCAAGAAGAGTAAAGTATGCACAATATACCTGCAAAGCAATGGAAGGAAAGAAACACAATATCAAACAAGCTAGGGTGCAAAAGGCCACAAAACATGAATTTTATTGCTCAAAAGGATGCACAATCCATTACAGAGTAGAAATAAGGTAAGAAAATTTTGCAAAATCTCAAATCCGACACTTGAAACTCATAATAATGTTTCGGAAAAAAATTGAAGAAGTTCCTCTCTGAATTATGAGAAAATCCCTTGAAAAATGAGGGGGGAGATTATATTATATAGGAATTTTTTTCCACCTACCTTGCCTTAATTCCTTGACAGGTAGTTGAACAAGCTCAACTACCACCATCAATGTGTTTCTCACAGGCGATATTTTTTGATGGCTCATCTAACTTGTTGGTCAACTATCATATTTGGGTTGTGCGACCATAAAACCATTGAGCCGCACAAATTGAGTAGGCTGCCCAACCTCATTTCTATCCAACCAGGAAAGGTTGAACGTCATCTAACTTCAAGGTTGTATAACTTTGAAGCAATTTCCTACTAGACAACCATTGATTTTCTGCTGAGGACCGTCGAACGAGGAAAGGTTGGGCGTCATCCAACTTCAAGTCCGTGTAACTTTGAAGCAATTACCAACCGATGATCACTAATTTTCCACTATGGACCGTCCAACTAGGTAGGTTGGATTATTTTCTAACCTTTTTCGTACAAATTTGTTAGCAAACCACACATCTAACCAAATGACCCATCCAACCGAGCTACCTCCTTAGTTCCGTACACCATCCAACAAATTTGGATGACCATCTATTTGTCTCTATTGTACACCGACCAATGAGCCAACCAACATGGTGACCCAACCAACCATATGTCTAATCTGTGTCATACAACTCGAGGGGGTTGGACGTCATCTAACTTGTATGTATCTTTGAGTGCCTCAATTGGCCAGTCCGGCCGACTAACTCAAGCTAACCAACCTCGGTTGTCCATATCAACCGACCAACCCACCTTCTGTACCAGGGGTTGGATGCCATCCAAAATGTTACCCATCCAACTCGGTGACATACCTTCAACCCATCCATCCTATCTGTACATTTTGCACATGACTAACCTGTTAGCCGTCCAACCTTGTTAATTTTTCAATTTCCACAATGAGCTCGTCCACCAACTTGAACCTTTACAAATCGGCCGAGCCAAATAAAGGGTTGTATTTCTCTTATGATAGGGTTGAATTTTCTGGTCGTCCACACGTCGCAAACTTGTACCTCAAATTTTTAATAGGTTATCCAAATTTGTAAGGGTGCAAATTTGGGATAACACATGCCAAATAGGATTATTAACATAAACCCCTTGAGACATTGCATGATTGATAGGTCTATGGTTGAAAGAAGTTGCATGATCATAAAGTGTCACATGAGTACCACGTCCCTTGAGTAGATAGGAGAAAATAAAAGAGGGTAGGGTGGAGTGGTTTGTTTAGCGTAACCTTGTTGTGGGACAACATGCCCCTTCTGCAAGATACCCAAAACCAACATAGGAAATTCCATGACCAAAAGTTTGTATTTTTCTTGATTTTTTCTTTTACATTTTACTTTTTGCATTCATAGATTGATCAATGTGGGAAGTCTATATTGGGATGAATAGTAGTGTCTCCTTGAGGTCTTCGTGAAGCTGATCGATGCGGGAAGCTCCAAGATAATTTTTGTTTTAACAAATACAAATTAGTATTTTTTTATAGACTAAGTACAACATGTGGCTAGCTTTTTATAGCTTTCCTTCGAGGAGTATTCTACTTATAACAACAATAGAGAGACATATATGTTCATTTGAGGGAATCATCTATTTGCAAGAAGTTTGAATCAAGGAGTAGAATTTTTATCATCCCAAAATTTTTGCATTATTTTTGACTTGTAGTCATGGAAAAGACTATAAAGGAGTATAGGCCTCTTTTATGAAGGAAAAACCATAACATGAAAAAGATTAGCTATGAAAGAGGGGTTTCAAGTGACGAACATAAATGGGATTCCATCCTGAAAAGGATGAAAAGTATCCATGAAAATCATGCCATGAGTAGAGCCGCGTACTCATATTCAAGATAAGGTTGAATGGTGATGAATAATCACACAATTACATTTTAAGTCATTGGTCCTTAAAAGAGGTAGGTGGAAGGAGGGGTTCGGTCAAGGGACGAGCATATATGAGACATCATGGAAACTTTGAAGGAACCTTCCTAAAAAAAACTTATAGAAATTGTGGTGAATATGATCGGAACTAGATTTGCTGCGTTGGAAAATTATTTAAAATTAACGTTTGTGGCATTGGCGAAATAGAATATATTTTTTCAAGGAAATTTTGGATGGAGTGGTGAATGAAGGATAAATTATCATATTATGGACTTAACCATTATTTACAGACAAAATAACCACTTCACATTTGAAAGGTTTCCAAATTTAAAATACCCATCAGTTATAGAGACTCGCCAAATATCCAAAAGCCCACCAAAGATATGACACGTGTCACCATTCCAGCGATCTCCCAACCAAAGGCTTCGGAAGACCACAATTAATATAAATTTAGGCTCCAGTGGGGGTAAGGTCTTGGGCCAATGATCAATGGAGGACATGTGGTAACCAAAGAAAGATACACATGGTGATGATCAAGAGCATCAACGGGGACACGCGCAACATTCGGACCTCTTGAAGCAATTAGGTTTCTTTTGGTGACTAGTTTCTACAATCTCTCTCTCTCTCTCTCTCTCTCTCTATATATATATATATATATATGGTGAATTTAGTGAAATTTCAAAAAACATTCCCAAACATGTTAACAAATGAGACAAAATGACCAAGAAGGTTCCATATATTTCTTGGCAATCCAAGAATATTTTAAAATCCCGATTAGTCGATCACATGATGATTTAATAAAAATAATACGTTGGGATTGGAGATTCATTGGCTATTTGCATGGGAAAAATGTGGGCATTGTATGGCCATAAAAATAGCCAAATTCATATTCTAGAATTCCTACTATTCGCCAAATTATGAATATTCACCACTAAATTTTTCCATGTGAGACATAAAGTGATGTAGTAATTTATTCAACAATAGAATGATCGAAGATGCAAGGAATTAAGGGGCTCAAGTTCGGGTTTACCCTCAAGAGAAGATAAATGATAAGTTCTTGATCCATAGGTATGGGTGACAATATAAGGTCCAAGAAAATTAGGAGCAAACTTGCCTTGTTTTTTTTCTATTTTGGTTACATGTTGATTTTCCTTCAAGACAAGATCATCAATCTTGAATGTTCATTCTCAAATGCATTTTTTCATAGGCACGCTTAATGCACTTTTGGTAGATTTGGAGGTGGTCTAGAGCGTTTAAACAATATTTGTCCAGTAGCTCAAGTTGTGCCAAATGTTCTTGAAAAAAATCATCAGAGAGGATATATTTAAGAGATATACAAAGAGATGGAATTTGGACTTCGAGAGGTAGGATGACCTTTGTACCGTAGACCAAAGAGAAAGGTGTGGCAGTAGTAGAGGTGCAAATGTTGGTATGATAATCCCATAAGGAGAAAGGAATGTGCGTGTGCCAATCCTTACCAGAGTTGTCAACCACTTTCATAAGAATTTTGGTGAGAGTTTTGTTAGAAGATTCGGCTTGACCATTTGCTTGTGGGTAATATGGTGAAGAGAAACTGAGTTGAATACCAAAGTTGGCACACAATTGGCGTAGGTTTTAAAAAATAAAAATGTTTTCCATTGTGAGTGATGAGGCAATGAAGAACACCAAAGTGAAAAATGATATTGTGGTTGATAAATTCAACTATTTTCTTGCTTTAGTAGAAATGAGAGGGATGGATTCCACCCATTTAGTGTAATATTTAGTCATTGTGATGATCTAGTGATGACATTACGAGGAATTAGGGTTAATATCCCCAATGAGATCCAAACCCCACTAAGAAAAGGGACAAAATTATCTGGTGACTTGTAAGGCATGACTAGGAGTATGATGAAGGTTAACATACTACTGACACTTCACACAATGTTTAACATAGTCACAATAGTCTTGGTTAAGGGTTGACCAATAGTAGCTGAGTTGAAAGAGATAATTTTCAATAGTGAGGCCACTACAATGTCCCCCACAAATCCCATCATGAATTTATTTTATGGTGTACGGGAGTTGAACTAGTGAGGCACCGCAAGAAGATATCGTCAAAATGCATTTTTAGAGAAGACCTCCCTTGAAGATGTAATGACAAATAATTTTTTAGGAAGGCTTATCATCCATTGCGAGTGAGATTCGGAGGCAAGATTGAAAGCAAGAGATAGTCAGTGAACTGCTTATACCAAATGTCGTGTGGGTTAGTATCGATGCTACCCACAAAATTAAGGCCGAGGATAATATAAGAAGGTGATTACAACCATTGTATTGTGACAAAGTTTTTAAAGTCTAAAGGTGAGGCAAGTATTTGAGAAACAAGACAAGCCATGGTATCTACAAATTTTTAGTGGATCGTGGAGTGGCTTGAATGAGGTAGTGATCAAACGTGGTCAAAAGTAGGTCAACATGTTGCTTATAATTTTGAAGATATTCGTTATGAAACTGGTACGAACAATTTATTTGGTTCACAACTATTTAAGAGTCACCAAAGATGTTAATGGATTTAACACCTAGGGAAATGGTAGTTTGAAGACCTAACACAAGAGCTTCATACTCGGCTATGTTATTTGTGTAGTCGAAGTCTAGTTTAAAGGATAGTGGCATAGGCTCACCATCAAGAGGAATGAGGATGACCCCCACACCTCCCCCATGGTGACATTTGGATCTATCAAAGAATAATGTCATTTGATAAACAATATCATCAATGGAGAGGGTGGTGATAGATTCGTTAGGAAAATAAAAGTTTGAGGATTGATTCCTAGGAAGAGGAGCATTTGCAAGTTGATCCGTGATGGTTTTTCCTTTGAAAGACTTTTGATGAATGAAATCCAACTCCAAGTCTACAAGAAGCATGAGCCAACAAGTGGTGCATTGGTGTTGGTAAGGTTTTGCGTACATGTAATGAAGAGGGTTGGTGTTGGTAACGAAAAATGTTTTATGATTAAGAAGGTAGTGGCGAAGTTTGGTGGCCATGAAGACTAGGGCTAAGAAAATATTTTCAGCATGAGTGTACCGAGTTTCATAGTCTAGAAGAGTATGACTTATGTAATAAACCACTTGTTCCCTATGCTGCTCATCATGATGAGTGAGCATGAAACCCAAGGAATGGTTAGTAGTAGAAATGTAAAGGTAAAAAGGTTGATCGTCTTTAGGTGGAATGAGCATAGGTGGCTAAAGAAGGTAGTTCTTCAACGCTTGAAGGATTTATGACACTCATCATTCCAATGGAAAGAAACGTCCTTTTAAAGAGGTGGTGAAATGGTTGGAATTGGTCTAAAAGTTGAGAGATGAAGTGTCAAATGGATTACAATTTTCCTTGCAAGCTATGAAGCTTCCGAAGGTTAGTAGGTGGAGGCATGTTAATAATTTGCTTGATCTTAGCAGGATCAACTTCGATACCCCGCAAAGAGATGATGAAACCAAGGAGTTTACCCAAGAGAACTATAAAAATGTACTTCTTTGGCTAAAGGTGAACACAATATTTGATAAGGCGGTCAAAGATAACTTTAAGAATGGCCAGACATTCGGCACGATGCTTGGATTTATCAAGAAGGTTGTTAACATAGTCTTCCAATATGTCGTGCATGATGTCATGGAAGATATAAGTCATAACACGTTGATAGATAGCACCAACGCGTTTTTCAAACCGAAGGGCATGATGCGATAGAAGAAGGTCCCCTAAGGGGTGATGAAGGAAGTTTTGTGTTGATCTTTCGGAGTGAGTAATATTTGATTATAACTTGAAAACCCATCCATAAGAGATAACATCTCATGGCACTGTAAGATCAACTAGTTGGTCAATGCTTGGTAGAGGAAAGTCATATTTTGGATAGGAAAGGTTAAGGTTGCAAAATTTAGTGTAGATACAAAGTCCCTTGGTCACTTTTGTGACAAGAACAATGTTAGAGACCCATTGTGGATAGTCAATAGGTAGGATGAAGGAAACAAAGAGAAGGCACTAAAGTTCTTCTTTCACAAGAAGAGAAATGCGAGGATGCATTTTACACAACTTTTGTTTCATGGGTTTGGTATCAGGGTTAGTTATGATATTGTGAAGCACAATATTAGGGTCAATACCGACATATCACTATAAGACCAAGAAAATGTGTTGCTATGATCGTGAAGAAAAGAGGTGAAAGATTCTTGTTCCGCGGAGTCTAAAGATTGGCCTATCTTTAGAATTTGTGGGTCATCTTGAGTGTGAATGTTGATTTCTATGGTAGATTCATTCAACATGGTTTGTGTGTTAGAGGGTAATGAACTTTGAATATAATAATCCTCCACACCTAAATAGGTCAGAATAGAATCATCATCCTGACATTGAACAACGTTTATAGAAGGTGTATCATCATCCAACATGTTAGGATAAAGAAGAGGAAGGGAAGAGGGAACCTCGCCATCATGTTGATAGGTTAGAGGTCCTAAGGAGATGGTGTTCATGAGAAATTTTTGGTATCCATATACTCCATGGGAGAAGACAACGTGATAGGTGAGGAAGGTGGATGTTGGCGAGAAAATTTTTGGGGTATAAATTTGTGGGTTTCTTTCCAACTGTGCGGGAATCTAAGTCCCTCTACTTAAATGGTGTAGCTTCCGTATATGCATGTGCAAGTGAAATGAGTTTTATCCTAGTTGGCCTTGCAGTAGTGGGATCTAACAGGGGCAATCCACTGACCCTGTGAAAAAATCTTGCAAATACCTCCAAGAGATGAATTTGCTAGGAGAGTGGGAAAGGGAGTGATAATGTTAGATAAGAGGACTAATACTGCAAGTAGAAAATCGGAGTCTTGCATACATAAATTAGAAATTTCATCACATGCACTAAAATTAAGATGAAACAACTCGAAAATAACAACAAGAATGATTATAAATTATGGGCACAAAGTATCAATAAATTCCTCACCAAAAGTGGGCTAGAAACTCCTTATTCTTGTATTGATGCTTAAACAAAAGTTGTTGAGAGAATGAAATATTTTTCTATCTCTTTTATCTTTTCACAAGGATCTCTCTCTCATGAATTCACCAAAAACTAAGAATACCTTAAAATGAGGAAATAATTATAATTTATAGAAGAGAAATAACTTTTCCTCTTCCCATGAATTTTCATATGCCATAATTTTGACTTTAGGTTGTTCAGTATTCCTATCAAATATTAAGTCCCTTTTATAAAAACAAGGTGACTTAAATGTTACATCATGTTTCTAAAGTCATTTAAAGACATATCAAAAAGTACAAACCCCAATGTGAAATTAGAACATTGAAGAAAGAGAATGTTAGGAGGGAAGATAAGAGAGAGAGAGAGAGAAATGTAGATCAAGAATTTCGTGATCCTGTCCCAGTAATGCACCAAACTAAACACAAAAACACAAAAACCTCAATGAAATAGATACACGAGAAAAAGATGGCGTTAGATAAGACGGCGCACATGGGTGATCCGAGTAACTGCAGAAAACACCGGTGCTTGCGAGAAAAAGCGGAAGTATATGGGTGGACTGCCCGAGAAGCGTGATAAGCTTCCTTGGCGGATGTCGATCCACGTTTTGAATAAAGAAAAGCGGCATACATGATAAAGATGTAAATAAAGACTAGATTCTCGATTGCGGTAATAAAAGCAGAACACGAGCAATGAGGCGAAATACGAAAAGCGGAGGCGAAAATAATGCTAGATTTGTGTTACTGTGACCTTTTACATCTGCGAGGAAATCGCGTCGGCCCCTTGTAGAAATCGGCGGCGGCCCGATGTGATCGGCGGCCCCGGGCCCAGATCGGCGGCGGCCCCAGGTATCGGCGTCGACGTCGGCCCCAGATAAGATCGAGTGTCAGCCCAATCGGAAGGCGACCAATCGGGGGCGTGCGATGAGATTTGGGATCGGAAGGTGAATGTAGTCAGTAGGATGTGCCGAAGATGGAGAGAGCTGCTGGAGCAGTCACCGAGATGATAGATAATGGTGTATGGTGTTGATATGATACGGGCGAAATAGCGGTGCTCCTCTCGAGGGATTGATTAGGACGGATCTGCCCTAAGCTTGAGACAATTGATGCTAAGAAGATCTCTCTTTCTCACTCTCTGTTCGTGCGTAAGTGCTTCCTTTCACTCGTTCGTCTCTTTTTCGGTCTCTTCGCTCTTTTCCGTCCACTAGGCGAGTTACGGCTTGCTTTTATAATCGGCGCCGCTCTAGAAAATCGGCGCCCGACCATATGGGTCGGCGCCCGATCGCGGAAAAGACTCTGAGGTGCCTTAATTGATTGATTCGAGAAAGAAAAGGCTTATCCGACTACGGGAAAATATCCCGCTTAGGGAAGATTAAAAATGGATGCGATGCATGGGTAAAATAAATTTGGGGTAGATAAGTGATTAAGATGCATGGGAAGAAGCGTAATTAAATATTTAATTATTTAATTACCCATGGGCAAGATATGATGAAATGAATTAAATTTAGAGATAGGTGATTAAATCACAGATTGGATAATATCCCAAGGGGATAGTTGGTGACGCAAACGTGCCCCAGGTTACCTAAGCACGTAAATGGGTAAGAGGGACACTAAATTGAGTAACCAATTTTAGGTGTCTACATTTTGCCCCTTTTTGTCAAGTAACTTGCGATAAGCAAGGTTATGAGACAAAAACAAAGGGATGGAAGAAGGGAAGAATTGTGGTGATGTGATCCCCCTCAAACTAGGGATGGGATGGATGATAAAACAGATGATCCCGAGTTTGAAAGAAGTAGATGAAAAATGCAGGATGCCCCAGTTGGATGGCTGGAGTAGAGCTGATCATTGAGGACGCATTAAAAATAAACAAAGAGCGCAACCTAAGGAACTCACATTGGTAGGGAAAACTAGCGGTCTCCTCATGAGGCAGCGTTAGTGCCTCTGAGACCCGCGAGTGTAAGGAGAACTGCAAAAATAGTCGGCATCGAAGAGAGACACATTGGTAGGGACAACTAGGCGGTCATGAATCGAGGCAGCGTTAGTGCTGCTGAGACCCGTTTAACTCTAAGGCTGCCGAGAGAAAAGCGAGTGCTCCACGCAGAACAAACTCGAAATAGACAATGACATCTAAAAGATGTGCCAAAAGACAAGATTTAGCACACAACAATGATCGGATAGATGAGAAAGCCAAGTATCAACACTATGGCAAGCAGAGCGAGAAAAATCGGCGGCGACCAAGCGAATCGGCGGCGACTAAAAAAGCGTCGACCCAAAAAATCGGCGCCGACCAATCGACGCATATAAATATGCGAGCGAAGCGTGAGCGATTAATTTTCAACGTGGCGATTGATTAAGCGAGAATAGATTTGAAACGCAATGGAAGCCTCGGGAGGCGGACGAAGCGCGAGAGGACACGACACAGGGTAAGTGACCATTCTTGAACCCCTTCGTTATATTATTATTATTTTTTTTTTTTTTTTTTTTTTTTTTGATTTTATTTGGATGGATATGAGGCGAGTGCAGTTCACGTCGTCGGCGAAAGTCGGCGCCGATTGGTATAATCGGCGTCGGCGGCGAGGCTTTAGATCGGCGTCGATTAGTAATAATCGGCGCCGACTAAAATGAGCGACGCCGATTTTATCAAATCGGCGCCGGCGATGGAAGTTCATTGATTTGTATGATTTGGGAAGATGTGATTTATGAAAATAAGAGACTAATTATGCTTTTGATGTCGTGGATGCGAGCACGAGACCCTTCACATGAGGATGCCATCCGGAGCTATTAGAGACGATCACACTGATGTGTGGATCTGCGGTGCGGCATTTAGAAGTTTTAGGGGCTCGGGGCTTTAGATATTATAGGCGAGTGCCACGGGATGTGGAGCTTATGCGAGCATTGGTGCGGCGGTGGGACAGCCACACGTGCACATTTTGGTTTAGGAGCGGGTGAGATGACTATCACCCATGAGGATGTATCTGAGATCCTCCGATTACAGTCACGAGGGACCCGGTGAGATCACACCAGAGCGGCGGCGAGAGGGCCACAGTGCGGTTGTACGAGAGAGCGAGAAGCGAGATGATGCGGAGATAGTATACAGGCGTGAGATATCCTCACAGTCTGAGCAGAGATAGCCCTCGGAGCGGGCGGATAGCCACGGTTGAGATGGCCATATCTTATTTTGCTCTGCGAGACTCGGGAGGTGGGAGATTTCCCTTTATTCTTTACTAGAGCTGTGTTTGCGACATCTTGCGGTTAGGCGAGTTTTGCCTTTGCCGATGCCACTGATAGCTCAAGTATATTATGAGCTATGGATGTACCACCTTGGTCGGAGGACGAGGATCGATGTCGGCTTTGTGCTCCATTGCTTTGGCGTATACGAGCATATAACGGTGATCGAGCCATCAAGGCTTCCGTGGATGCCCAGCGGCGATGGGGTGTGGATTATGGATTTCGGAGATGGCGGGGCGGCATGGCAGCGCGGGAGATCTGACGAATCAGCCAGTGGTACTCTGAGCGTTTGGGGCGCTTACGAGATCGAGGTTATCTGGAGGCCATATCGGGCATTTCCGATATGGGTTGGTCGAGATGCCCACTTGGTAGCATTGAGGCGAGTCGGGTGGTCGAGGGCCGTGGACCGATATATGAGGAGCGGGTCCCATTCATGCGAGATCTTGAGGCGGTTTGGTCTAAAAATCAGACAGTCCAAGCCACATACACACCATATAGGCGGGATGGCGAGAGAGACAGATCTGCCGATTTTGATCCCGCCGACCAGAGAGAGGCTCCACCCTCCATAGATAGTGATGATGACGCGGGGTGGATGAGGGCTACGCGGCATGGTACGATCTGAGCTTCCACGACATCTCCCGCCCTCGATAGATCTTTGGGGAGGAGGACATAGCTGCTTATCTTGGGCCAGATTAGAGGAGAGCATGCCACCTTGTCTGAGACACATCGAGTAGCTCTAGAGAGATCGGGGCCTTGGCGAGAGGAGAGGATGCCCGGTGCGGAGAGAGACACCGCTCGGCGAGGCGAGATCTGATCAATCAGCCGGGGACCGCTATTTTCGGCATAGGGAGGCCCTCGGGGCCAAGTATGGGAGGCAGTGCCACATGAGTCGCACACGAGGCACGACCCCTAGGAGGCCACCAGCGCGCCAGCGGCACCCGCGGCCTCGTTACGAGCACCGGAGTGCTGTGAGCCTTAGCACGTACAGTCTCTCCTTCTTTGAGTGAGATATTATGAGGATGCCCTAGCGCAGCATGCCCAGATGTGCCTCGGTATGGGGCGAGAGGAGAGCGAGGGGCAGCTACGGCGGCGGAGCCTCGGGCGGAGGAGCAGGGAGAAGATCGAGGTGGGCGAGACCTCCGGCCCAGCAGTGCATCGAGCTCGATCGGTGGCGGTCGGGAGAGGCGGCCCGGAGTGGAGAGGAGGGTGGAGGAGATAGTGTCCTCCATGCTTGGATTTTACTATATAGAGTTTTGATAGACTTTGCATTTGTATAGTGATGTAGCCTCGATTGGAAGGCATTGTATAGATGGCTTGATGGAAAGCCACCCATTTTTGTATAAACACACATGTATATATATAGATTCATCATATGATTTGGCATACAATTGTACTTATACTTTTTGGTTTTGATATACATGGATAGATGGATATAGATAGATGTGATTGGATAGATATAGGTGATAGATGATAGAAATAGATGTGATTAGATAGATTGAAATGTGGATAGAATAGATGTGATTGGATAGATATAGATTGATAGATGATGATTGATGATAGATTGAAATGTGGATAGAATAGATGTGATTGGATAGATATAGATTGATAGATGATAGATGGATGTGATGAGATAGATTGAAATGTGGATAGAATAGATGAATAGATGATTGGATAGATATAGATTGATAGATGATAGATGGATGTGATTAGATAGATTGAAATGTGGATAGAATAGATGTGATTGGATAGATATAGATGGATAAATGATAGATGGATGTGGTTAGATAGATTGATTTAATTTTGATAGATGATGGGAAGTATCTTGGATGGACATAGCTTTTAAATATTTTGATGGATAGATAGATAGATGCGTTTGATGTATAGATGGATGTAATTTTAATGAGAAATGAATAAAGATAGATGTTTTGATAGATAAGAGGAATGTTGATAGAAGATAGATTTTGATTGAATTAACATGTGAAATGTCAATTCAACGGGATGCAAGACAAAGAAATGGAGAATGCTTATTGTAAGAGCAAAAGATGAAAGCGAAATAACCGTGACTTAGAAGAAAGACACTCGGAAAAGAAGGAAATGATAAGTCGGACTTCCAACCGACCATAGAGAAGATCCGGATAAGAAACCGAAAGACCAAGCATCTGAGGCCCTATATAAGATTAAAATAAACTTTGACACTAACTAGTATGAAACCGGATCTAGGATAGAAATGGAAAGAAAAGAAAGTAAGTATCTTGTCGGAACCTAAGAGGACGAGAATACATGTCCATGATAGGAAAATAGGATTCTCCATATGATCGACAAAAGGTCTAAAATCTCGGCTTCATGATTTGGACGAGAAAAGCAAAGCCCGATCAATGTGGGAAGTTTGCTTGATATGAAAAAGCCCGATCGATGCGGGAAGTCTTTCGGTGATCTAACAAGTGTATAAAGCGGCGGAAGGCTGATTGATTACAAGAAGCCTTGAATATTTCTTTGAGAAACAGCCGTCCTTGAGGAGCGATGCGTATTTTGAAATTTGTATGATAGCCATCCTTCGAGGTATGGTCTATTTGCTTTTTGATTCACTTGACAATGTATGGATAGCTTTGTCCTTGAGGATCGAGTCTATCTTTTGGATAACATCTTTTTTTTTTTTTTTTTTTTTTTGAAACTCTTTGGAAGAAGTGAGTTTAGACCTAGATAGATCGGATGAAGGGGAGGAGAACATGGAAGAACATGTACTCATGCCCGGCGAGATCCGATTAAGATAAGTACTTGGGACGAGATGAAGTGGTGATTAAGGTATTCCTACCATGAGGAGGAACATATCCAAAAGAAACGTCATGAGTAGAGCCGCGATACTCATATTTAAGGTAAACGAGGCAATAGGCGGAGAACCACACAATTTCAAATCACCACGAAAGTAGATAGTGGTTATTAGGACGGATGGAAGATCGAGTTGCGACTAGATTTGTGTAAGAGAGATTTTAACAATAGAAGGGCCGTAAATGCAAGGCATTAAGAGGTTACCTTGAGGATACCATCCATGGAAGACAAGCGATAAGCCCCAGAGACCCATATTTATGAGTGATAATGTAGGGACCCATCGATTGGGAGCAAACTTACCACGTTGACTCCTTTCGAGTGTAGTGACATTTTGATTTTCCTTAAGAACAAGGTCACCAATTTTGAAGTCACGGTGTTGCACATGCTTGTTGTAAGCACGCTTGACACGCTCGAGATAGACTTGATGATGCTCAAGAGCGTTGAGGCGCCGCTCATCTAATAATTCAAGTTGAGCTAGGCGATTTTGGCGATAATCCTCATCGAGACAAATTCTCTGAGAGAAACACGGAGAGATGGGATTTGGACCTCGAAGGAAGGGCGGCCTCGAGACCCATAGGCGAGAGAGAAGGGAGTAGCACCGGTAGGAGTACGAATGCTAGTCCGATAAGCCCCGAGAAGCGAAAGGGATATGTAGATGCCAATCCTACCCGGCTCGACTAGTTACCTTTGCGAGGATATTACGCAAGTTTTATTGGAAGCTTCGGCACGACCATTAGCTTGAGGATAGTATGGAGAAAAAAAGCGAGCTTGATTTTGAAAGCATTGCGAGAGATTTTGCAAATCGGCGTTCTTGAAGGATTTACCATTATACGTGATGATGAGCTTGTGTGGAGCATGCAAGCGACAAATGATGTGTTGATAGACAAAATCAACTATGGGTTTAGCCTTTGTTGAAGAAAGAGGATAACTTCTACCCACTTAGTAAAGTACTCGATGGCGATAATGATAGAATGATAGCGGCTTGTGAAGAACGAGGATTGATGAGACCAATAAGATCAAGGCCCCATTGTGAAAAAGGCCACAAATCCGCGCGAGGTTGCAAAGCTTTGACTAGGGGCGTGCGTGAGATTGGAATATTCTTGACACTTGACGCATTTCTTAGTGTATTCACAACAATCTTGATTAAGAGAAGGCCATAATATCCCAAACGTAAGATGCGCTTAGCCACAGCTAAACCACTAAAATGTCCACCACAGATACCGTCATGGACCTCCTGAATAGCTTTAGATGATTCATGGGTTTTGAGGCATCGAAGCAAAATACCATCAAAGCCGCGTTTGTAAAATCCGCTTTAGGATAGAATAGCGATTAGCGCGTTGGACAAAAGACCTTCTACCATTGGAAGTCAGATCTGGAGGAAGCACCGAATGAGATAGATAATCAACTATCTGTTGATACCACTCATCCTGAGTATGGGTTGTGACAGCATTGATCGAAGTTAGCTGTTGAAGATAAGATGGTTGATCTAATCGTTGCCTGACCACATAAAGGCGAGTCTTGATAAAAAGCGGGATAAGGGATCTAATGAGGCCATGGTATCCATGAATCGATTTGCGATACGAGGAATGGATTGGATGGTGAACTTATCGAAAGATTGGAGTTGGGCAAGAACAATGTCGCGATATTTTTGAAGGATATCATTCTTGCATTGATAGACACCGTGACACGATTAACGATGAGTTGAGAATCACCAAAGATGTCAATATGGCGGCGCAGAGATTAATGGCATTTTGAAGTCCTAAGACAAGAGCTTCGTACTCAGGCCATATTATTGGTGCACTCAAAGTTCAATTTGTGTGCGGCCCAGGATAGGCGTACCCCGAGGAGGAATCATCACGAAACCCGCACCTCCCCTTGCTGGCATTTGGATCCATCGAAGAAGAGCTTTACTTTAAATGGAGATAGACCAAAATCGATTTGTTGGATAAATTCATCGGGGAATTGAGCAAGGGTCTTGAGTGTCGGAAGAGGAGCACTAGCTAGTTGATCTGCAATAACTGACCCTTGATAGCCTTTTGCGGGATAAACTCGAGTCAAGTGCATGTCATGAGCATAAGCCAGCGAGTGATGCGATCATTGTGATAAGGCTTTGCATGAATTGTCTTGAGGGATTGACATTTGTGACGATGTAAGTTTTGTGATTAAGAAGATAATGGCGAAGCTTAGAAGTTGCTGAAGAAGAGAGCGCAACATAGTTTTTCAGCCCGGAGTAACGTGTCTCATACTCATGGAGGTGCGGCGATGTAATAGGCAGCTTGTTCTTTACCACAAGTGTCCGTCTGAAATCATGGCTCCCGAGCATGGTCGATCACGAGAGATATAAAGATAGAAAGGCTCCCCCTCGCGTGGAGGTGTAAGCACGGGCGGAGAAAGAAGATAAGCTTTGAGATCATCAAAGGCCTTTTGCGATACTCATCCCATTTGAAATGAACATTCTTACGGAGAAGATGGTGAAAAGGTTGACAACGGTCCGAACATTGGGAGATAAAGCAGCCTTAGCGATTGAAGGCGTCCTTGGAAGCTGCGGAGTTGCTTTAAGTTAGGCAGGGGAGGCATCTCAGGATGGCTTTTATTTTTGCGGGGTCCACTTGAATACCCACGATGGAAATGATAAACCTAAAAGTTTACGGTGAGGGCGCCAAACACGCATTTAGATGGATTTAGAAGCGAAGACAAAAGCGGATAAGCCTCTCGAAAAGAGAGTGCGAGATGAAAAGATGCTCTGGCAGCGTTTGGATTTGCCGAGGAGATCGTCAGCGTAATCCTCTGATTTTGTGTAAAAGATCATGGAAGATGTAGGTCATTGCTCGTTGATAAGTTGCTCGGCGTTCTTAAGACCGAAGGGCATGACACGATAGCAAAAGGTCCCCGAGGAGTTATGAAGGAAGTCTTATGCTGGTCTTACAGTGCGATGAGGATTTGATTATATCGAGAGAAACCATCCATAAGAAAGCATTTCATGACCCTTGATTAAATCTACGAGTTGGTCGATATTAGGAAGAGGAAAATCATCCTTTGGGCGAGGCGATTAAGATCCGGAAGTCGGTACAAATTGAATCTTCCCGGTAGCCTTGAATTCTTGGTACTACATTGGACACCCATTGCGGATAATCGATGGGTTGGATGAAGTTAGCGAGAGCAAGCGCTGTAATTCTTCTTTAACAAGAAGGGCTACTCTAGGGTGCATTTTACGTAATTTTTGCTTAGTTTGGTTTGATGTTGGGAAGGGTAACGATATTGTGGACTCTGATATCGGGATCGAAATCTGGCATATCCTCGTATGACCAAGCAAAGGCTTGGCGATGTTTGGAAAGAAAAGTAGTAAAGTCCCTAATTCTTGTGGATCGAGGATTGGCGACCTTAATGATGCGAGGGTCTTGAGTCCTTATATTAAGGTCGATAGTGGCCTCGTTGAGAAGGGTAGACGTGTCGAAGGAATGGTTTTGGGAAGATATGAATCCTCTGCCCTAGATAGGTGAGGACAGTCGTCATCCGCCACGATGGATAGTGTTGATAGTAGGAGAGTCGTCTCGACTATCTCGGGAAGATTAATGGTATAGAAGCGGACCGATTGTTAGTCTCATAGACTAAAGGTCCCGAGGAAATGGTATTGATCAAAAAAAAAAAAAAAAAAAAAAAGTTAGGTGGGATGGAAATGTCATCGTCCACATCAAGTGATGCTTGGTTTGGTGGGGAAGATGGTTCTTGATGGAAGAGGCTCATCAAGAATAGTGGCAGGTGGCTTTTGAAATGGGTTTAAATCCCAAACCAAACTTTTGGTGTGGCATGAGAGTAGGAATGGATTTGAGGTCATGTATACCTTGTTCATATTTTCCAAGGCCAAAACCTTTCCACGCGCATCGATATAGATAAGTTTTTGCAAGCGTGGGATTACGTAGATAATCAAACCTGTTAGGTAAGGTTTGGCTCTAGGAGGAGAATCCGGACAATAATGAGGTGTATCAAGACCACCGTAGATGAAATTGAGTGCATTGATTGGGCGAAACCAATGGTAGCGATGCGGCCAGAGACACTGATTGATATTCGGGTTGCTTGTCGGGTCTACCATACTCATTAGGTTTGAGATGGGCATCGAAAGAAAAGAGAGGAAGCTCTCTAGTGAGAAAGCGCTGCAATGTCTCTTCCAGTTGCATAAATCGGTAGTTTGGTTGCGAGTATGGAAGAAGATGAAGCCCCATCTGGAGAAGATGCATTTTCTTTTAAAGGGGCGAGACCTTGTGGTCATGTCGCATTGCGAAGGAAAAGGATCTCTGGATGGGTGTAGATTTTGCCCTCATATTGATATTTTAGGCATCGATGGAGGGTGGATGGGACCTGATGCATTACGCGAACCCGAGGCGTCGAGGATCATGTTATAGTGGAATTTTCCTTGACAATATAGAAGAGTTCATGGAGCGACTTTTTACCTACTCGGATGGGTAAGACCACGATTCTAGAGTGGCTGCTAGCTGATCGTTAAATGATCGAAGGGCGAAAGGCGGAGGTGACACCACATTCTTAGGTAACTTAAGTTGTTCGAATGTGTGGGAAGAGATGGCGTTGAGAGCAGCTCCACTATCGATCATAACACGTTTTAAGCGATGTTATTGACTTGGGTGTGATGAAGAGAGAGCCTCGAAATCCTCGAAGAAAGATGAGAATTTGAATCCTCAAAAGAAATGGCGGTCGATGGACCATTGATCAAACAACCCACTCGAAGAGGTGGGGCTCATCGGAATTTCTTTGCGATGCGGCGCGAGTTATCGATTAGAAACTGGCGATGTTGTGGAAGGATTGGATGAGGTCAAAAAGAGACATTTTGACCGGAGCTTAGGTGAGTTGCTTCATGACACTCTCCTCAGCGGATCGGGAACTTGAGTCAGAGTGCGGCACGAATGGAGACCTTGGGTCGTGGGGCGATGAGGAAGGAGACACGCCTTCGAGGGCTGCGAAATGACAACCCGTGGTCTAGATGTTGGAGATGAAGATGGGTTATGATAATGTTGGGTTCTAGTGGCGATATGGATTGTGTCGATTTGGGAAGGAGGAGATCAAGTGGAGTGGAACCACTAGAGTCGAATGGATGGTTGAGGTTCGGATGAGGCTAGGGTAGCAGGGAGGTACTTGTTCCTCCTCCAACGAAGGTCACTTTCTTCGAGAAGGTTCTTGACAACGGCTTGAAGAGCTTTACATCCTTGATGTCATGACACGGAGTACGGTGGTAAGCACAAATCGGATCGAGTTAAACCGAGTGAGGTTTCACTCCTTTGGGGTTATAAGGCTTAATCGGAGGAAGGGTTATGGTGAAGATTGGATAAGTTGATGAAGGATTTCGGTGTAGAATCCGGTAGAAGCGAAGATGAGGATAGAGATAATGGAGATGGTTCTTTTACCTTAACTTAAGTTGCCCGGGGTAAAAGAACTTGCATGTTAGGTTTAACGGTTTTATTAGGGATCCTCTTATTTGTTTGGACATTCGGAGGAGCGATCTTGGGTGCTTGGGATGGGAGTAAATGAGACATGATTGTCTTTGGTGGAGGAGGAGTCCCTAAGATAGATTTTGAGGAGGATGGAGATGCGATAATTTTTGCGGTTTTGGAGACAAAGGGGTTGCTTAGTCGGTTCACGGATGATTTAGATAATGTCGGTTTGGAAGAGGAAGAAGCTCCCAAAATAGGTGAATTTGGAGGAAGATAGGGTGTCTTGATTTTTGGTAACAAAGATGAGGATTTTGATAGAAGAAGTGGCATCTTTTTGGTAGGTAAGTCTACTTTTAGGGATGTTGATGAAGAAGAAGATGATGACTTTGATAGGTGTGTAGAAGAAGATGCCTTCTCAGCGGGCAAATCTAATCGTTTATGAGGCGTGGAGAGAGATTTTTGTGGAAGAACACCGAGAGTTTTGATGGTCCGAAATATGGGCTTCCCCTTTTCGAGGATGGTGACAACTTCAACGTCATAAGGTGATTGTAACCTTTTTGGAGGAAGCAAATGGGGAGATATTGATGGTATAATGTTAGATTTTGGTTGTCGCGGTTTAGGTTGAGGAATCGAGTGTGCGGTGTTGGTGTTACTTCTTTTGATTTTCTGAATAGGTGAAGTAGTATTAGTGATGGAAGAAGTAAGTGATGAAGAAGTTCCTTGCGAAGGGACCACTTTTGGTGTAGTGATCATGGGTGGAACTACTATAGGAAAAGAGATAGGAAGAGTCAAAGTTGAGGACACTTTACGCGAAGTCGGCGATTATAGGGATGTTTATCGAGGCATAGTTGTGGCGGAATGGGAGCAGCGAAGTAGATGTATGCAAGTGGAAACTCGAAGGGATGTAATTGCCTCGAGCATTGAAAGGATGTCGATGATGAGAGCAGGATGAGGAAGACAACTTCTCGGGTATGGATGGGAGATCGGACAAAGGAGCGGAGAGAGATGACTCCGTGTTTAGCAATGTAGGAATATCCAAAGATGGGTTATCGAGGATGGAGGAATTCCGAGTGATTGGTGAAGTGGAAGAGGGTTACGATTCGATTGCTGCGTTTGTAGATGATGTGGTTTTGAAGCGGATTCTTGATGAAATGAAGTTGATAGTGTGGGTGTTTGGTTTTGAGATTACGAAGAATTATGATTTGGGGCATGATTGGGGAAGGGTTGTTTGAAAGCGTCCAGGTAGCTTGATTTGGGGAGCATTTGGGTTATCGAGAATAAGCTCGCCTTTATCGATGAATTTTTGGACAAGATTTTTGAAAGTCGACATCGTTCGATGTCATGACCCTTGGTTCTATGATAGTGGCAAAAATCGTTTTTCTACGTACCACAAAGGGCGTTCTCGACTTTCATCAATATCTCTAATGGGTGGAAGTTCGATCATGCGAACTTCAACATTTTTCCTAAGATGGAGCATATATGATTCCCCGATGGAGCGAAGGATCGAGATGATGAAGCCCCTTTTCGAAGCGGATGAAGGGTCTCTTCGTGGTGGTTGATTAGGAGTACTATCGGTTCTCGATGTTTTTAATACGATAGCATTGGTGGACCCTTGATTCTTATCTTTAGGAGGAAAAGAATTTGGTTTGGTGAGCAGAGAAATCGGGTTTAGATTTGGAGCGAAGTTTTAGTTTTCCTTGTTGATAGCACGAGATTCGAGTTTGCGTGCCATTGTGAAGGCTTCTTGAAGGTGTGGAAAGTTTGGATTCTTAACGTGGAAGAAATGTGACTAGCGCAAGATCGGGTGAACAGCTCGATCTGTTGTGATTGAGGAAGAGAGAAGGACAATTGGTTGATTATCCCTCTCCAACGAGCGACAAAGTCTGCAATAGACTCATCGTCAAATTGGCGAATGTTGTAAAGATCTGTGATTGAGATCTTATGGGCAATATTTATTGAGAAGTTCTCAACAAACATTTGGGCCAATTGAGAGAAAGAAAATAATGAATGTTGAGGAATATTATTGTACCGGTCAAAGCGGGACCAGCCCAGAGACATAGGAAAGGTACGGAGCATGAGCTCCTGATCTTGGACAATGAGGTAGCAAGCATGTTTGAATGCTCGCAGATGTTGTTGGGGGTCTTCCCGACTATGAAATTTTGAGAATTTGGGAAGTTCCCATTGGGGAGGATAAGGCTTAAAAGCCACCGAAGGATGAATGGGTTCATTGCATACTTCTTGAAAAGGAGTATGAAGGGCGGGCTCCTTTTGTGGAGGCTTCCAAGTCTGCAATTTTCTTGAAGAGAAATTGAACCACATCCGATTGGGGAGGAGGTACATTGGTTTGTCCTACATGAGAAGCAAGTAGTGGGTGTGGTTGAGGTGTCAATGGGGGATTCATCTGTTGTTGGATAGGATTATAAGAGGAATAACCAGGTGTTATGGGTGACACCGGGTGGGGTATTTGTTGTGCAGCTTGCGTATAGGCGAGTGCGAGATAATAAGTGGTTGAGCAAATAAAGGTTGGGTGACGGATGGAGCACATGATTGGTGGACTCCTATGTTGGTTGATTGGATCGGGATAGATTGAGGAATATGAGTGTTGGTTGGATTGGTCATGTTGGGAACAAGACACGAAAGGGACCTTATTGCTGAATTAGGTATCGAGGTGCCGATCTAGAGGATGGGCGAATGTCACGGTAGCTGGAATATTGGAAGAAAGACCCCTAGAGGGCGAAGTAGGAGCCAGCTTTGCCTATTCGGAGGGTTGGCTCATGAAGAGGTATTGACCTTGAGAAGCGATAGAGGCATAGGCGAATTGGCGGCGATGTGCGGATGTGCGAGGCAATTTACTATAGCGAGGCGAGAAGACCTCTCGAAATGGGTTGTGGAATAGTCGAGGTAGCTGCGGTGTTAGGGATAGGTAAGACTAATTGAGAATTAGTCGACATGGTAGGTGGAAGAAAAAGGAGGCATAGGGGCCTCACCCTTCTCCGTGGCTCGAGCGAAGAGAGATGGTGCTGGCTTGCTCTAAAGAGGCACAGGATGATCCGCGAGGATAATTGTACACTTGTCGGATTGGTGGGTCTTGGTGAGATATTTGGATCGACTTGTGTACTAGATAGTCCATGAGGGCTACGGGATTGCGATCGAGAGAGCACAAAATTGAGATCCCCGCGAGAATAGACTACAGTCGAGAAGATATTTACGATGGACTAGGAGAAGCCGGACGTGATAGGATTGTTTTGGCTTGATGGAAAGGATTATACGACCATGAGGGGAACCCACTAACAGTGGTCGAGGAAGATTGGAGGGTGCGAAACATCCACGCTGGTGGTGATTTCGGAGGAAGAAGGAACTGTTGGGCCATTTTCCTAGATTGTGAGCGGGTGATAGCCGTCATAAACAAGCAAGAAAGAAGATTGTCTTAACTAATGCACAAATAGTTCAAGCGGCGCAAGTGATTATCTCCTTTAAATTTTGATGCTTTTAAGAAATGAAAATGTTAGGGAAGGCTTTTAGAAGCAGGAACTACTCGAGATAGCCAAACTAGGGATGGTTTGGGTAATGTTTGGTGAGGAGTCGAAGGCACTTGATAAAAGACAGTGCGTGGCTTGATATAGGGGCCTACCCCGCACTTCACACACATTGCTGCGATAAGGGAGTGGTGCTTTGCCATATATACCAAAATCTTTCGTGAATTTATAGCGCGGCCCGAGTACCGCGTAGGCTCTTCCTCTTGGATATCACTTCCAGTAGGCGAGGCCGGGGAAGGAGTTTTGTTTAGATGCTTTATACCTAGTGATTTTGGCTTTGTGTGCAAGGGTGAAAAATAAAAATCAAATAGTGTCACTACCGATTTTGATCAATTTTCCAACCTAATTAACACTAGATGACAAAGCATGCAGCAATGAAAAAGAAAGGGTTCTTTTTAAGCACTTAAAACGAAATGTTTGATTTCGATGAAGACAATTCAAACAAGTTCTTTCCCAAATGCGATTAGGTTCTTTTTAAGCACCAAAAACTGAAGTGTTTGGATGTGATAAACAACCAACAAAGAAAACCTAAAAAGGAGAAAACACCGAAAAAGAGGAATACCTGTAGTTTTAGCTCTCCAAGGTGTGTGGACTTCAAAAAGCGCGTTGTTGAGCTCTTCCCCTCGAACAATCCCACGAACAAGCAAAGTGCTCCATGAAAGGATCAAGCAAACAACAAACAAGATCCGGAAAGATACATCCAGAGATAATGGCGAAGCGAAAAATTTCTATTTTAAGAAAATAGAAAAATTTCAAGATAATGACTTCGCTAAAAGCAAGATTGAAATGATGAGCGAAATGTTCAAATAGGGTGATAGAAATCGGTGAAGAAAAGGAACAAAGTTCAAAACTAGAAAAGAGATGAACTTACCAATAAGGGACTTTGGTTCAGTCCCACCAGTGCGTGCGAGAATGTAGATCAAGAATTTCGTGCTTGTTACTGTCGAGTTAATGCACCAAACTAAACACAAAAACCACGAAAAACCTCAATGAAATAGATACACGATGAAGATGTAGACGGATGAGGAAGTCGATGTAGATAAGGCAGGCGCACCTGAGCAATTCGCACTGATAGATCCGAGTAACTGCAAAACACCGTGCTTGACGAGAAAAAGATGGCGTTAGAAGATATATGGGTGGGCTGCCCAGAAGCGGGTCCGAGAAGCGATAAGCTTCCTTGGCGGATGTCGATCCACGTTTTCAATAAAGAAAAGCGGCATACATGATAAAGATGTAAATAAAGACTAGATTCTCGATTGCGGTAATAAAAGCGAACACGAGCAGCGAGGCGGGAAATACTGAAAAACCAGGAAGCGAGAAATAATGCTAGAATTTGTGTTACTGTGACCTTTTACATCTGCCCGAGGAAATCGGCGTCGGCCCCATGTAGAATCGGCGGCGGCCCGATGTGATCGGCGGCCCAGGGCTGATCGGCGCGGCCCAGGGCTGATCGGCGTCGGCCCAGATAAGATCGATGTCAAGCCCGAAAAGCGGTGACCAATCGGGGCGTGCGATGAGATTCGAGGATCGGAAGGTGAATGTAAGTGCATGCAGGATGTGCCGAAGATGGAGAGGCGCTGAGCAGAGTCACCGGATGATAGATAATGGTGTATGGTGTTGATATGATACGGGCGAGTATAACGGTGCTCCTCTCGAGGATTGATTAGGGCAGGATCTGCCTAAAGCGAGACAATTGATGCTAAGAAGATCTCTCTTTCTCACTCTCTGTTCGTGCGTAAGTGCTTCCTTTCACTCGTTCGTCTCTTTTTCGGTCTCTTCGCTCTTTTCCGTCCACTGGCCGAGTTACAGGCTTGCTTTTATAATCGGCGCCGCTCTGAAAATCGGCGCCCGACCATATGGAGTCGGCGCCGATCGCGGAAAAGACTCCCGAGGTGCCTTAATTGATTGATTCGAGAAAGAAAAGGCTTATCAGAGCTACGGGAAAATATCCCAGCTTAGGGAAGATTAAGAATAGATGTGGTACATGGGTAAAATAAATTTGGGGTAGATAAGTGATTAAGATGCATGGGAAGAAGCGTAATTAAATTTTTAATTATTTAATTACCCATGGGCAAGATATGATGAAATGAATTAAATTTAGAGATAGGTGATTAAATCACAGTTGGATAATATTGGTGGGGATAGTTACTGACATAAATGCGTGCCACTAAATTGAGTGTTGATATCTTTACACTTTCAAAACCAGGGATGGATGTTTCTTCTGCAATAAGTGTGTCCTTTGCTTGAATCTTTGAAAGGAACTCCTGGGTATCTTTATTGAAGGATAATGGATTTCCTGCTTCTTTCTTAACATATTCCTTGAATGGCCCAATAAACTCATTGGAATTTGTGTCTTCTCCCATTGCATTTACTCTAAGGTTCTAAATTTGGTAATTGATGTTATCTTACAACTTGTACGCTTGTTCTTATTTTTCATCCAACTTGGTGATGGCTCACGTTGATTGCTTCAAATATGATTGCTAAGGCTCATTACTCATATGTGTGAAAAGTATTTTAAAGGATTCTAAAAAATTCTTGTTAATAAACTCCTCGAGAAAAGTGTTGCTCATTGCACTCACCACTTGAACCTAGAGGATCCCAGTGATCCTTTCTTTCTCGAAATATTCTCTCTAAGCACCCGCATCTATTTATAGTTGTACACACGTATTTGCGAAAAGAGTTTGAGTGCCTATTAGAGCACTTAAATTTTCATTTTCAAAATTGTACTGATCCATTCATCATTAGCTCATCCCTGCATCGTGAGATCATATGTCCTCTTGATAGATTTTGGATTGAAGCTACTAATGGGTGTAACTTCTTCGATGGGAATTGTTGAGACATTTGGGTCCACCAGTTTTGTTACATAGGATGAAAGATTTTACACCTATTCTTTTAGGTCAATCAATAATATTATTATATTATTTGTTCCTTGCCATCAAGTGAGTGAAAACTACTGATGCATATACAAATCCCCTTTATGATATCAACCTTAGTTAGATTGTTCTCATTTCATAATCGAGGATGTCGTAATTTCATCCATGGCTTGCTCACCTTCGGTCAAGATACTTCAATATATTGATTACCTATTTATCCAATGTAGAAACCGTGAGGCCATGTGCATGAAATTATGTTTCCTTCCCTTAGCCAATGAGGGGATCATTGATAAATAAGGTGTCACCTATTGTTGAATATGTGAGTATCGTGTGCATTGTTTCTTGCATCCATGGGAACATTTCATCGGACTTAGGATCTATGAAGGTGTATCAAGCATTCCCTATCTCTAGAACAAGAGACATCTTATAAGGGAGAGGCATTAGCATCGACAAGAGGTGAGGCCTCTTGTGGTGGTTTGAAGACTAGGTCTTGAATTGCTTGCTCTTCCTCCACTTGTGTTTTTTCCAGTGGATCATCTTCTTGCATTTTTGCAACCAGGTATTACTTTTGCATCGTTGTAAATCGAGACTTCTTATGTCTTGGCTCTCTTTGGTGACTTTTCATGAGAAAAAGTCTCCAATTTTGTAGATTTTCATTTTTAACTTACTCCAGTGTCTTGAACTTGAAGTTACTTCAGAAATTTTGAGGATGACTACTGAGAAGCTTGTTTATGACTTGTGAGGTTACTTGTGATTGGATTATTACAGCTCTCTTTCTTTGGAACCAATCCCTCATTCTCCTGACCAATTTCTCAATTTGTTCCATTATATCCCACTGATTTGCAAATGAGCCAATTGACTTGAGGGAATGGGGAAACATTGATCACTGCATACTCAAGATCATACATTTATGTTCCATCATCTTGTAAAATATCTTCATACCAAGAGAACCACAATTTCTTCATCTAATCAACTGTCATCCTCATATGATCCTTCTCCCGTAGTTAAATTAAATCAACACAAGTAGTCCAATAGTATTCAACTTACGGATCATGGTGCAAGTATTGGATATGGAAAGAGTCATGATCATCTTAGATGTCAAAATTGGGTCTAGCGGTGTAAGAATGCAAAGTCAAATGCATGAAGGCTACCTCCGGATGAGATGCATCATTCACATTATTACATGTGAACACCCCAAGAGAGATGGGAAATGAAATCAACTTATTTTTCTTGTTCTTGAGTCTATTGTTTACCTATATGAACTACCTGTAGAGCTCAAATAGTATAATTTGGTTGTTAAAGTACTTGGGAAAAACCTTAGGGAGCTTGGTCAAAGATGAAAACTTACAAGTAGGAGGAAGTTGAGAATTGTATGAAATAAGAGCCATATCTTTTGATTAAGGATGCTGCTTGTGGTGACATCCTTACCTCCAAACCACCCTCCAAAGTTTGGACCACGTACATCATGAATGCATCATTCACGTGGGAGAAGTGCACAGAATTTCCTCCATTACAAAAGGTTGATGGAGCTTCTCGAATGTAGGAACCTTGGAAGCATGATCTTGAGCTAGTATGAAAATAGACCAAATATAAGTCATCTAAAACTTCTTTGTCATGGGCACCTGGAGTAGTTGTAGATGTAAATTGTCACTAATTATGTGCCCACATTCCAATTCATTACTTTCCTTGATCCTTGCTATCAGATGAAAAGGGCCATCATCTGGGATCCCTCATGTTTTCTTCTCCATCACTCTACCAAGGAGAGTGATTGCATAATAACAACCTTTGCAAAACTGCACATCAAAAGTGTTTTGGATTGGAGGATTTCCCCCTCGAAGTGGATTCCCTTCATCTTGGGAGATGTCATGGAGTTTTCCTTCCTTACATGAACTTCTACATGTTTGATCATGTTGGGTGATGTTAAATTTTCAAAGTGAGTGAGATGGTTATGGGGTTAATGATTTCATTACCATACCATTGTCGGCTTGAATAGTCAAAGTTTCAGTGCTCATAGTCTTTGTGAGTAGGCCAAGACTAGCTCGGTGCTTTGTATGAGATAGTTATCCCATAGCGTGAATAAACCACTTGTGAATACTGATCTTTAATCTTCCCTCTTTCCTTAGATATCATGTGAGCCTTTTGATCATTGAAATACATAGAGATATAACTATCCTCTATCTGGTATTAGAAGCAAATAATGTGACGAATTCTATCCTCGAAAAGTTATATTTCATGATTCCTCACACTTACTACTTTTAGAAAGTTGAAACTTACTATTTTTAGTAATTTTGAACATTATATCTCTAAACTCCAATGATGAATTAGAAAATATCTTTTCTCCTATGTGAATATATTCAAAGGTGACTTACAGAAATTTTAGAATTATTGGATAAATTTTGTCGAGTTATTGTAGTTTTATTTTTTTTTTTAACATTTTTTTTAATAACTCTTAATTTTCTTTTGAATTTTCCTAACTGACTTACATTTCTCCCTAATGTTCCTCTGAACCAATTAAATTTTTAGTATTATGAGGATCACTTACTCTTTTTAGTAAGTTTTAATTGAAGGGTTAGATGACCATTATGATTGATGATCAAAACTTGTATATTGTTAAAACTTCTTTTTCATCCAATCATGGATGATGGTTAATTTTTTCTTATTCTAAGATTTTTTCCGAGATGATAGCAAGTTATGAATGGTGGAAAAATTTCCTACAATAAATTATCTAAAGTCGATTTTCTTAATTTCACTCACCACTTGACCCTTAGAGGATCCTGCGATCATTTATTTTCTCCAAATATTCTCAAGGAAAATCAAATATGGTCACATTAGGAAAGAGGTTTATTAATAATTTTAGAGAATGAAATTTCATTTTGGAAGAAAATACTTCCATTCAAGAAGCGATCCTTTATCATAAGCAGTAACGTCATTCTAAGAAGAAGATAGATTTTGAAGAAGAAGAAGAAGAAGAAGAAAATTTGATGATGAAGCTTTTAATGGGATAGTGCATCTCCTGGTAAAGGAATTTGATATTTTAGAGAAGGGTGCATTGAAAAAAAAAAGGTAATTGTTTCATCATAAACCATCATGAGCTGAAATAATGTCTTGATAATTTTGGATGAAGCTTTTAATGTGTGAAACTTCTTGTTCAATAATCTTGAATGGATGGTAAGTTGAAGAGATGAAATAGTTAAATTGTTCTTTTAGCTCAAATATTCTTTTATATTCTTGCAGATTTTTATGAGAAATGGATACATATGTAAATCCCCTTCATGAGATATGAACCCTAGTTAGATTGCGCCATTTCATAATCTATCATTGTCATTTCATGGAAAAGCTGATCACCTTCGATCGACTAATTCAATATCTTGATTATCACTATTTCTTCATTATAAACCATAGGCTATGAATTCAAACTTCATTTTCCTTCCCTTAGATGATGAGGTGATTTAAATCATGGGTTGTTACTTGTTCAACAATGTAAGTATCATGTGTTATTGTTTCCTATCCATAGAAAAATTTCAAAGAATTAGGCTCTATGATAGGTGCATTAACCATAAGATGGGATATTAGTGTCATAAGGAGAAGGATGAAGAATGATATGATGAAAAAATCAAAAATAATTTCATTCTACTCAAGAGAAGATGTATATTAAGAAACATGTGGAAGAGGAATACACTCAAAAGTGGTTGACTAGGTTTGAGCTCTTCCTCCACTTGTGTTTCTACCACTAGATCATCTTTTGCATTTATGCAACCATGTCTTCCCTTTGCATCGTCGCACACTAAGCCTTATCTTTCTTGGCTCTCTTACTTGAATTTTCATGAGAATAATTCTCTATATTGTGGATTTTGTTTTGAAATTGCTCAGTATTTTCACTTGAAATAACTTCCATAACTTTTGATGATGAACTCTTTGAAAGCTTGTTTGGACTTATGGACCACGATTGGATGATCATGGATCTCTTTCTATGGAACCAATATCTTGTTCTCTTGAGTAACTTTCTTAGGATGTTCCTTTATATCCCTAAATTGAATGACATGCTAATGGTGACATGAGGCAATGGGAATTTAAAAGCACACTACTCATTATATGATAATTTCTTATGTTTCACTTGAAACATATCGAATAAAAGAAATGATAACAATTTCTTCAAATCATAATATAATCCTATATGGGTTAATGGAGATACTTCAAATTGGCAACACAATCCCCTTATAGTTATAACTTGGCTCATGACACAATTAGGGATATTGAAAGAGTCATGATCATCTTGGATGTTGAAATTGAGTCACAGTAGTGTAGGAATGTAAGTCAAATGTGTGAAGGAAGCCTCTAGATGAGATGCATAATTCACATTCTTATATGTGAAGACATAAGAGAGATGGGAAATGAATTCAACTTGTTTTGTGATTTCTCCTTCCTTAGTCATTGTTTACTGTGTAGGAGTACTTAAGAGCTTATTAGAATATATTACACTATCTTACTTGGGCATCTTATCGAGCTTGCCATAGATGGAAACTCAAAAGTAGGAGAAAGTTGATAATTATATGAAATATGAGCCATATTCCCTTTTGATTAAAGATCTTTTGTGGCAACATCCTTTCTCAAAGTTTGGAGCATGTACATAATGCATCATTCACATGTGGTGAAGTTCTGTGACTTTCCTCCATTACGGAGTTTCTCGAATGTGGGCACCTTAGAACAATGTTCTGTGTGAGAGACAATCCCTTGAATGATCTTGAGCTGGCGAGAAAATAGACCAAGTAAGAAGTCATGTGGAACTTCTTTTCATGGGCACCTAGAGCAATTATAGATGTAAATTATCACTTTGATTATCTTCCCCAATTCATTGCTTTTCTTTCTTTAGTCACTTTCAAGATGAAAAGGGCCATCCAATCTTGGAAGTCCCTCATGTTTACTTCTCCCATCACTCTATGAGGAGAGTGATTACGTCCTGAATATCCTTCATGAAACTCACATCTCGAAAGTGTTTTTGGAATCCTTGAGGGATTTCTCCTATCTTCATCCATGATCCTAGTGCAATCCCTTGCACATATGCATCCATCTTTTCCCACTCATGCACAACCTTCTCCTTCATGATGATGACCATGTTGGGTGATGTTGGAATTTATAGAGTGAGTGAGATGGTTTTGGGATTAATGAATTCCATTTTTGTACATTTTCATCTTGAATTTTCATGTTTAGGATCATAGTAGTGGTGTGAGAAGGCCAAGACCAACTCAATGCTTTGTATGGACACGGGGTGTCTCATGCACTCTAGGAACAACCCACTTGTGAATACTTGATCTTTGATCTTCCCTCTTTCCTTGGTATCATGTGAGCCTTCAGATCATTGAAATCCATATAGGAGACATCACTATCCTCTATCTCATACTCGAAGTGAAAGGTTGTGCTCGGCTTTGTCTTGAAAACTTGTACTTCATGATTCCTCAACACTTACTATTTCTAGAAAGAACAACTTACTATTTTTAGTAAGTGTGAAAATTCTTCTCTGAACTCCAATTAGTTTGCTAATTTGAATGTTCAACTCTTAGAATGCTCCTTTTGTGAAATTCACCCTAGAATGACTTACTATTTTTAGTAAGTGCCTATGAGACAACTTACTATTTTTAGTAAGTGTGAAAATTCAACTCTTTTGAACCTTGAATGGATGTGAAAACTTGAATTCCTCTTTCTCCCTGTGTTCCCCTCACCTTCTGACCAATTTTACTATTTTTAGTAGGTGCTCATGAGACCACTTACTATTTTTAGTAAGTGTCAATTTTGGACCAAGATGACCATTTGATGATTTTTTTCCTATGATACCTCTTGTGTTCACCGCTCTTTTCCAACTTCTTCAGTTGGTGGCTTACCTAAAATAGTAGTCTCCCATGTAGAAGGCCTGCTATTTTTAGTAAGTATGCTTTTGGTGGATCATCATGGTGGAATGAAGTTTTTTGATATATGGGTTTTTTCCAATATCACCCCTCTGAAATTTTAGGCTTACCCGATCATTGGTTTATGAGATTTTAAAATTTTAAAATTTTCACCTAGGCAGTAGCTACTGGACACGACAACCATTAATGGAGCTTGAAAATTGCAGGTTTTTTTTCTCCTCCGATTGATGATGAAAATTATATTTTTGATGTGGGTTTTTCTTCTCATTCCCCTGGTGAATTTTCTCTTCAAACCGATTGTCGGTTTGTTTGATGAAATTTGATTTTTGTTTCGTTGTGCAAAAAGAAGATTTCTTCATTGCAAAAATCTTTGTGCGAAAGGGGAGAGATTTTTATGGGGGTTTTTATGGCCTCTGAAAATGAAAAAACAAAAAATTCTTCGTTCTCGATCATGCATGCAGTTTTGCAAGATATGTTGATTTCTTCGTCTCACGGCTATGAGGGTTTTCAAATGAAGTTCTTCATTTTTTCTCTTTCATTCTTCATTTCTTTGATCATATTTTCCTCTGAAATCTTATGTTTTCATGGTGTGATGGATTTGGTGGCCATGGTTTTGAGTGCAATAATGGTGGATTGAAGTGTTTGGGAAAAATGGATAGAGTTATGGCAGATGTGAAGTTGTGAGAAGAAGAAATGGAGGAAAAAATGCTAAGTGCTCAGCTTTAAAGCATTTAAAAAACATACTAGGGGTGGGGTGATTTTTTGTCCCTGATGTTCCTTAGCTAAAAAGGGATGAAAGGGACATCAAATTTCACATCACGCCTCCTCGACACTTGTGTCAAAATCTCCAATGATGAGCATTAGGGCTAAAAAGCTTGAGAAAGCAAGCACATAGGGGCTAAAAATGGCTTGAGGAAAGGCATACCTGGGGGGGTGCTTTTAAATTGTCCCTTTAGCTAAAGGATGAAAGGGGACATCAATTTTCACATCGCGCCTGGAGCTGACACTTGGGGGCATCCGATGGTTGTGCATTTTAACTAGCTCCCCTAAATTTACATTTAAGGTCACATTGAAGGGGGCCAAAGGGACATGTCCCTCATGTCCTTTTCAAAATTTTTACACATGCACTTGGTTGCACTTGGCGGTCATCCATGCACTGAGGGGATAGGCTCACAAAACACTGGGGCTGAACTAGCGATGCAGAGGGTTCTATGGGTGATCAAGAGGGAAAAATAGGGTTGGAAAATTTTACTTCCCCTATATGTCCCTTTTCTTAAGGGATGAAAGGGACATCAAAATGCACTAGGCTCTTGAGTTGACACGTGTCCACTTGAAAATTGACTAACTGCTGAAGCTTACCTTGAGGACAACTTGTGACGACGATATAACTTGAGCTCCCGATGGAGTTTTTGGAAAAAAATTTATATGAATTTGACTAAAAATGCCTTATGAATCCAATGGTGGGGGTATCATAGCTTTTGATTCCTCCATTTAAGCCCTGAAAAATTGGATTTTTTTCTAGCTCCATGATTGAGCATGAGAAAAAACTAGATATAAACCTATTACACCTAGTGTTGTGAAAAATATGATTTCACCATATTTTAGAGATCTGAATTACCTTTCTGATGATGTATTTTTAGCTCCTAAATCCTTCCAGAGCTCCCAAAATCACTTCCCAAAGCTCAGTAGCTTTTTTTGCCCTTGTGCACTGCCTAGGCCTGAGAACCCTGTTTTGATGAATCTACCCCAAAACTCTCCAAATATTTCCTGAATCTTCCAAAATAATTTCCTTGATGTTATTAGACCTTTAATTCATCTCCATGTTGGATTTTTCTCTTTTTTCCACTCCATGGGGGGTTGCACCAGTCCTGGGAAGGCCAGTGGTAGCCCTTCCCAACATTGCCCAAAATTGCATTCTTCAAGAACTCCTAAAATCACCTAGGGGGATTGACTTGAATTTCCTAATTCACCTAGGGACTGAGTTAACATCCACTTGGGGGGTCATTGGACTGAATGGGTAAGGCCGGTGTTGAGGATGGGTAGACTGGGGTGTCTTGGAAAGGTAAAACTTGAAAATTTTGACACAGGGGTATCGTTGTCATGCTTTGAAAATTGTAAATTTTCCTATTGCACATTTTCATGAAAAAATAGCTCTAGCTTGGGGACATGGTATGGATTGATGATGCAAGTGAAGACATGACATGAGGAATCCCAAATCTCAACTTATAACATATTGACCAGTGCCTTATCCATTGGGCCCTATGGAGTCATGTACAACTTACAAGAGAGAGATAACCAAGAAGAACACACACACACAAAAAAAAAACAAAATGAAAAAAAAAACACAACACACACAGATAAAAGGAAAAGACACACACAAAAAAAGGGAAACACACCTAACAATCACCTATGGTACAAGGTGGGGGACAACCCACTTTCATTGATGATACTTGCTTCAGATATTTCCCACTACAAGGAAATTCCAATGGTGTTCCATCCAGATATGAGAGTAGAAATACATTTTCACCGTAAGCTTCATGAATCTAGAATGGGCTGAGCCATAATGAATCAAACTTTCCATGGCTGCCTTTTGGTTCTCTCCTTTTTCCCATAGTAGGACAAGGTCTCCAACTTTGAATTCCCTTTCCTTAGCCTTTTTTTCAAGATCTTCTTCACTTTTAGTTGATGCTCTCTTGATATGATCAACCACTCGAGTCTATTCTCTTCCATCTTCTCAAGAAATAGGATCCTTTTGTCAATAGAATCCTTGTATTGTTCATCTTCTATTCCTTGGAGCAATTTGAGAGTTGAATTTCAACTGTGATGGGAATTTTTGCTTCAACTCCATATAATAATTGGAATGGTGACATACCTATTGCTTTCTTTGGAGTGATCATGTCCACCCATAATGCATCATATAACTTCTTGTGCCAATTCCTCTTGGTTTTCATCCATGAGCTTGTGAAAAATGGTCACGATGTTCTTGTTACTAGATTTGGCCTAACCATTTCCTATGGGATAGTAGTCTGATGAGTGGGATAGGGAGATTCCATATCCATAGCAAAACTCATTCAACTCCCTTGAAGAAAAATAGGTAGCATTATCTACTACGATCTTTTGTGGCACTCTAAAATGTACTATGATATTCTCTTTGATGAAATTTGCATACCATTTTTTGGTGTTAGCTTGCTTGATATGGGATGGCCTCCACCCACTTTGTGAAATAATCTATCATTGTGAGCACATAGTAGGTGTGCCCCATGCTTGAGTGAGGATTTAGAGCACCAATGAAGTCTAGCCCCCACTTGAAAATGGTTCTTCAATGAAAACTGGCCTGAGTGGTAGTGTTAGCAGAGATGGTCTCCCAACAAATTGTTGACATGCTTCACACTTGGAAACCCATTCTTGAGTATCTGCAAAGAGGGTAGGCCAATAATATCTTCCTCAGAGAATCTTATGTGTAGTGACCATGGCTGAAAAATTCCCACCACACGCTTGGTCATGATATGCTTTAAGAAACTTCTCTTGTTGTTCTTTTTCTACACACTTGAGAAAGCATCCATCAAGACTTCTTTTGTAGAGTGCATGGTTCCAGATCACAAAATTTGTTTCCTTCAACTTGAGTGTTCTCCTTTTCTTGTAATCAAGATGAGGGGGGCAATTCTCCATAGGTTAGATAATAGGAAATGTCTGTGTACCACTCATCATTAGTAGTTACGAAGAGGACCTATGTGGACTATCTTCAAAACAATTTGAGCAAGTGCACAATTATCTTCACCATGTTGAGCTTTGAGAGCTTCATCTTTGGTGATCAATCTACATAGACCATTTCCCACACCAAATTGGAGGGCTAGATCTCCAAGTCATACTCTTGAGTCTTTGTAACCCAATTTCCTCTTTTAGCTCTGGATCTTGTTGTGTCAAGATGGACTTGATTGCACTTACTGGGGACCATCACCACCGTATGAGAGTTGAGTATGTAAAACCTGAAATTTTTACATCCTTGACCACCACATAGGCATGTTTCTCCAATTGGCTATAGTTTAGTTCATGCTTCTTCAATGGGAAGCTCATGAAAGTAATAGGTGCTTCCACACCTTCATCATTCTTTTGAAAAAGAACAACAAGAGAGTATGTTCGATGCATAACAATACATGATGAAATCTTTACTAAAATCTAGAGATACAAGAGTCGGAGATTTGGAAATGGATTTCTTGATTTCTTCAAAAGTTTTTTTTCCTCATTCCACTTGAAGCTTTCTTGAGGTTTCATCATGGTGGTGATGTGCTTCATCAATTCTATGAACTCGGAACAAAGTGACGAAGAAATTTTACCTTTCCAAAGAAGGAGTGAACTCCTTTCTTTCTTGTGGGAAGAGATAGTGCTTGAATGGCCTTCACTCTTTTAGGATCAATGTGTGCTCCATGCTTATTCACAATGTGCCCCAAAAATTACCTTCTATAACTCCAAAATGCACTTTTTTTGGGTTTAAGGATATGTCATGCTTTCTACACCTTGTGAGTACCTGTTCCAAATGGTGAATATGGTCTCCCCTCTTTTTTTAGAAGACTGTGAGATCATCTAGGTATATGATAAATGCAATGCTTCAAATATTTGAATGCTAGATCCATCACCCTTTGAAATGTAGCTCCTGCATTGATTAGACCAAAAGGCATTTTGTGTATGCAAAAGTGCCCCAAGGTGTTGTGAAATTTGTCTTGGTGTGATCCTCCTCTGCCACCTTAATTTGGTTATACCCCAAGAATCCATCAGAAAGGAGAGAATTTCAGATCTAGTGACCACCTAAAAATGTGATCCATGATGGGGAGGGGGTAATTATCTTTAATGAATCCTAGTTCAAATTATGAAAATCCACACATATTCTTATTTTTCCATTCTTCTTCTGCATGACTGGCACAATGTTTTCCACCCATGTGGAATGATGGATGGGAAAGATGATCCTTGCATTGAGCATTTTCATCACTTCCTCTTTGATGGTGTCTACTATCTTTGGGTTATATGGCCTTTGTTTTTTTGAAATGGCTTGGCATCCGGCTTCAAGGGAATTGAGTGGTGCATTTCCTTTGGTTGGAAGGATTTAAGCTCATCATAAGAATAGGCCAAAACATCTGAATATTTCTTGAGAATGACATGAACCTTCTCTTTTCTTTCAGTGAACAACACTTTCCAATGTTGACCATTCTTGGGTTCTCTAGGGTGCCATGTTTTCTTTCTCAAAATCAGCTGGGCACCGAGAAGATTTCTTCACCTTCTCTTGAATGAATCTATCATGCTTATCAAAGAGGTCTTCTAGAGAGACTAGGCCTTTAGGGATCTTGTTTCCTTTCAATTTGATCACTCCTTCTTCATCAATTCCTTCAATTCCTTCTTTCTCCTCTTTGGCTACCACTTCCTATGTGGATTCTCACTTCCTTCAAAGAAGAGATTATTGAAATTGTCTCTTTGTTCTAGAAATCCAGAGCTGATTATCATCATTGAAGACTTGCCAGTGGTTTACATTATTATCGGGCACACTAGGTCTAAACACCATCTCTATAGTTACCTTATCCTTTCAAATGATGAGTGTGGGTGTCACAAGAGAAGATGACACTCTGCAAGGGAATCAACTATTTCATTTTTTTCTCAGGAATGAATTCAATGGAGAATGCATCAAAAGATTCAATGCAATCCCACACTCTATTTCTATAATGTCGAAGTCTTGGATTCTTTACTTGGTACTACTTCTGGACCTTTCTTACTATTACCTCCATCGTCACCCTGGCATTTCAACTTCTTGATTCCCATATCTTCTACTACACCCATGCCCAAGAGGAGGGATTCATACTCCATTGTGTTATTTGTATTATCAAATTGTAGCTTGTAGGAAATGGGTACAATTCACCAAAAGAGAGACACAACACACCACCTACTCTCCCAAACCCACACTAGAGTGACTACCATCAAATTCCATTGTCCAGATTTGATCTTCTTCCTCTCCATAAGAAGTGGAAAATTCTCATCTTTCTCTGATGTGAGGAAGTAGTTTCCTAGCCCACTATCCTAAAATAGAATGTTTTCCCTTGGATCATCATATTTTCATACCATGTACTTCATCTTCCTTACTTGGAAATAATTTCTTCATCTCACCTTTTACTAGAATAGTTTAGATGACCAATCCATTTTGATCTCTCCACCCAAATCTCTATAGAATTTTGAATCAGTAGCATCCCAAAGGATGTTGGAATGTCTCCACCAGATGGTGAGAAGCACCTTCTTCTCTAGAAAATCAGCTAGTGCTACCTGTGCATCTTTGATTCTTCCCACCAATGACACTTGTTTGGATTCCATTGAATACAGAGCCACTTTCTTGGGTCAAGGTGAGGCCTAGAGATTTGAAACTTTGACTGACATCACATTATCTTGAGGCTCTAGAATCTATGATGCAATTATTGAGTTGAAAGCCTTTAATGAGAAGTGACAAGTAAAAAGGCTCAACTTTGTTGGTTTTGGAGGCACTGAGGGCTAGCATGTTTTTGTGAAGGTGGTGTGGATGGTGTGGGAAGTAGGCCTTTAGAATTTGAGTTTGATTCTATAGAACTACCACCACAGACTACATCAACAAACCTATCAAATTGGGTAGGGTGCATTTGTAAATATTCTAGCTCTGTGATTTGGACTTTGGTTTTACTTTGCATGTTCCACATAATCAAATGGGGTCATGGTGGGTGAGGTTGAGGTTCTAGGGATGATGAAATATTTACATGGTGAAGGTTTTTCTACTTTGGGAGTTGGATTTTCTTTCACGGGTGTGGTAAACTGCTTTGGAAGGAGATGGGGATGTAGATTTTGATGGAACCTTAGATGATTTTGTAGGAATAACATTTGAAGAAGAATTATTTTTAGAAATTTAGGACTAGGAGAAGGACTAGGAGACTTACTTGGTGTGGCAATGTGATCCTTGCTAACCAATGGGTCTAGTTTTTCTTTATTTGAACTCCATTGAAGGTGGTAGTGGTGATCCTCTACTGATGATTTTTTTTTGTGGAACTTCCATAGGAGGATCTTCTTTCTTTTTCTTTTCCTTCACCATGCACCATTGAGGATGAGGCTCCTTTCTTGGATTGTGCATGAGTGAAAACTACACATGAGAAGCTTTGGGGCTTCTTCATCATTTTCATCTTCATCTCCATCAACATACTCAATTAGGCCATTATGTGTGTATCACCATCAACTTCTTCAACCTCGAGATAGTTATCATCATCTCCTACATCTTCTTCTTCTTGTTCTTCTTCTATCTCTTCTTCTTCCTCTTACTCCTTGGTGTCACAAGTGGCATTATTAATTAAATGGTGCTTTGAGAGAGAGTGATGAGGAGGTGGAGTAATTCTTGGTCTATTGGGAGGATTTGGCTTCCTTGGAGTATTCTACATTGTGATATGAGACAGTTGTTTCTTCATGAAACCAAGTCATTGGCCATTTTTGGAACATTGGGTCCATGGTAAATCGAGCCCAACTCGACCTTTTTTTTTCCATTAGGACCTTTCACTTTTCCAGAAAAATCAAATCATCTTTTGTCTCGATCGTGAAGTCTTGTGCTTCCTCAAATTTCTAGGTTGGGATCTTTTGAGGAAGAAACCAACTTCTGAGTGGAAAGCACTTGATGAAGAATATTTTCAAATTATTTTTAGGAGGCATGACATCTTTGGAATTCTTCTTATTATCCTATTATATTTGGTGATGAAGTCTCACATTGATTAGCATCTTTCTTCATTTGTACCAACTGGACCAAGAGATCTTGATAGTCTTCCATAGATTTGAACCTATGTTTGAATTCACTTCTTATATCTTCCCAGTAGGTGATAGACCTCGGGGAAACATGTAGAACCATTCGAATAGAATTTTTCTTGAAGTGATTCCAAAAAGAGCTAGAATGATACATCTTCATGTGCTCATGCTCATGCCCAACACACCAAGTGGTGATGAATGAATTGCTTACATGTTCTCCTCGGGAAGTTGAGAACCATCCCCTCTGAATTTTGGGAAGTTTTTTCTTGAGCCTTTTGGTAGCTCATGGAGTGGTTGAGGAAGGGAAAGTGGGCTGGTGTTTCCACCCCATGGTACATTTGGCCTACATTCTTCATGATCATGATCCACCATTCCATTCCTGATTCTAGCTTCCAACCTTTCTAAGGTTGGCTTTAACTTTCTTTTGTTTGCTCTTTTCATCTGCTTTGGCTTGAGCTCTTTCAATCTCTTCAATTTGAGCTCTTATTTCTGCTTCATCTCTTGCTTCTCTTTCTCTAGCTTCTTCTTCGGTCTCTACATCAGTGAAATCTTCAAGATTCTCATTGATGTATGGAAACTCACATCCAATGGATTGATGAACACTTGGACTCCCAATGTGACTAGTTGTGTGATGAAGGGGAGACCTCTGATTTCTAGCAGCTCTTGTCTTCTTTGAAGTTCTTCAAAATGGGATCGGTTTTTCCTCCTTGTCTTTGTTTTCGGGTGTATCTTCTATCTACCAGCTTGAAAATCTATACTCTTCTTTGTGGTGCCTAAATCTATCTTTTCTTTCTAATTCAGTAATGTGTTCTTCTTCAGGTCAAGTACTCTCATGGTGATGAAGTAGTGGTTGACACTTTTCCTTGTTATGCCAAATAGCCTCTCACAAATCTGAAGCAATATCCTCTTGAATGTGGAAGAGTAACTCAGGTCTTTCAACAGAGGATTTCCTAATAGCCATGGTTTGAAGACATAAGGCTCGGGTGACTATTCAAATTCCAAAAATTTTCTTTTTTTTTTTTTTTTGGATTTTTTGAATTTTTTTTTATTTTTCTAGGTCATTTTTTTTGGTGCAGATGTTACTAAATCTACCCCACATGGGGACTCAAAAAATATTGGTGAGAAAAAATTTTGGGGAAAAATTTTTGGGTTTCTTTCCAACACTCTGGGAATCTAAGTCCCTCTACTTAAATGGTGCAACTTTTATATATGCATGCATGAGTAATGGTGAGTTTTATCTGGGTTGGCCTTGCCTTGCAGCTGGGGATCCAATAGGGGGCACTCCACTACCTATGGAAAAAAATTGCAATACTTGCTAGAGAGGAATTTTCTAGGAGAGTGGGAAAGGGAGTGAGAATGTTAGATAAGAGGAACTAATGTGCAAGTAGAAAATCAGAGTCTTACATACATCAGTTAGAAATTTCATCACATGCATTAAAATTAAGAAGAAACAACTCTAAAAATAATAACAAGACCGATTAGAATTTATGAGCACAAAGTATCAATAAATTCCTCAGTCAAAAAAAGGGGCTAGAAACTCCTTCTTCTTGTATTGATGCTTAAAAAAATTTGTACATAGTATGAGAATAGAAGAAATTTGAGAATGGGGAAATGGAAGAATTTTCTATCTCTTTGATTTTTCACAAGGATCTCTCTCTCATGAATTCACAAAAAAAAAGAAGACCTCAAATGAGGAGTTCATTACAATTTATAGAAGAGAAAAAACTCTTCATCTTCCCATTATGACTTTTCATATGCCATATTTTTTTGACTTTAGGTTGTTCATATTCCTATCAAATATTAAGTCCCTTTTATAAAAACAAGGTGACTTAAATTTTACATCATGTTTCTAAAGTCACTTAAAGACATATCAAAAAGTGCAAACCCCAAATGAAATTAGAACATTGAAGAAAGAGAAATTGGGAGGGAGAGAAGAGAGAGAGAGAGAGAGAGAGAGAGAGAGAGAGAGAGAAGAAGAAAGAAAGAAAGAATCATGTAGAAGAATGAGCTGCTCCATGGACTTGATCTCACTCTCACTAGTCTCCATCTCATCTCATTTGAGAGAAGATCTCTCATTTCTCCAAATTCCTTTGCTTGAAAATGAGCCACTATAGGTTCCACTTTTTGGCATGAGAGGAATGAACACAACTTAGAGTCTCTATCCACCCATTAGACACACCATTGATATCTTTGCACTTTCCAACCATGATGGATGTTTCTCTACAATGAGTGCAATGGCGGCCCAAATCTCTGAGAGGAACTCTAGGGTATCCTTATTGAAGGATAATGGATTTCCCACTTCTTTTTTTAACATATTCCTCAAATGGCCCAATCAACTCATTGGTAGTTGTGTCTTCTCCCATTACAGGCACTCCAAGTTTCTTGAATTTGGTGATTGATACTATCCTAGCAACTTGTATGCTTGTTCCTCTTTTTCATCCAACTCGGTGATGGCTCGATTGATTGCTTCAAATCTGATTTCTAAGGCCCTTTCCCATACATGTGAAAGTCTTTTAGAAGGGGTGCCAAAAAAATTTTCTTGTTAATCAACTCCTAAGAATGAGTGTTTCTCATTTCACTCACCACTTGACCAGAGGGATCCCAGTGATCCCTTTCTTTCTCCAAATCTTCTCTAAGTGCCCATCCTATTTTTAGTTGCACACATGTAGGTGAAGAGTTTGACTTACCTCTTTAGAGCACTTGAATTTCCTTTTTGAAAATTGTGTCGATCCATTCATTATTAGCTCATCCCTACATCATGAGATCATGTGTCCTCTTGATAGATTTTGGATTGAAGTTGTTGATGGGTGTAACTTCTTCGATGGGAATTGTTGAGGCATTCTAGATCCACTAGGTGTTGTACATAGGATGAAAGAGTTTGCACCTGTTCTTTTAGCTCATCAATCTTCTTCTTATATTATTTTTTCCTTTCCACCAAGTGAGAGGAAGACTATTTTGATACATATGCAAATCCCCTTCATGAGTAGTCGACCCTAGTTGGATTGTGCTCATTTCATAATCAACCGGTGTCATTTCATCCACTAGCTTGATCACCTTTGGTCGGGATACTTTAATATATTTATTACCTATTTCTCCACTATAGAACCATGAGGCCATGTGTGTGAGATTCCTTTTCCTTCCCTTGGCCAATGAGGTAATTGTTGATAAATCAGGGGCCACCACTTGTTGAATAGTGTGAGTATCAGGTGTTATTGTTTCCTCATCCATGGGAACATTTCATCGACTCAGGCTCTATGAGAGGCATATCAACCATTCCTTGCTCTAGGAGGAGGCACATCTTGGATGGGAGAGGAATTAGTATGGATGAAAGAGGTGAGACCTCTTGTGGTGGTTCAAAGACTGGGTCTTGAACTACGTGCTCTTCTTCTTGTTATGTTTTTCTACTAGATCTTCTTCTTGCATTTTATGCAACCAAGTCTTCCTCTTGCATTGTTGCAAATTGAGCCTTCTTCTTCTGGCTCTCTTTGGTGACTTTTCATGAGAAGAAGTCTCCAATTCTATGGATTTTCATTTTGAACTTTCTCCAGAGTGTCTTGAACTTGAAGTAACTTCCACAAATTTTGATGATGATGACTATCGAGAAGCTTGTTTTTGACTTGTGGGGGTACCTCATGATTGAATGATCATGGCTCTCTTTCTCTGGAACCAATCCCTCATTCTCTTACCACTTTCTCAGTTCATTCCTTTATATCCCGAACTCAAAATGTGCCAATTGACTTGAGGCAATGGGGAAACCTTGATCATTACATATTCAAGATCATACATTTTGTTCCATCATCTTGCAAAATATCTTCATACCAAGAGAACTAGAATTTCTTCATCTCATCAATTGTCATCCTCATGTGATCCTTCTCCCATACTTCAAATTCATCAACACAATTGGCCCAATAGTCTTCAATTTTTGGATCATGGCATGCAAGTCTAGGATATGAAAAGAGTCAGATCATCTCAAATGTCAAAATTGGGTCTAGCAGTGTAGGAATGCAGAGTCAAATGTGTGAAGGAAGCCTCCAGATGAGATGCATCATTTGCATTCTTACATGTGAACACACCAGAGAGATGGGAAATGAAATCAACTTATTTTTTACTTTTCTTCTGAGTCTATTTTTTACCTATATGAACTACTTGCTAGAGCTCAAATAGTACAATTTGGTCACTAAGGTACTTGGGAAACCTTAGGGAGCTTGGTCAAGCTAGAAACTCACAAGTAGGAGAAAGTTGAGAATTGTATGAAATAGAGCCATATTTTTTTATTAAGGATGTCACTTGTGGTGACATCCTTGCCTCCAAATCACCCTCCAAAGTTTTGGACCACATACATCATGAATGCATCATTCATGTGGGTGAAGTGTCTGTGAATTTCTTCCATTACCAACTGTGGGAGTTTCTCGAATGTGGGAACCTTGGCAAATAATGTTTTGTGAGAGCCAATCCCTTGAATGACCTTGAGCTAGTGAGAAAATAGACCAAGTAAGAAGTCATGTGGAAATTCTTTGTCATGGGCACCTAGAGTAGTTGTAGATGTAAATTATCACTTGATTATCTTCCCCCAGTCAATTCATTTTTTCCTTCAGTCACTGTCAAGATGAAAAGGGCCATCCAATCTTGGAAGTCCCTCATGTTTGCTTCTCCCATCACTCTACTGAGGAGAGTGATTGCATCTGAATAGCCTTCACAAAACTCACATCTCAAAAGTGTTTTTGGCATCCTTGAGGGATTTCTCCCTATCTTCATCCATGATCCTAGTGCAATCCCTTACACGTATGCATCCATCTTTTCCCACTCATGTGCATGACCTTCTCCTTTGTGATGATGACCATGTTGGGTGATGTTGGAATTTTAGAGTGAGTGAGATGGTTCTGGGATTAATGAATGTCCATTTCCATACCATTTTTGGCTCAATTGTTCATGTTTTAGGCTCATAGTGGTGTGAGTAGGCCAAGACCAGCTCAATGCTTTGTACATGGACACGGGGTGTCCCACAGTTACAAAACAACCCACTTGTGAATACTTGATCTTTGATCTTCCCTCTTTCCTTGGCTGTCATGAGCCTTCAGATCATTGAAATCCATATAGGAGACATCACTATCTTCTATCTCATACTCGAAGTGAAAGGTTGTGTCGGTTTCTATCCTTGAAAACTTGTACTTCATGATTCCTCAACACTTACTATTTCTAAAAGAACAACTTACTATTTTTAGTAAGTGTGAAAATTCTTCTCCAAACTCCAACTACAAGCTTTCCAATTTGAATGTTCAACTCTTAGAATGCTCCTTTTGTGAAATTCACCCTCTGGAATGACTTACTATTTTTAGTAAGTGCTATGAGACAACTTACTATTTTTAGTAAGTGTGAAAATTCAACTCTTTCAAACCTTGATTGATGTGACAACTTGAATTCCTCTTTTCCCTATGTTCCTCTCACCTTCTAGACCAGTTTTCTATTTTTAGCAGGTGCTTGTGAGACCACTTACTATTTTTAGTAAGTGTCAATTTTGACCGAGAGATGACCATTTCAATGATTTTTTCCTGTGATACCTATGTGTTCACCACCTCCTTCGCAGAACTTCTTCAGATGGTGGCTTACCCAAAATAGTAGTCTCCCATGTAGAAGGCCTACTATTTTTAGTAAGTATGCTTCTGGTGGTTGATCATGGTGGAAAAATTTTTTTTTATATGGGTTTTTTCCCAATATCACCCCTCTAAATTTTAGGCTTACCCGATCACTAGTTTATGAGATTTTAAAATTTTAAAATTTTTCACCTAGTAGTAACTACTGACACATGACATGGTAGCCATTAATGGAGCTTGAAAATTGCAGGTTTGTTTTCTCCTCTGATCATGATGAAAATTATATTTTTGATGTGGGTTTTTCTTTCTCTTCCACCGTGAATTTTCTCTAGATATGTCGATTTCTTTGATTCACGGCTACGAGGGTTTTCAAATGAAGTTCTTCATTTCTTTCTTCCATTCTTCATCTTACGAGCTGTTCTTCCTCTGAAATTGTTTTGTTTTCATGGTGTGGAGGATTTGATGAAGCTGGTTTGGAGTGCAAAAATGGTGGATTGGGTGTCTGGACAAGAATGGATAGAGCTATGGCAGGGTGTGAAGCTTGTGAAGAAGAAATGGAGGAAATTACTGCGATACACCCCTTAAGAATCATAGTAAGGTATATGATCTGAAGACATAATAGAAGGTCTTGAAGAGGTCCTAAGCCCCCTTAGGTGCTTTTCTTGAGCGCAAATGATTATTCATGGGTTAGTGTCCTTTGTTATCCCCCTCGTATGTATCCTTGCACGGGGCACCATTTTTAACCACTTGTCGTTAAACACCAGCATTAGGGAAAAAGAACCCAGAAACAAAAACATTAATTTTAATTGTCCTTGGAACTTTTCTTCATCTTGAGTATGGGTATTTGTACTGCATTTCTACCAATTCGGAGTTAAAATGTTTAAAATTATGTTGTGTTGACGTTATGATTGTGGTTTGTATACATGCGTTTGTCCTCTCTGCTCATTTTCCTCAAATTCATAAATTTTGAATTATTCATCACCCCCTCTTCATGTTATGTTATCACCTTTGTGGTGTAGGATTTCCCTTCTTGATAAGGGCCAATGATTCTAGATCCTTCTCCACCTAAAGTGATGAAACAAAGTTGGAATTGATAGGGTAGGATCATTAAGTAGTTTTCCATTTTCATTCTAGTCAGTTTTCAGTACTATTGAGAGTTTCACTTAGAAGAACAGATCCTTCTCTCTAGAGTTGTCTTTCATATTTCAATCGTTGATTCCACATTCTAGAGATAACTTCATCAATAGTCAAGGGGGCAAATTACATTATACTAGATTTTTCATCCACACACATTACTTGTTTATCTTTAATACAAAGCGTTCTTTGTAATTTTTCACCACGCCACCCCAAAGTAGGGCAAATGTGAACACCCTAAAATCTACTTACACAATTTTAATGCTAAATATGATGCGCCATTTAGCACTCTACTTCTATCATTCCATTACAATTAGTGTATTTCACTAATTAACTACTTATGTTTCCCCTCTATTTTTGTGGAGTTTACGACACATAGGCTAATTGACTATAGCTTGTATCACATTCCGACTTATACGAATTAATGACTCTTTGTTAGTTATATAATCCTCTTCCGAATCAATTAATTTGCTATTTATTAGTCAATTAGACATGTTAACATTGTAATTTGAAAATCAATATTATCCTTTTATTGGTTGAAAACTCACTCTTGAAATGACTTCGATACCTATTAAATCACCTCCTAAATCGCTTCAGAACATCCTAAAAAGATTATTCTAGCCTATTAATTAATCTCATTTGATTAATTAAAGTACCATTTCCAACTCCCATGAGGTTATTACACCCACTAGTTAATTCATCTTAATCATAGTTATCGCTAGTATAGAAAACACTTTATCTACTTTATCTTTTTCCCACATTGCACCCGAGTTTCAAGAGCTTCTCTCGAAAATAGAAATCTATAAAAAGGACCAAGATCCTACCTTCACACCTTACACCATACTTTGAATAGTATCTCATATAAAACATATGATCAAGAGCTTTCTCCATTAATTTGGCATAGTTACTTTGCACTAATTCTACCATTGTTGAGTAGTAGAAGAAGATCCAAGCTTGGCCTTGTAGCCATTCTTTGGTGAGATCTTCTCCCTCTCTTTGGAGAACAACATAATTTGATTGCTCATATATCTAATTAGGTTCATTTTAATTAGCAATCATTTAACTTAGTAAGAATGCTTATAGATTAGATGAGTAATTTCATGTAATTTTCATTATGCATTCTCATAAGCTATGATCTTGATGGTTCATTGATAAATTTGAAGCTTAGCTCTAGACTACTAGGTGTTAGTCTTTTTAGTTAGCTATTGCAAA